>JAPYYS010000232.1:0-544751 GCA_030522525.1 Campopleginae sp. 14b
GGTACAAAAAAGACAAGACGCAAGTTAAGAAAAAAAAAAAACAGAAAAAAAATGTGAATAATTATTTTTTTTTTTTTTTTTCATTTCGTGGCATTGCGTCGATGCAAACTTCAGGCTCACGAGTTTAATGAGTTTCAATTATTCTCTCTAATACGAAATTTCATTAGGACTCCGTTTATTCGGTTAATATTTTGTCATTTATCGTCGTTGGAGTAGCAGGGGGATAAAAAATAAATGTATGGGGTGGTTGCTTGTATTTCGTGATAAAAATTGATCGAGCTCGCTGTCAATGAATTCAGGTCGACTTAATGGGAGGAAAATTAGATAGAAATTATTCACGGAGTGATTAATTAAAGGCAGTATGAATATTAATGCGTGCTATGGATTTGCGGTGTTGAAAATTGGTTTCAATGATTTTTTTTATTGTCTCATGAGCTCTGGATAGTAAATTTGTTATTTGGATCCGAGGAGGATTAATCAAAGGATAAAATAAGGCTGTTATAAGGAGGCGGGACTGTAGCGAACATTTGGAGGAATATAAATTGCCTGGGCAAGCAAGATAAGAGTCATGGCTTTGGGCCGAATGATAAACGAATTAACTGGTTCATAGAGAGAAGCAATGAAAAACGGAGTGGAGGCCAGGGCGAGAGGGTTTTAATCAACATACAAAAAGCCAACTCACGCCCACATATATAGACAGAACATGCGCGCGAGATGGTTTATCGTAAATTACTTGGTGTGTCCATAGCGATATAGATATATGCATACAGCCAACAGTTCGAGGAGCATGGGGTTCGAAATAATCGTAGGTAAACGTTATGAGTAATAACGTCATGCCCAGCCCGATTATGAATAATTCTATTGGGTGCTGGAATGGTTTCAATTAATCCCGGAATCTCTCATGCACTATGTAGCAATGCATCGTTTATGGCTTTCCTGATAGCCAAAGTTATGCACCGCCTCAACCCTATGCACTGGCAAATTCACTTATTTCCTTCAGCATTATTCATATAGAAACGTTTCCTTTGCAGTGATTACTGTACGAGCGTACAATCCTGTATGACAGCACAATTTACTTCTCCTGTTCTCTGCTGCGTTTTAGTGTGTAATTTCTGTGGTCAGTGCAATTAAATGCAGCCACTCTAAATCGATATTTACAATAGTTTCCTATGTATATACCGGCCGACGAACAGGGCCTAAATCAACGTATCTTGTGTGTTTGTCCCGTCTCGGCAAAAGCTCCGTCTCATCCTTGAAACCACAGCGCACCGAGTGCCCGATGCTATTCATGCAAAGACCATCAACATTTACCTCGGCGTATGCAGCAGAACGCTTTTGCTAGCTCCCTTCTTAGTTTCGAACGTCATCAAGCTTCATTATTGCTGTTTGAATCGATTTTCTATTTAAACATTCATCTTCATTATGCACATAAATCTGCGAGGCAAAAATTGTTCCATCAACTCATCATTAGCTTTCTATCTATGACTGCTTCTATCTATGACTCGGAAATCCTGATTAGAATAGCCTCGTGCTCGCCGAACTTTTGTTCTACACAATTTTTCTAATTTTTCGAGAAACCTTCGAGCCATTTTCAGGAAATTGGGCCTCCAATTTCCAAAAGATCCGACATCCGGTTTTCACATTTACATTTTACCGAAAAGCTTCCAAATTCTCGACCTTTTTTTCTGAGGAACATCTAGTGAATATTGTTTTCAACGAATCTAGAAATTGGGACAGTTTTTTTCAGGAGAATCGTCAATAGAAAGGACAAGCGCATGCTCTGAATTTTGTATCGAACATTTGTCGGGAAATAAATGAAATAATAATGCTGCGTAATTATCTACTGTTGTGACCAATCGTCCGAATCAGCACACAAATCTTTTTTTTTATCTCAAGTATGTTGCACAAATTATGTAAGAGTCAAAGGTCATCGGGGGCTGCAAAAAAAAAAACTTGTATAATTTCTCGCGCGTATAATACTGATTGAACCGTGAAAAAAATGAATTCCACAAAAGCAAACCAGTCGATGTTTGCTCAATATTATGATTGCAGCAAATTTGTTTGTACAAAATTTGACGGATTTTGCTTCCTGTTGAACAATTTAACGACAGAATTCAATTATTTTAATCGTCAATATTTTCGCTTCTGTTATAGAACCGTATTGTCCAGGCTTGTTCGATGGATGGTCATGTTGGCCAGACACGCCTGCAGGCCAAAAAGCATATGTACCGTGTCCTTACTTCATCACTGGTTTCGATACATCCCGTGAGTACCACCAATATTTGTTAATTACTATTGCAATAATTTTTTTATCTTGACAGGATAAAATTGTAGAAAAACTTTTCGAAAACCCTTTTTTTTTTCTTGACATTTGAATATTTCTTATTGGCAAAAATCGATTGTTTCTCCGCGATTTTTGAATACATATGACGCATCAGTTTGTCACGTTAACGAAGAGTCGAAAAGACACAGCCAAATAGCTGAAAGACATTTATTCTCAATTGAAATTCCGAGGACAACAAAACTCACGACTCGTTCTCTGACGAGAAAAGCAAACAACAGAGTGTTATTCTTATTCATTTGTTTTATTTACACTCAACTGCCTTTGCTCAGGTATTATCTTCGATATCGAGTCGTTTTTTTTCGTAGATTTTTCATGCTGAATCTCCTCCCGATTTAGTAGAGTGAGAAAAAGAATTTTGTTGGTCGGTAAAAATAAAAAAATCGGGAACGAGGGTGATCGGTTGGATGAAAATTTTTTAAATTGTAACGAAATAGATATTTTCACAAGTTTTAATATATAAATGTACAATAATCTTTGTAAAAAATATACAATATGACGTTTCGCAGATGAAAAATCTGACGGGTTTATTTACGAATTAAAGCACAGCTCATTTAATATCACAATGCGTTTGTGAGGAAGAAAACTATTGATAAAAATCGGTAATGAAGTTATGTTCATCGGTGCATAACGTTCGAGCTGGTTAAGCGCCTTTTTAAAGAAAGTAATTTGTTTTTCCCCTCGTAAGGTCATCACCTTTATAGTTCAAACGTAACAAATGTATTTTTTGTAGCAAGACTCTCGCAAAGTTCAAATAACATGTTTTTCATACTTTGATCGAAATAACAATAGCGATATAACAATATAGGTCGCGTAATGTGTTGTGCGAATAGTCGAACTTATTTAGTGACGGTTTTGTGATTTTATCTTTTTCGAGCTTGAGTAAATATTTTTTTTTAGAGTTTTTCGATTTTTTACTGGAACACGAAATCTCGAAACAATAAAAAGCATCAAGAGCGTGAGTTAACTTTGATTTAACGAGCTGATCGTTGCTAACGAATTATTTAAGAATTTAAGGAAAAAGGCAATTTGGTTCTGCATGAATTTTCCAATGTTTTCTATAATTGGAGGCTCCAACATTATTTTTCATTTTTTAATGGAAAACGGAGTAGGCATTTTTTTCCATGTTATGGATTTAAAGTTTATATTCAGGGTCTACGTCGAAACGAGGATGTTGATGTGCTGATACGCGAGACTAACGGCAACAGGGTGGGGACAGGTTAGCAAAAATCCCGTAATGATTTTGCGTCCCTTGTCAAATCGTCGATCAGAGCTGACAAACAAAAGTTTGGCTGCTAATGTACACGCGTCCGGTGTAGCGATGCGACAAAGGTTTTCGATAAGTTGATAAAGTGCAGTCTCATAAAGATGGTCGTTGCAAACACGACGAATTAATTTCTCGATTATATCGGGCAGTTCGATGACGAGAACGGATGAAAACGTCTGGACAAACTGCGGTAGGACATTGGCAATCTTTTCAGCCACTGCAGCTGTTTCTTTAACACCATCAAGGGCTATGCCAAATGTTAAGAGAGCATGAGTCGTCCAGTCGTGTTGAGGCTTAAGAACGAGCGAAAAAGTGTCGAGAATCGTCTTCATGATTTTTACGTTCGCCGAATCAATTTCCACGGAAAATACATAATCGTGGACGAACTTATGTGCCATACGATTGACCAGGAAGCATGCCTCGGAATCCGGTTTGTTCCAGTGCTCCCTTAATATGGCTGTATAAATATTAGAAAAATTTAGCAAGCGGGTATCGAGTTTGGTCTCATCGGCGCGTAGATAAGCGTAGAAGGTAAAGTGCAAGCCGGCGTCCGCAATGTCTGGGGGGAGTTGAGGATGGCAAAAGTATTTATTGACCAATCCTTCCGAAAATTCATCGGTTAATAATCGACTTATAGGGGGCGTGATATCGCGAAGATAAGAAGAAATATGACGAGTCATCCGTCTACTATCAAAACCGTCGGCTTGGAGTCTCTCGAAAGTTTCTAAGAGATAGGACATGTACTCGACGATATAGGCATCGGGTACGTAATTGAAATTCACCACGATATCGAGAATATCATCGTCATCGATTTTTAAATCGAACAAGCAATCTTTTACGATTATCCAATTTTCCGGAGATGGATTATCCAAGAAGAGCTGATAAATCTTGTTAAAAACAAGGACTCTTATTGATCGGTGTTTTTCCCTTCTCCACAGCGACAGTAACAAGTCTCGGTAGTCAGCGAACGTAGCGACAAGACAAAATAAACGTATTCCATGTTTTTTTATCGAAACACGATTATCGGCTAATTGTTTAGCGAATTTCTCAACTTTCTCGACCGTCGAACGACGAGTTACGTTTATCAACGATGTCAAGCCTATACTCAAATAATCCCCAGCGAAAAAACTTTCCACGAGATCTAATGGCACCGGCGGATTCACGAGGTTTATCGCCTCTTGAATTGAATAGACCATCCAATAATTTGATTTTGCATTCTTGTTATCAGTATCGATTGTCTGTTCGTTTTTAGGCACTAGAGGTTCCATCACACGAGTTAATTCAGGCCCTTGCATCAGCAATGCAAGGATCACCAATGATTTGTCCGCTTCATCGCCACTCAGACCCGCCAAACATCTAGTGAGAAATCTAATCGGAATATCCTGATACCATCGACAAGCTCGCACGAAACGTTGCGCTGTTATTTCCCTTTTAACGATACTCATTGCTGCTAGACAGTATTCGTCGCAATGATCAAGAATTCGACTCGATTGTTCTTTTAGTATTTTTAAGGCTTGTCCGCTATGGATATCACCCGCAGCATCGAACTCCGATGCTATCCATTTCTCGTAGAGATCGACCTCCCACTTCTTGAGATATTCGACGATAGTTGAAAATTTCCATTGCGATTTTTTCGTCACTGTTTTCAGCAACTTTTCAGTCGCCTCCAACAACCAAGGGTAATTTTTGATCGACAATTTTTCCATCTTTGTGTTGTTACTTTTGTTTGTATTACGCTCGTTGAAATCTGTCATTGATTGAGTTATATTTTTAATCGTGTCTAAACCAAACGTCGACCATATTTTGTCGGTTTCGGGATATTTCCTGGGGATTATGCTCATCATTTTTTCAAAGCATAGGCGATCGTATTCCGCATGTTTTTCGAACATACACCACTTGGCGCCCCACTGTATCATTTTAATCTCGATCAAGATTTCGATGTTTTCGTCAATCGGAAGATCGTGGGTGAGATTGAAATAAATTGATGCAGTGAGGATTCTGATAGATAAGTTTTGTTGTTTCTGCAGCTCGCTTTTAACGTCGAGGAACTTGAGAAAATCGTTCATCACCGACCAATGATCTTTTCCAAAAGCCGACAAATCGTAATGATTTATCAAACTAGAGAGAACCTCGAAGATGACGTTGATTTGTTCGTTTCTATGACGAGTCGTGAAATACCGCAATGCTTGGAGGAGCGCTTCTTTGTCGTCGTTGATCGAACAAACGAAAAACATTTGTTGTAGAAGTTTCGATCTTTTGTCGGCCAGAGAAGTTTTCGATATTTCCATTTTAATCGTTTCTATTGTTTCTTCAAGAGGCAAATAACAACGCCATGTGTGTTCGACGCTCGCGTTCGCCTCGTACCAATCAGGAACTTTCTTCAGCTTTATACGAGCCTGTCTTGCTCGCTCCTCGCTCGGTAACATCTTCAGAATTTCTGCGTTTATGATCTCGTGATTGTCGAGCATATTCGCATGGTACACTTTCGAATAACTCTCAAGTAGCAACGATATTCTCTCTTGTTCGGGGTAAAGCTCGAGATACTTCTCGACCTGGTAATATTGGAAATCGCTACTGTTGGCAGGAAAAACCTTTGCGAACATCCTTTTGTATTGAGACTTTGTGATTTTAGCAGCAATCACTTTCAAAGGCATCATGCTTTTGTACAGAATCGGTGCATCGAGTACAACATCGACGTTGCCTTTTAAAAATCTCTCCGTCGCTTTGTTGCTCAATTCGATACCCAAACAACATTTGTGCATCTCTATCAACTCGATCAAAGACTGAAGATGGTTGTTTATGAGACGCGGCAGGAGGAACGTGTACTTGTAGATATCAACACGATGCAAATTCCGTGTCGTTGCGTTCCCATCGTCAGGCTTTGATAATTTCAAGTAGCGAACCACAAGCTCTGGATATTTGTCAAACAAATTTTTCAATATCCGACGAGACAGGACTATTTTTTCTTCCGTTATCGTTTTCCAAACAAACCATTCTGAACAAGCTGCAAACAGTGGCTCTGCTTGGCCTTTGCCGTAAGTCTCGGAGGTGAAATTATAAAATTCCTCCGCCAGCGAGCTGTTCCCATTTTTTCTCATGCTCGCAGTCAGCCTTCTTATTATCTTCATCCGTGTATTCAACGTTATAGACGGATATAAATTTGTTTTGAAGTATTCCACGTTCATTACCTCTTTGTTATTCGCTCGGAAAAACCAGTCAGTCCTCAGAGCCAAGTTCACCATTTCACGATCTTCCGACTTGAGAGCCTCTGCCACAACATCATTCTGTCGCAATATTTTGGCTACTTTGAGTCTTACCAACGGTATCAAAGGCCCTGGAACTTCTTTGAGAACGACGAGAGGCGTTGCGCTATCGCCGTGAGATTTAGCCTCGACGACTGCCCGTTTGGCTATCGCATTGAGCTCTGAATACTTTTGACCGGGGGTGCAGCCTGGAATTGCCTGAATCGCCTCCAGGTAAGGCGACGCGTGTGAATCCATTTGGAATTCCTCGCGAAACTTTCCTTAAAATATAACAAAAAATTATCGTCTCTAACTTTGGTAAAAAAAAAAAAATAGGGGCAGAAAATCACCACGTTCAATTGCATAGAAATAATTTATTTTTATCTGTTATCATCAATTTCTGTAAAACATATTCACGCTCTTTTCCTCGCTCCTTATCGCCGCACTTGCGAGATACGAGCGAGCGAATTAAACTCGACTGCGTATTACTTTTGGAGGTTACGTCGAAAAGTCAGATCACCGAATTGGCTACGATTTGCAAGATTATTAGTTTCTTTTTGTCATGCGACTATCGTTACAGTTTACCAACACTTTCAATTAGTTTTTTTTATTTTTCGTCAACATTTTGGGATTTAGAAGAATTTAAAACATTATAATTTTCCGTACCCGTAAGGGTCCACGATGACAATTGACTACGCCCTCGAACTGCACATCGCTCACGGCGGCGGCGCTTTTTTTTATCACCGCATTCTGACGTATTGCCTGCGTCGCTACCGCAAATCAGCGTTCGAGAAAACAGATGAAGTCATTACCGCGAGAAACAGGCTCGGACAAACAAACCGATAAAACAAGCATGAGAGAGAGAAAGAAGCACAACACACAAAGCAAAAGCAGTTGCACAAAAGTCAATGATGATAAATTCTTATGTAAACAAATAGTTAATAGCTGCTCACTGCAGATCGTCGAACTCCAATTTTTATTTCGACTCCAATTCCATTGGCAATAATCTCAATTCTCCAACTAAATCGTAAACATTTTTTATGCAATTTGGAAAAATTGTTCCTGCATTGGATAACAATATTTTATCTTTCGTTCGGAAACAGGAGGGATGAGTTGTGTTAGCAAAAAAAAAAAGGTAACCATTGGGTCTTCATTTGCGAAGGATCATAATTTTATGAACAGAACCGATGTCTTAATTTTCTTTCCATGATTTTAGCTGGTTCATCGTACTATAAAAATCGTCGACCACCGGACAAATTACACACTCACTGGGCACAAAACAACAATCTATTGATACACAAAATAATATAAAAAGTACGAGTGGTTTGATGGATTCGGTCACACATTTGAACATTTAAAATTGAGCGTTATGTTTTTCCCAATCGTATGAATTGGTCTATATTACATGTTGACATCGGTCTGAATTAACTTCTTCCGGATTTTGGTGAATTTACACTTTGTTGACTAATTTCTTCGGCCATTGATTGGCAACGTTGGACATGGTTTCCATACGCAGATCCTCGCCGATGTTCAAGCACTCCAAAGACTCTGGATTTTTCACGGGTTGCCACGTTACCGGTAAAGCCTCCGTGGTGGCTGGTGTGGGATTTCTGGAACAGTTGAAAGTGAAATTTAATTTTTAAATTAAAAAATGAAAAGAATGGAATTTATTTCAATAATATTTTTGAAAATTGATGCCTTACCCTGTCTTCGCGAAATTCGTCCACATTTGAGTAACACGTTTCATAACGAGATAGTCTACGGAATTAGGTTCCGGGGCTGAGACTCCCTCGGACGCTCGTAATTTCGAGTGGAATACGTACTGAAGATCATCCGCGTGGCAAGCACCTGAAGCAAGGAGAAATAATCCAATTATTTTTTCGTTTTTTGTTCGTCAAGTCACGAGAATTGAAAAAAAAATTCAATTGCATTTCCAAAGGGTGGATTCGATTTTTTTTACCTGGCAGATCCAATCCGAGATTAACTTTGTTCAGAGATTTTCCATTGTCATATGAGAATTTGTAATAATACGTGGGAGACGCGCTCTTGGTTGCCTGAATGGCTACAGTTTCATGAATTCCAGAAACAAACTCAACGTCCGACATCATTCGCATGTAATTTTCACGGGTCGCTCGAGAAACTGGTTTATCCCCGAAATACTTTTCTCTCAACTCAGAAACTCTGAGACCTCGGTCATTCAGATAGTCGATCGATCTCGGATTGAATGTTTTCTCGAGACATGAATTGTACAAATTCAATTTCGTGTCAGTCAGACCTGAGAAATAAAAATTTCAAACGGAGTAAAACACTCGCCCTGCTTTGGCTACCAACAATCAGGTTGAATGGAAAATCAAATCTCGACACCGACACCGTAGCAGTATCGAGAGTCAAATCGAGAGTTTTCATTTTTCGAAATCGAGGATTATGACGTGCAATCAATAAAACGGATTAGCAAGCAAATGTTTACCTGTAAGGAATATGATTCCTTCTTGACTCGTATGTCCTATTATGTAAGGAATATTGACACCATCCTGAGTGATGATTCTCGCTGGCGCAGGGAGGAATGGATTTGGCGATGTCGTATCAACGGTCGGAGTAAAGCAGTGGAAATAGCTACGTTGAATCTGTTGAAAGTTTATCATTATTCAAAGGTCTGTCAAAGTTTTAATGAAATAAATGTGATGTGATTTTCGACCTCCTGGGAAATTTTCCGATCCATCTCTGCTAGTTTGTCAGCATCGAAACTTTGAAGAAATTGGAGCAATAACTTTGGATCAGTGATCTCTTCTCCTAGTGCCAATGCTAACTTGTGTGCATAGGCTTTTGGTGAGTCTCCGATACCTGCACTAGGATTGAGTGCGACTGAACTTTGAGATATCGCTTTGTGGAAGAGGCCTGGAAAATTTGGCGCCAAAAAGTATTGCGTGAGTTCAGGGCAAGTTTATTTGGAACTACGTGTCAAAGTATTCGCGGAATCTGAGTATTTTGTGAATTAAACGATCGGCAGAAGCTGGTGAAAAAAAAAAAAATATATATTCGCACTGCCGACTTTCGTTACACAAAAATTATTGGAAAATTATCATGTCAGGAGAAAAGTAGTGTCTGTAATTTGGATTAGTTGTACTGACCTATGGCCAGAGGGGATAAAGTGAGCAAGTGAACGGACGCGCCGCCCGCACCCTCGCCAAAAATGGTCACATTTTTGGCATCACCACCAAAACTTGCGATGTTCTTCTGAACCCATTTGAGAGCGAGAACCTGATCCCTGAGGCCTTGGTTGCCAGTTATTTCGCCATCATCCAAATTGAGAAAACCTTCGATGGAGAAAAAAGTCATGAGTTATCGGAATATGCCACACCGGGTGAAATGGAATTGTTGAAAAATTATATTTACCAAAGACACCCAATCGATAATTAATCGTCACGAGAACGACGTCGTTCTCGATAATATAATCAGGTCCGAAGGACGTATCGTTACCAGAACCGAAGGTAAATGCACCTCCGTGGATCCAGACCATTACCGGCTTCGCGGAAGACGATGCTTCCGCATCGAGAACCGGTGTATAAACATTTAGATACAGACAATCGTCACTTCCCTCTATTTTTTGCTCTCGGTGGACGAATTGAGCGCATATTGGGCCGAACTTCGAAGAATCCTTTACGTCCGACCATGGTTCAGCAGGCTGCGGCTCCTGTATATAAATCAACCAGTCGAATCATTAATTTCTCTGGTACCGTGAATTATAAAAAAATATCGTTCGAAAGCGATAAAAACCCGGGAAATCAGTTCCTCGAAAATATTGTCGATTAAACGAAATTCTGAGATCGATTCAACAATTCGCATATACGTTTCTATATAAGACACAGAGTAAAAATAATTGCTATCCGAGAGAACCAGAGTAATTGAAGAATAGAGAAAAAAAATTATTATGATCACAAAAGGCAAACAAACAGATGAACGAAGGTTTCAAAAATCCTTTCTATATCTTCAAGGGCGAGGATGCTGTTAACCCAATGAGCACAAATCTTATAAGAATACCAACATGTAAACGACTGCAAGGAGAATTCGTAGTTTTTCTTCATCTTTGTACAAACTCGACTCGACTCGAACATCGAAACATTTCCAAACTATGTGTTCAAAAAAAAAAAGTAAACACCGAATTCTTGTGCTTGTTTACATTCCATGATTATCTGTTATCCGCTTCGGAACTGACTAACGAATAATCGTAGAATGGAAACTTCAATGAGAATTTGTCGGTTACTTCTTTTTTTCACAGATTATTTGACTCGAACGTAAGAACTTTTGGAAACGATATTCACGTTCGAATCAAGTTCTTCTACAGCCGTTTCTACCGTCCAGTCAAATGATCTGTTAAAAAAAAAAGTAAGCCTTGAATTCTCCTTGATTCCATAAATTCGACGATTATTCGTTATTCGGCTTTCCAGGGAAGTTAAGATTATGGGAACAAAAATTTTTGGCTCGTATATCAGCAGAATTCCGCGCAGGCGCAGCAGTTAGAATTTTATGAGAAATTTATCCTGCCAATATTTTCACGACTGAGGTTTGATTTTCCCTTGAGTTTTAAAAATTCGAACGAAAAATAAGGAACGATTAATAAAAGTTTGAACATTCACCTTGAATCTTCGAGGGCCAATCGGTGGTTTCGCATACGGAATCCCCTTGAATGCTGCATATGGTTTGCCGTAAACCGATTTCTCAGCTGTCCCGCGCAATTGACCCTCGACAATTTTTACAACAAGTCGATCCATTCTTCCAATTAAATTCGCTTCAAGTCAATTTTACAGCTCGGATTATTCTCAACGATTCTTTTACAATAAATCGCGTGAAGATTTTTTTTTTTTTTTTTTTCTATAGCGAGTTCGACAACGTTGGCTGCTTTCGGGCCACTTGATTTCTTACCTGCGTTCGCTTTGACGCCGGGGACTCAACTGCCCCTTTTCCGCTGAGTCGAAATAAATATAGCCCCTTCCGCTTTCTCCCCATCGCCATGATTTTCGAATTGGCAACTTTCGAATTGGATTTTGTAACGGAAAATATTTATTTTTATTTTGAATTTTTCAGCAATTACAGAAAATTTCATATGAGGAATGGTACAAAAAAATTTCTTGAAGCGAAAGTGAAAAGTTACTCAATCTTTCCCGATTATTTTTTCATCCACTTTTTCTTAACGGTCGGCATCGATTCCATTCGGAGATCATCACTGATGTTCAAGCCACGAAAATCTTCTGGGTTTTTCAGAGGCTGCCAAGTCACTGGTAACGTATCCGTTACGAATGGTGTGGGATTTCTAAAGGAATAATTCGAAAAAAGCTCAATCAATATCCCAAAATTCACAGAGCACGCATCTGGTTAACTATTCAATGGATTATCGACTGACCCTGTTTTCGCAAAATTTGTCCACATTTCCGTAACACGCTTCACAACCAGATGTTCCATAGAATTGGGCTCGGGATCCGAGACTCCCAATGACGCTCGCAATTTCGAATAAAATATGAAATTCAGGTCATTACCATGACGAGAACCTAGAATAATGGAGCATAACAATAATCAATGAAAAGGCAACGATTTTTCTTTGATTTTTGTTCGGGGATTAAATTCTCGTGCGTTTTCGAGTCATCTTTCTATTTTAGTCGCTATAACGATGTTTTCTTTCAATTTTTATCGAGAATTACCTGGCATATTTGATCCGTGGCGAAGTTTGCCCATTGATTTCCCATCGTCGTATGAAAACTTGTAAAAGTAAACAGGATATTCGTTTTTGACTGCTTGGATGCTGGCGAACTCTTGAATTCCAGAGAGAAACTGAACATCCGTTTGCATTTCCACGTAATTGTCACGAGTCCCGATTGACACTGGCTTATCGCCGAAATATATTTTCTTCACATCAGAAACTGTGAGACCTGCATCGTCCAGAACCTTTCTCGCTCGTGGACAAAATGCTTGATCCAGATGTTTGTCGATTAAAGCCAATCTGTCAGTCATACCTTTGTAAACGAATTCACAGGAGAACCAAATTTTTTTATTCACTCTTTTGGTATCAACGAATAAAATTGAGTTTTCATGATGCTCGATAGATCGAGATTTACATTTTACTTTTTCGCTATAAAATTTAGACGTAAATCTATATTTTTTCTTTTTCGAAAAGTGAAAATCGTCCGCGGTCCAGTGGATGCGAGGAAATGATTGAACACGTTGAGCGTAATTATTTCCACGATTCGAGCAAAAAATACAGGAGAATAGAAAAAAAATAAAAAAATATTTACCTTCAAAATATATGATTGCTTCGTGACTCGTATGGCCTATCATGAGCGGTACATTGACACTTTCTTGAGAGGCAACTTTCGGTGAGACAGGAAGAAATGGATTTTCCGATGTTGCATCGATAGTTGGCGTGAAACAGCGAAAACCTCCATACTGATAGACCTGGTTGAAAAAAATGTTACTTTCATTCCCCGAAGACACGTTGAGAGTTTAATCGATATAAATCACTTTGATATTCAACCTGTTTACAAATTTTCTCATCCATTTCGACGAGTTTATCGGTATCGATACTTTGGAGGAATTGAAGTAATAATTTCGAATCTGCAATATTTTCGCCCAATGCTGATGCTAATTTAAGTGCATACGACTTTGGCGAGTTGCCCAAACCTGCCCAAGGATTCAATGCTGTTCCACTTTGAGATATTGCTTTGTGAAAGAGACCTGAAAAATTTGGCGCCAAAAAGTATTGCATGAGATCGGGGCAAGTTTGTTTGAAACTTCGTGTCAAAGTATTCGCCATATCTGAGACTTTTGTGAATTAAACGATCGGCAGAAACTGGAGAAAAAAAAATATTCGTACGACCGACTTTCGTTATACAGAAATTATTGGAAAATTATCATGTCAGGAGAAAATTAGTGACTGTTATTTTGATTAGTTGTTGCTGACCTTTGGCAAGGGGGGATAGAGTGAGGTAATGAACGCTCGAGCCACCAGCACTCTGTCCAAAAATGGTAACATTATCGGTATCACCACCGAAACCTGCGATATTCCTCTGAACCCACTTGAGAGCGAGAACCTGATCCTTGAGGCCTTGGTTGCCAGTTATTTCGCCATCCTCCAGATTGAGAAAACCTACGATGGAGAAAAACAGTCATGAGTTTTCGGAATATGCTACACAGGGTGAAAAGGAATCGTTGAAAAATAGAATTCACCGAAGACACTCAATCGGTAATTAACAGTCACGAGAATCACGTCGTTCTCGATAATATAATCGGGTCCGTAGAAGGTATCGTCACCGCAACCATTGGCGAATAAACCACCGTGGATCCAGACCATTACAGGCTTTCGAGTAGGAGCTTGACTCGATTCGTCAACTGGACTGTAGACATTGAGGTACAAACAATCGTCACTTCCAGTTATTCTTCCGTTCATCCGATTGTATTGAGGGCATTTTGATCCAAATTTTGTACAATCCCTCACGATTGACCAGGATTCAGCAGGCTTCGGCTCCTGCACATATTCACCCGTTAGATCAGTCATTCATTTCATAATATAAATTCATACAAAACTATCCATCGCCAATAATTTAGCCACGCTCGAAAAAAACCGCACGTTTTACGCTCCGCAGATCGTTATTGCACTTTACACTCGCAGAAATCGGTGGTGAAATATTTATATTCATACAAACAACAAGCCCCAAATAGATCGATTCTCCGATTTGTGTCTCAATTATAAATAACGAAGGGCATCGAAAACTAGGAAACGCACTTTTTTTTTTTTTTTTCAACTGATAAATGTCTTCAAAGAGTGGAAAATATAAAGATGGATATAGAATGTGTTCGTTTTTTGGGAGCGAATGGAAAAAAGTTTAAAAAAAATACATTCGGAATCGACTGGGAAATTGTGCAGACATTGTGCACGCTATAACCTCTTCAAAAACTTGAAAAAATGTTCTCCAATCATTTTTCGAAGCATCGGTAATAAAAATCTGTAAAAAATATAATGAATTTCAGAATTTCGAGATTTCTGTGACCACTTGATGGTTTTTTTGGACGTGAGTGAAAATCGCTCGCATAGCATGCTGGAGTGAGCTCCAAAGATTATTGACACGAGAAATAATACCCGGTCAGCATTTACCTTAAATCTCCGTTCGCCGATTGGAGGCTTTGCATATGGAATTCCCTTGAATGCTGTATACCGCTTGCCGTAAATTGACTTTTCGGTTACTCCGCGTAATTGGCCCTCGACTATTTTTACAACGGGTCTGAGTATTTTATCCATTTTTTAAATGAAATTCTCTTCCTATTTTATCCGCGTCATTACTCGGACTGAATATCTTTGTGCAACTGATTCTGTTGATCGGTTCAAAGTTCTAACACAAAAAAAAATAAAAGTGCCAATAAAAAATGATTTCACGATCGGAAACGCCTCGAATCTCATCGTGTCCTCAATCGACTCCGGGCTGACGCACATATGCAGTACAGTACATGGTGCAAAGTTTTCTGGCCAATGGTCCCACTCACACTCTTCCTACCGGTCGTCACGTGTCTGAGCGAAGGCTATTCGGCGGCCTATCGGATGCATGGCCTCGCGTAGCTTACTACTTACTAACGCGGCAAATTCGAACGTTGTGCTTGACAAATTACAACTTTTTGCGATAGAATTTTAACGGTCATACAAAATTAACTAAAGTCGCTACTCTTGGCGTTGGTGATCCCTCCGATAAGTTCCGATGCTCCACGTCGAAAGTTTTCATCGCCCAAAGCCTCATTGTTCCTCATTTTTGATAATTCACGGTTTCCTCTTCCGACTAAAGTAATCGAATCTTCTTAACTGCTTCTACTCTTCTTTTCCGTCAGGCGGGAGCTCACCATTGGAATTCACGCTGTGAGGAATAATGAAAAGAGAGCCTTATGAATTTGCATGCCAAGATTTGAAATTGAAAATTTAATTTTGAACTTTGAAGAAAACGTGGGAACGTCCATCGCGTCACAAAAGATTAGGCACGTTTAGGCAAATCTAGGAAGGACAAAGTCACCTTGAGGGAATTGGGTACGACGGAAGAAACGATCATGAGTAATCTCTACCCCGAGCACATTTGCGTTTCACGATTTTAAGTTTGATATTTTCTTATTTCGTTGTTTTACAAACGCTCGTCGATACGAAATGTCACGTGGGGCACGATCTCCACTTAATATTCTTAAAACTTGGCCAGTCGGTTCACAACTTGCTCGTTGAATTTTTCTTCCATTTTTTGTTGACGTTTGGCAGTGATTCCATCCGAAGGTCATCGCTGATGTGCAAACATTGCAAGTTTTCTGGATTTTTCAAGGGCTGCCATTTCACTGGTAAAGTATCCGTTACCGATGGTGTAGGATTTCTAAACGAATTGTTCAGAAAAAGCTCAGTCAATTATCGAAATTTGAGGCACAATTTAAAAATATTCAAGAGATTATTGTCTGACCCGGTTTTCGCAAAATTCGTCCACATTTGCGTAACGCGTTCAATAACAAGACGTTCCGTAGAGTTAGGTTCCGGGGGTGGAACTCCCAACAGCGCCATTAATTTGGGGTAAAATATGTAATTAATGTCATCGGCGTGGCAAGCACCTAGAACAACGCGATGGTAATTAATCTATGAAAGTATAATTATGTCAAGAAAAGATGATGTTACAAGAACACAATTAATGTCCATCGGAACGAACAAAATACAAAGGAGTGCAGTTTTTTTGTCTATTATTCATTATTATTAATTGGAACGATTAATCTTCAAGAATTACCCGGCATATCCAGCCCAAAGCTCGCTTTGACCGTAGAATTTCCACTGTCGTAAGAAAACTTGTAAAAGTATGTCGGACATATATTTTCCACTGCTTGAATTGCAGCGATCTCATGAATTCCTAAAAGAAACTGAATATCCGAATGCATTTCCATGTAATTATCAAGAGTCTCCAATGACACCCTTTTATCGTCGAAATAAATTTTCCTCAGATCAGAAACTTCGAGTCCTCGATTTTCCAGGAGTTTTCTCGCTCCAGGACTCAACACCTGCTCCAAGCGAGCATCGTACGACGCCAGTTTCTTTTCAGTTACACCTGCAAAAGGCATTCAAACATTCTTTGAAGTCGACGAAAAATGTTAAATAAAATTCCAATTCTGACAATCAAGTAAATATTTTTTCCTCGAATAAAAAGTAGAATAGATTCTTGAGAAATCTCCAGTTTTATTTCTCTCCGTTTTCGGGAAATTTATTGATCTTTGCATTTTTTTTTTTGGCAAAAATAATTTTTTAAATTTTTATGGTGCAATTTGTTTCTCTAAATTCTGTACGTAGACGATCCAAACATGGTACACAGTGTATATGAGGATGAGGATTGTATTGAATGGTTCGATTCCCCAGGACATGATTTTCCCTGACAAACTATTTTTCGTGCTTCTGAAGTCAAGGAGATGCGATCTGCAGTGAATAAAATAAAACATGAAACGAATAGAGTCGGGAAATATTTACCTGTAAGGTATAGGATCCCTTCGTGACTCATATGACCTATCATGTATGGGACATTGACACTTTTCTGAGAGGCAATCTTCGCTGACACAGGAAGAAATGGGTTTTTTGATGTTGCATCGATACTGGGAGTAAAGCAGCGAAATCCGTTTTGGTAAACCTTTGGAAAATAAACACTTGATTATGAGAAAAATTTCGCATGAATAGCGGAAATAATATTGTTCGAATTCTTACCTGCCGACAAACTTTTTCATCCATTTCGACGAGCTTTTGGGCATCGAAACTTCGTAGAAATTCCACCAACAATTTCGAATCTGTTATTTCTTTGCCTAAAGCTGCGGCTAATTTTTGTGCATAAAGTTTTGGCGAGTTGGTTACACTCGCCCATGGATTGAGTGCCACTCCGCTTTGTGATATTGCTTTGTGAAAGAGCCCTGAAAATTTTACTCCAAAATACATCATTTTCTTATTTTATGGGAATGTGAACATTTTCCTTAGCAAACTCTTATTCGCTGGGTCGGAATTCGTTAATTAGACAAGTGGATTTATGATATGCATTCTCGATCCCGGTTCCAGGAATTTCGACATTTTCCTCACCTTTGGCCAAAGGGGATAAAGTGAGATAGTGTACGGACGCGCCACCGGCACTCTCCCCAAAGATGGTCACATTGTTGGCATCACCACCGAAACTTGCGATATTCCTCTGTACCCATTTGAGAGCGAGAACCTGATCCTTCAAGCCTTGATTGCCAGTTATTTCGCCATCCTCCAAATCCAAGAAACCTGTCATGGGAAAAAAGCCATGAGTTATCGAAATATAAGAGACGAGGTCGTACAAAGAATAATTGAAAAAACCGAAATTACCCAAGACACTTAATCGATAATTAATCGTGACGAGAATCACGTCGTTCTCGATAATATAATCAGGTCCATAGAGGGTATCGTCACCAGAACCAAAGGCAAATCCACCGCCGTGAATCCAAACCATTACGGGTATCGAAGCCGAAGCTCGAAACGTTTGGTCAGAAGGCGTGTAGACATTTAGATACAAACAATCGTCACTTCCGACTATTGTTCGTGTGAGAGGATCACATTGAGCGCAATTCGGTCCAAACTTGGAAGCATCCTTCGCGTTTGACCACGACTCGGCAGCCCTCGGCTCCTGAATACAATCGCTAATTAGAACGGTAATGTTTCTGGGTTTCGTATACACATTCATAGACGTCGATCGTCAACCAACAGGAGACACTCCGATCGATTAACATACACAAATCCGTAGGTCGCACGAGCTACAAATATGTGTATGAGGTCAAATGTCGATACTCCTCCGTTTGATCAATCCCTCACAATGGCAATGAGAACAAAAACCATAAAGAATCTTACTCTCAAGACAGTTTTTCGTTACAAATAAAATGTTAAAGTCGCTTTTCATTTCTTAGCAAATATTCTCACGAAATAATTTCGACCAGAAAACGCGTTTTTCCGTGGACGAACCTCATTCCGTGCAACGTAAATAGGCCTAATTTTTTTAATTAATCATCCAGCTCCAATAATGACTCTCTGAGTATGGACGAAAAACAAAAATTATCCTCTCATTCGCATGCTCGTCTAGACTTTACTGCATACATGACAATACGGAATAACGATGAAAAATGAATAAAATTTGCATATTAGAATTCAAGACTTTTTCGACTTTTCCTTCAAGACGTTGGGACAACGAAAAAAATCGTTGTACTCTCCCTGGGATCGTTGTTCTATGTCCGATTTTATTGAACAAATAATTTGCCGTATAAAACTGAAGATAAACGAAAAATTATCGAGAGAAAGGCATTTAACCAAAAGTTGGGATGAATTAAGATTTGAATACGCTATATTAGAAGATTGCGGTGATCAGGTCTCTTGGCATTTAGTGGTTACGGTTGTGTGTATACGCAATAAAGTAGAGAATAGTAATATATGAGGCAGAGTCTGGTGTACCACGTGGAGCAAGATCTACATTATCCGTTGAGGATTGAAAACGTGGGAAGTAACAGAAAGCTCGCTTCGTTTTGTCAGTGAGTCTTTAATCACCTCCGCGCGAAGGGGGGATAAATTAACGTTTAATTCTGCAGATTATGTTTCGAATGAATATTCCGGGGAAACGTAATGCTTGATAAACCGTTACCTGAAATCTAAGCTCGCCGATTGGTGGTTCGGCGTAGGGAATTCCTTTAAAAGCTGCATATTGTTTGCCATTTATCGATTGCTCGATTACACCGCGCAATTGACCCTCAACAATTCGTACGACGGGTCTCATCCTCTCATTCATTGATTCCATTATTTATCAAGAAATTTTGATGTTCTGTGTGCTTATGACGACGATGCAGTGAGTTCTCGAATCGTTGATTTTACTCTCGTCAATCATGAGTTTCTACTTTTAATAAAATCCAATTCAAAAAGTCGCTCCGGGAGTCGAGAAACTTTACACATTCTGACAAGTCACAGACATTCGACCAATTTCTATTGGCGCACAGATGAACCTACAGCTGATGGTCAAAGTCCTCTTTTAAATCCCCCTCACCCACTTTCCCCCACTGCTGTCTCCATAGACCGTCCATCAGCAAAACCTAAACCGGTTAGTTGACGCGGTAAATTCGAATGTTGTGTCGAGTACGTTACGATTTTTCGGGAGCGTTCTTGTGTGTTGGCAAAAATTTCGGTATTTCCCATTTTTAGGATCACGACTTTCACTCGCCTGCATAAATTCATTCATACTTTCTTCTTCCTTTTCCTCATCGTTCTCATTCGATCGGGACAAATAATTGGTATTCACGCTACGAAGCACAACGCGCGCACTATGAACTTTGATTCGATGAGGAAACGTCAGATTGCACTCCCGTTCGCGCTTCATTCAAGCCTCATACAAAAGTAATTTCTGTATAGAGTTAAATTATTGGTGAAATGTGAAAAACCCCATTATCGTCTTTTCGAACTTAAAGAAGGCAGATAATCGAATGTATTATTTCTTCCTCGTTGTGCACGATTCCCACGCCCTTTACATTCACTCCATAACAAGAACTTTCTCACTTTATTAGTGCTTTTGTCATCTTGAAGGTTTTCAATCAGTTTGCACTACGCTGTATGGCTTCATTATTGATTTTGTCCTACTTTAGTTAATTGAATTTTTTCGCAACATAATGCTCTTTAGAAAATTGCTACAGTTACTTCAAGCACGATCTTATTTCATTTCTTATCATTGTTTTTTCTGCATTTCATCTAAACCTTTTCGAATGCATGTTCCGATCGACTTTATGGGTCGAAAAGAAAAAGTTTTATTCTTTTCAAATCGTCAAATCCTCACGAGAGGAATCGCGATTAATCAATTACCAGAAGATTATTTTTTCCGACCACTCGATCTGTTTTTTTCTGGATCGATGCGTACGAGTCGAGTAGAAAAAAAAATGGGTTCTTGTTCGGAATATTACGAGAGACAAAACATAAAGAGGTCAAGTCCAAGCTGCGGGGGGGAGAAGAGCGAGACAGGGGAGTTTAAAGTGGTATTTCAATAGCCAACGACAAGCATTTCCCCAGTCGGGGGTCGAGATAAACATTGGCTCTCTCTGGCATTGTTTAGTCCCTCGGGATAAAACTCGAGTGGCCACTGTGCCAGGAAGGAGGCTTTTCTCTTGTGCTTAGCGCGACTGCGTCGTCATTACGAAAGCTCACGTCCCTTGCGGTGCATCTTATTACGGACTGAGGCGTCCTCCCTCAAAGTCGTCGGAGCCTCCGTATCCATGATAATGATCCTGCAATGTCCGTATTCCATCCTACGCCAAACAAAAGAAGTCAATTCAATTATTCCTCATGTACCTTCTTCAAAATTTATTCCCGCACATTACGAAGCGTCAATGTCCACAATTTAATATTATAAGTATGTTCTTTGGATATATGGAGAATCGTCTTGCTCTAGGACTTCCACCACTATAAATGCAAATGATGCATACTGTCTTATGCCATCACCATAAGAATAAAAGAAGATAACAGTCAGAACAAAGATATCACATGGAAAAAGGACTGCCCGAGAAAATTCACTTGGAAACAAAAAAAATCCTTCCACCTTCTCGTGTAACGGGCTATAAATATTTTCTATTTTGTTCGAAAAAATTCCACCTTCTCATCCGAGAAAAAAATATTTTTTTAAAGTAAATATTGAAAATGTACAATTCCTCGATCGATAGAAACAAAGCCTTGTTTCTTTTATTGTTTCTTTCGGAACTCCAAAGACTTGAAGTAATTCACGAATAAAAAAATCAGCCAAGTACAAAAATTTGTAAATGTTTCTTACGTCTTATTATTTGCTGCAGAAAGAAGTGTCCTCGCAAACGACAACGGGAAGAGTAAACGAGGTATAGCGCTGGAAAAAGTAAAAGAAGGAAAAAAAACGAATAAATTGTATGGAGAAGTTTGCTCGGGTGTATTGTGCGCGTGTTCTCGCCAACATCTCGACGTTATTTCAACGGCCGTATGCAGCATATACGATTCTGGGGAAAGAGCCCAGACAAGAACATTTGTTTTCTCCGGTTTATTTCCATATTTCTTAACAACTGATTGAAGAAAAATATTAGAGAAAAATTGACGCGTGTTTGCTTTGTGCGATGGAAATTTCAATCGCAAAAAGCCAAACAAAAAGTTGCAACTCGATAAAGTTTACTGTAGAAAATAGTTACGTGATTACTTCTCCAAGTTTTTCTTTTCGAAATAAATAATTCTTCCCATGCAATATGTTCTCGTTATATAGAAATGGACGCATTATTTAATATCGTCGAGTCGAAACAAAACGAGGCTGTCGCTAACTTTTTTTTGGGCCAGACAAATATTTCACTACTACCCATAAAACTCCTCTAGAGTTTCAGTCTAGACCATATATTTGCTTGTGAGACTTGTACAGAACGTTTTCTTCCTTAATCATTCAACGAAAGGAACAAAGAGCGCAGTATAGACAAGAGAAAGCTCAAGTAGAAACTGGCACAGGATTTTCCTTGTGCTCAAAGGATAAAGCGAATTTAATTGTTCAAGTGTACAATTGCGAGTTCGCAGGGGGTTCGTGGGAGGCGAGTAAACAGGGGAGAAGCATTTAGTGCGGTTTGTAGTTATGGCGTCACTCGTGTTTAATCTCACTGGTAATTTCATTGCTTTCAGAACGTCTGCTCGATCGAGAGATCGATGTGAAGTCGGGAAATCAACTGCCCACCTAGCCCGTAAATGTGCACACGACAAAGGCCTCGATTTTTCAAGTTAAAATAATAAATAATCGGTCGAAATTCCCAATCTGTCAAAAAACAACAACAACAAAAAGTTGCTTTTCTCCAGCCCCTTGAATTTTAATCACATTTCGCACAAACAAAGTGCGCAATGAGATTCGTGCTGGTGATCAAAGGAGAGACGAACGAGAGCTCCATCGCTATTGTCAACGGATTTGAAAAAAAAATCGACGCTAAATGCGACAGCTCGAGTTTACGATTCAGCGAATGAATTAGTTCAATCTTTTGTTTCTCTCGTCATTATACCAACAACGGAATATAACAAGATAGCGGGGGAAAAGGAAATAAGAAATAAGTTATTCTATTATACAAGAACCGGTGAAGGCTGAGAAAAGTTTGATTCAATTCCAAGTTGCTTCGAGAATAGTTTGAACTATTTTTCGATTCAATCGTCACGTATTTTTACGATGCGAAAATTATTCGCATTTTTTTTTCTCTCACCAAAGCCTCACTTTATTAAATATTTGAAAATTCTTTGTGCAAGAATGCCAAAAGTAAAATTGTACCATGTTGGTTGGGCTCTATGCACGATAAAACGAAAAATAACAATTTTATTCAATTTTCACAAGTTTTCCCTTCAACCGGATTATTCAATTTCGTCGTAAACGACCTGGCACATGTTTAGTACGGATGTCATCAGACTCCAGACGAGCTCTCATGATCGGGATCGATGAAGTGATAATTCGAGGGAACCGATCAAAAACTCATTATTTTTTCAAGCAGGGTGCCAAATTTTCGGAAAGTATTTGTCAAAAATAGTGGAGCAGACGTTTTTGCCATTCAAAAAGCGAATAGACTAAAAAAAAAAATATAAAAAGTGGATTAATTATCAAAATAATGATTGAAAAAAAATAATTCGTTTTTTTTTCTCGAAAAATGCAAACTCCAGTATCGTATCGTGGTTAACTGACTCGATACATGTACTTCGACCTCTGGCTCGCTAATACAGTGTTCTCCCGGTGCTAAACATCAATCTTCTTGTTCGTTTCTTCTTCTATAAAAGTTTCAACTTCCACCTGCCAGAAGCTAACGTTACTGAATCGTCGAACTGTCGAGAGTGATCGATCTGTAGCGAGTAATCAGTTTCGTATAATTCGTTGCGTGTATCATTACGTCTTTACATTGCAATCGATCTGAGGCTGTCGATTTCGATTTCAATGTTTTTTCAACACTTCTACAACTTGTGAATATCGATACTGTTTTTCTGCTTCGAAAAAATGTTCGAGTATCAAGACATCTGCGCTCTTTCGCAAACTGCTGGCTTCGTTCAGGGATAAAAGTTGAGCTTTCGGTGGCCCAACTCTATGAGCATTGATTGGGTGTTGAAACGTGAAAATTTGCAATATCTGAGGGATCGAACTTGTATGGGGCGATGGGGTTTCTTTGGAAAGCTCGAAAAATGCAAAGAAACTTGTGTTACAGTCTCGAATAAATAATGTTTTGTTACGAATGGAAAATAGCATTGAGTGGATTGGAAGACTCGGAAAAATTACGTGCCACATGCATATTTTTCTGAGATTGAATTTTATTGTCGAGCTCTGACAAAGAATTAATGCATTTTCTTGCGGAACTTGCCACGGGGCAAAAACGAGTGAGATTTTCTTCTCGATTGGTCAGCACTAAGTACTATTTGAAACGCTGGTATATCTCGTTTTATCGCGACTCGTGAACGGGAAGGATTTAACGAAAGTATTTTAACGCGCACGATCGAATCCATTGCTCTCGCCCGAGCAAACCTATCGGGCGTGCTAACGGGATAACTATTTTCATGCTTTCCTGCATTTTCTCAGCATACCAGGAGATCGAGCTCGACTAGAACTGCAGCTCCGAAGTTCTTCCATTTATTTTTCCGTGGGGCAGCTCCTGTTATACTGTTCACGCGGTTCACCTATTCTCTTCCTCTTTATCACTTCAAACAAACTTCGTATCGTTCCATGGATTTTTCTAATTTATATTCGGAAAGTAAATGTATCGTTTGATTTCATGATTATTGGGAGTGACTTTGCACGTTTCCACGATTAGAGCGATAACTCTGGTCAGTCGGTATTGGGAATAATGTCAGGGAGCAGCATAAAGGTATTCGAAGATGAGCCTGAAGTTTGCATCGACGGAATACCACGAAGAAATAATTTTTCACTTTTTTTCGATTTTTTTTTTTCACTTTGCCTCTTGCCATTTTTGAACCTCACGAATGGATTTGTAAAATTAAAAAATGACGAATCATTTATGTTTTTTTTTTTTTTTTTTTTTTTTTTTTTTTTTTTTTTTTTTTTTTTTTTTTTTTTTTTTTTTTTTTTTTTTTTTTTTTTTTTTTTTTTTTTATTGGGAAATATGATTCTGGCGACGTGTGAAATTCGCTGAATTATTTGGCAGAGAAACAAATAAGTTGACCTTTTGAAACTGCTGTGACGTAAATATTATGGAGGACGAAAGAAACGTTATGCCGGTTGATGACAAGTCGAATGAGTCTGTGTGATAAACGAGGCGTACAAGAAAGTGGATGATATTTGGAGAAACAAGAAATTGGTAAATCTTTATGTTGGTCGGAGGCTCGAAATGGTATTTGTTGAATGATCTGGCTGCGTTGTTTTCGTGGGCTGACTAAGATAGGAACCACGTTCCCCTTTATAAATTGCTCGAGT
The DNA here is from genome assembly GCA_030522525.1 of Campopleginae sp. 14b. Taxonomy (NCBI): domain Eukaryota; kingdom Metazoa; phylum Arthropoda; class Insecta; order Hymenoptera; family Ichneumonidae; species Campopleginae sp. 14b. Next base: position 25,300 of record JAPYYS010000232.1, read on the forward strand.
GGAATAAAAAGGCTGGAGTTGGAGCGAAGCGGAAAACACTGATGGGTAGACCCTTTAAACTGCCTAGAACGCCGAGGGAGCTAAGCTAAACCTTTTCTCTCACTTTCCTTCTCTTCCGACCACATTTCGGCATTTTAACCGTACAGCCAAGTATCGGATGGTTTTTGTATGCTGCCCTCTCGCTCTCTCTCTCTCTCTCTTTTCCTCATTATTTTCTTTTTTCTCCTCCCTTTATTCTTCCCTTATTTGTACTCGCATAAGCTCGGCCTGAAAGCTTTCTCACTAGCCTTGCCTACTCCCATCACAAACATGTTCTTTTTTCCTCGGTAGGATTCCACGCACTTGTCTTAGTGTGTAGAAATTTGAGGGGCCAACGGATCTCGTAAGCACATCGAGGAAAGTTCGATCCTGTCGTTCCATGTGATCTAACCTCGGATATATTTGCAAAATAAAGTCCAGACATCTTACGGTCGATTCGCCAGGCAGTCGCGATGGAGCTTATTCCTCGCCCTCTTTGTTTACGCTCTTTCTGCCTCTCGTTTCCTTTTTCCCGCGTTAATTATTGAACAGGCTTCCAGAAACACACACAGGGACCTTTGGAAAATTATTAGACTACGGCGACACTTTGTCCAAAGGTCCCGAGAGAAGGTCCCGAGAAAATTTACGATTTTTTATGGAGAAAGAAATTCCGAAAATTCGATGAGCCTGAAGTTAGCATCGACGCTTTGCCACGAAATGAGAAGAAATAAATAAAAATTTAAAAAATGATTAGTTCCTTTTTTATTATAAAGAAGGCAAAAGGCAGATTAAGAAAAAAAACTCGAAAAAAAAGCGACGAATCATTTTTTTTTTGTTTTCTTTCATTTCGTGGCATGGCGTCGATGCGAGCTTCAGGCTCATTAATTTTTTGCTGTATTTTTGGTCAAACTGAGGGAAATGTTTTCGATGGAAAATAAGCCAAATATATAAGAGAGATACTTAAAAAGTTGTTAATTATTCTTCGAGCTTTCCTCGAGCTTGGGTGACGCTCCTACCAAAAGAATCAAAGTGCCAGTTATGCAGAAGTGAGCCGAGACTTCGGAATTCCATCATCGGACAAAGTAATCTTGAGACTAATGGCACAGTACACAGGCAAGAGAAACAGATTGGAAGTGAGAGTTGGATATTTGACAGAGTTTCGAAGCCCGAGAGTAAGGCCTCTAGTAAATTTCTACACTGGGTCCATATAGTTTAGATACGCGTTTGTGAATTTCCCTTCCCCTCTATAAGTCAGTCCATAAAGGTGAGTTGTAGTATCGAGCGACAACCTGCAGGCCAAGCCTTGATACTATCGTAAGTGCACTTACAGATTGACTAGGCTAGTACACGAGGCATGCAACATACAGCAATAGCCTAGCTTAGGAAGGCTCCTCCTCGGGATACCTCCAATATTTCTAAACTTGCGAGAATCTCCATGCTCTCCTGTTATCGCCGTGAACGAACGATCCTTATGGCTATTCTCTCCACAACTTGCACTCTTGTCGCAATCGATTTTCGGACCTCCGAAACTCTTCATATACTATTTGCTGCATCCTAAACCAACCCCTTGACGATGTTGCATACATTTCCATAATACCCTCAGGGCTCGAAGCACATGCCTCTATTTTGTCAGACCAGCTCGATTAAATTCGAAGCAAAATCAATCAGAATTTTTCCATATAATTATTGATCGATTGTTTCCCATTGAGGAAAATTATTAGAAAAGTCCTTAAAGCTTTTATTTTTCTCTGTATTCACAGGGAGAGTGCACAAAATTTGCGAGCACATGCCTCGACTTTGTCAGACTAGCTAGATTCAATTCTAAGCAAAATCAATTAGAATTTTTCCATATAATTATTGATCGATTGTTTCCCATTGAGGAAAATTATTGAAAAAGTTCTTAAAGCTTTTGTTTTTTTCTGTATTCACAGTGAGAGCGCACAAAATTTGCGAGCCTAACGGTACGTGGTTTCGACATCCCGATTCCCTTCAAATTTGGAGCAATTACACAACTTGTGTCAACATCGAAGATCTCAAAGTAAGTTATTTCATTTTTTCAATTCAATTTCCGACTTTTCTCATAACTTTTATTTTCTTTATTTGAAACAAAAATTCATCCATGAATTTTAAACAAAAAGCATTTTTTTCGGCTAAAAAAAGGACGAAATTACGTAATCCTTTTGATACCCGAGAAATACCGAGTGTAGAGAAGAGGAAAAAAAGGATGACTGAAACATGACGAAAGTAAAAAGAAGGAAAAGGGTGACCTGTTGGCCATGAAAATGGAATAAAACTCAGTCGAGCGTCAGGAACAAGAACGCGCTAACTATTTTCCGATTCCAAGCCCCAGAACTCTCCCGATCGCTACCTCCCTGCTGTCCAGCAGCTCTCCTATCTCTCCCCGATTTTCGAACATAATTTCTCATTTATCTCGTATTGCTTTCGATTACATTTATCCAATCGAGATTTCTCTTTTGGACTAAGTTTGTTAATGTTGACACGCTGGAAATATTGTTTTCTGCTTTGCTTCTATCGGTTCGATGTTCCCTCTCGCTCAAGTGACTAATGTTCCTCGATATATTTATCGTTGGATAGCCTTTTTCTCATTCAAACGTTGCTTCGTAAATTCGAATATTTTAATTCGATTTAATTCGAAAAAATGTATTAAATCATTTGCAATGAAATAAAAGTTGAGGACATGCTCGTTTTCCTGAAATATAGGAACTCGATCGATTCGCCTGTACGTTCTCGCTCAATTGACTAATTTTCCTCGAAATATTTACCGTGAGATAATTTTTTTCTCATCAACACGTTATTTCGTATATTCGAACGATTTAATCGAAATTTGCAATTTTTTCGCAGTAGAAACGGAGGCAGAGATTTATTAAATAATTTGGAAAGAAATAAAAGTTGAGGACTCGCTCATTTCCCTGAGATACGGAAACTCGATCTATTCGCTTTGTTTGAAGCAAGTTCGCCATCCAAGTGTATTACGTTTTATGTTTCACGTAACTGTAAAGAAGGTTCAACAACGTGCCAACTTTGTGATAATTATGATGAAGTTTTTCATGAATTTGCGTGCAGAAAAGTTTCCATGTAAAAGCTCAAGCCTCGCAAAGAGTTGTGAATTTAAAACTCGACAAAAGTTGGACAGGGGAAAAACCGTATGCCGGAAAAAATGCTTTGCCTTCGAATTAATTTTCCTTTACGTGCGATTGACTCGGAATTCGATACGCTGAGGCTTTCGGGTTCACTGATTATGAGTCTGGACTTACACCCAAGAGAATCGCGATGAATTATTTTTATATTTTCCAAAAGACGACGGAAAATTGAAAAAAAAATCACCGAAGACTTGCTGCGAAATAATCGGTGGGATGTTCGAAGTCCCAGCGATGCTTGGAAGATCAAATCAAACGAAACTTCGATTGAGAAGAATAATAAACTGAGAGCCGATTGTGTACTCGGGGTTCGCTCATTTTGCATCCAGCAAAAACAAACTGAAGTACGAAAACTGAAAAAACTTAGTAATGGAATGAGAATTAGCTGCAAAATAAATGAAATATCGTGTGCAGACGACGAATCATTTACTGCTGAGCATGTAGATAGCAAGAGAGAGAACTCTTGAGAGTTCTCTTCTGCGATATAATGCTGCGTTGTGCTCTGAATCAGACGCGTAGTCACGCATACGTGAGAGATGCTTGCCCTCGAGGGATTCTCATTCATTGTGTGCTCTCGGGTTATTTGAATTATTTATCGTGCGTACAGGTAGCAGAGTCAGTGGAAGTTACGTCAACATCTATGCGAAAGAAAAAAAAAGGTAACGGACATTACGTGTCAAGCTTGATAGCGATGGATTCGTCGAATAAATTAATTAAACAAAGTCCAAATGGGACTCAGCTCGATCCTCTAAAAGCTGCACAGTGGCAATATTTTTTTCGAGATCCATTGATGTGACCGCGTGCCATAAAAAGGAATAGAAAAGCGATGGACTCGACCGAGCTTTACGAGCTTCCCATACGAAATAGCTGGCTCGGAAACTCGACCTTGGAATCGAAATTCGAGACGAACATTAAATTCTTTCATCAGATAATAATTATCGAAAATTTGCGTCGAGAAAAATGAATGAGCCTGAAGTTTTCATCGACGCAATGCCACGAAATGAAAAAAAAATAATAAAAATGAACGATTCGTCCCTTTTTCATTTCCGGAATCCCTCCGCGAGGTCCAAATAAAAGCAAAACGCAAATGAAGAAAAAAAAATTGAAATAAAGTGACGACTCATTTTTTTTTCTTTCATTTCGTGGCATTGCGTCGATGCAAACTTCAGGCTCATCAAAATGAAGCGACTGTGTATTTGTAAATTAAAAAAAAATCACAAATCCCTTTGCCTGTTTCATAGGGAAGCATTCGAAAAATGTTTACACAAATGCAAAGGAAATGCAAGTCGTAAATTAAAAGCCTCGTGTGCTTTTTACTCAACGTAAAAATTTTTCATTAAAATTCAAATGAATCCTTTATTTCTAGTGGCAGCAACGAATAAACACGATCTACGAGGTCGGTTACACGATATCCCTCATAGCATTACTAGTGTCTCTCGGAATCCTTACGTACTTCCGGTAAGAAATGGTTTATTCTTGCCTCGTGGCTGTTATTCGGTTCGTAAATAATTTTCCGAGCATGACGTCGGATTCGATTGCTTCTAGCAAATATTGTATGATCATGTTCCGAGAGATGAGTCTGCAAATTTGATGGATTTCGTTTTTCAGTTCTCTCCGGTGTGCCAGGATAACACTGCACATGAATCTATTCGCTTCCTTTGCGATAAACAATGCATTGTGGCTTATTTGGTACGGAACAGTTGCCTCTAATGCCGAGCTACTTCCGGACAATGGGGTGAGTTAAGCGATATTAATGCTTTCTCCCAAGCCAGACCAGACCATGTGTACGACAAAGAAAACATATATAGTCGAGGGTGTGCACCACTCTGCATGCCATGAGCCAAACTTTTGACGTCCCTGTCATTTTTCATTTTTCAATGCGAAAGCCAAACGGATTTCTAATCATCATTCGATTTCATTATTTTTATCGATTGCTACGGTGAGACGACATTTTTCATTTTTTTCTCTGCCTCGGCAATGAGGTTGCGATTATTCAGAAGTCATACGATAAACAGAAAAGGCAGCAGCACAGTTTTTAACGGAATGGACAAAAATTATGATATTTTTTTCAATAAAAGGTCAAAGAGATTTGACTCATTTTTTTCCATTGGTCGAAAGCTCACGCGCAGTCAAATTATTCTACTTCTTTATACACTGGACCAATCATGCGAATCGAAACATTTCGCTCGACTTTTATGCCCTGAGAAATTTCTTGAAATCGTAGTTTTTACCCCGAAAAGAATTTTCTCCGTTTATCTACGAAAATATTATCGAAAAAACTCGAATTTGGTGCAACGAAATTTTTTTTCTCGTTTCAGATTCCCTGTCGAATGTTGCATGTCGTTTTGCACTATTTTCTACTGACGAATTATGCTTGGATGCTGTGCGAGGGTTTCTATCTCCACATGCTTCTCGTTTGTGCATTTACGAGCGAGCACAACTTAGTGAAATGGCTTATGGGCGTTGGGTGGTTGACGCCAGCTATATTCGTACTGATTTATGCCATACTGAGAACGATCAGTGACGACCCAGCCGACAACTCGCAGTAAGTTTGCCTTACAATCATATTTACAGTATTTTTCATGCACCGAGGCAACAATTAATTCGAGAAAAATTCAAAAAGCTCCAAATCATCGAGGAATGTGGCTCGTTTTACACAAAAAATCCAGTAAATTATTCCAAGCGATCAATACCGTTTTTTGTTCACGAAAAATTCAACGAAAAATTGAACTTTTAACGTTTTCAAAACTCTCGAATTTACTCTCAAATTGTCATCATAACGCGAGTAATTAAATTTTCATCTAAATGCAAATCTAGGAACTGCGGAGCTCGTTCGAATAACATCCAGGCGATTATGTATTTATGCACGCACTCATTAGTTAAATTATCAGCCACACAGACCAGGAGAAGAGAACAAGAGAGAGAGAGAGAGAGAGAGAGAGAACGTATACGTGTCTAGAAAAAAACTAAAAGTCGAAAAAAACGTGGAGAAATGTGATAAATGAAGCGACAGAGAGGTCGGAAGGCTCGTTAATACTGTAACAGTGCTCACAATGGTTTGCTTGTAATTTGCTCACATTCTCGTATTTCGTTTGATCCGAAGTTTCCTGAATACCCAGTCGCAATGCATCCATGAGCAGTCAGACGAATCGAGGTGACAATGCACTTGAAACTTCTCTGTTCACCCATTACCTTCGGCATCGAGTTTTTGACTGTGTGTCTTACCGAAACATTTCCTACGGGATTGAACAAATTTCGAGCCTGCATGGAGGACGCTCGAGTGATAAAAAACTTCGAAAATGAAGGAAAGCTCGACATCGCATATTCGAGATGTTGGGAATCACGTGATTTGACACGGAGTAATTCTGAAACGTCGAGGAATATATGAAGAAACGAAAAAGTAACATTTCCCAAGGCCCCGAGTCATTTTTCCCGAAAGTTTACGTTTTTTTTTACGCTCTTGATCAGAGCTCGTAACGAAAGCACGCAACGTCAGAGGTACGAGTCACAACTGAGTAAATGCAGGAGAAAAATACCGCTGAGTTTCAATTCCTTTGAACTCTATTGAGAGAAAATGGTTGAAAACGAAAATCCGATGAGTTAAATAATTTTGGAAATGCCTGAGGAATATCGATTGGAGCGGGGGGAAGAGGATGTAACTCTGAAACGGCATCGAACATTCGTCGAGGACACGCTTCGTCTGATAAATCACAGACAGCTCGACATTAATTCAGCGCGTGCAATTCGATGCACGGAACAACCCTCGAGTCGAAATTATCGAGGCTCTCTCTCCTCGACAGCGAGAGGCCAACAGGACAGTTGTTATATTATTGAGTATCTGGAGGCTCAGAGATGCGAGGCCCCAAATTTCTCGAGCATCGATTCCTGCTCGGATAAGTTGTCGACCACAGAGTAAAGCATGTTACGTCGCTGGAGGACTCTCTTGTCAAGGATCTAAACCGCGTATACAAATAATCACATTAATGTCTCTCCTCTCTTCATCATCCTCTACGCAATTGAATATTCGAGGACGTGGCTAAGAGTTATAGCAGCATTTTCACGTGCCATTATTACCACATATCAAAATCCTTCGAATCAGTGGTTAGGATAATAATTAGTGTCTCCTCTAGTGGATGAAACTGGGCGACTCTCGTCTATGCAACAAAAACTGAAACAAACAGGCCCAGAATAAAAATATAAAAACAAACTCGATCGCGGAATGTTTCGGATCTACAACAGTCTACAGTCTTACGTTCTTTCTTTGTCATAACCACTCACGTCGCTCATTCTCTCTATTACTAGGTGCTGGATTGACGAGGGTAATTACAAGTACGTCTTGGTCTTGCCGGTCGGTGTATCGACCCTACTCAACCTCATGTTTCTCTGTAATATCGTACGTGTCCTGCTTACCAAATTACGAGCTGGTCCTGCTATTGGGACTCGACCTTCGCGTTCGATGCTCCAAGCTTTTCGGTAAATATTTCATAGTCTTCCAAATACCTTCGTTCTGGTAGCCTGTGGAAAACGAAAAAATGAGTTCATGCATTTTTTAGGGAAAAATTAATTATATATGAGAAGAACAATATTTTCTTTTATCCCTTTCCACGTTCAAAATAATAATAATCCATACCCCTTTCGCAATATGTTAATTGGAATATGAGTCTTGTTAATTATTGAAAAATTCTTGACAATTAGACTGCATGAGAAATAAATTACAGAGCAACGTTGCTGCTGGTCCCACTGCTCGGCCTCCACTACTTGGTTATTCCCTTTCGACCATCGAAAGGTCATCCCTGGGAACGGGGATACGAAGTTATTTCCGCTATAACGGCTTCCTTTCAAGTAAGTGTAATTGCCTTTTTTTTGAGGATTCAAGAATGAAATTTTAACGAGACTCTTTCGCCAGTAAAAACGAAAAATGTCTGTATTTCTGTTTTGCTTTGACACATTGTTCGGGAGCAATGAGAATTCGAGGCTTTTGTGCTGTGGACCGCACGTTTTATTTTTTCCGCAACGAGGATTATTTTCTATTGGCCTTCGTTGTTGGGACGTTGTTCTTTCGAATCGAACGACAACATTGCAAAGTAAATTCGGTCCACGATACGAGGAGGGATCTTGTTCTAAAAATATCAATCATTCGTCTCTCGTAAAGTCAAAGTTTTCACATAAAAATGAATCTCGCGAAAAAAACGTTTTTTCAAATAATTTTCGATGCTCGTGATGTTTCATGAATGGAAAAAAATGGTCGTCGCTTTTTTATATCCCGTGTATTAGCCACATTGATGAAAATTTGTGTGTTTATTTTTCTTTCACGTTAAAGGGTCTCTGCGTCGCGATCCTCTTCTGTTTTTGCAACGGCGAGGTAAACCACCATAAATCAATGTTTCATAAACTTATCGCCCCTATTATTGTTCCTCAACACCATTGGTGAGATAATGCATCAGCCTCGTAAAAGGATAATTAATTTCCGATTTAATAATTCATTATTTTGTGGGAATTCAGGTAATAGCGCAGTTCAAACGAAAATGGGATGGTACGGCATTCATGCGAAAACGGGCGAATTCGTGCACAGCTACTACGGTCTCGGTAAGGCTAACTTTACTGCCGTTGCATGATACTTCATCCTCAATCGCTGGCAGACGAGCTTTTACCACGTTCTAACCTGTTATTCATTTTTTTCCATTTTTTATTCATGACTTTTCAACGTAAAAACATTTGCAGTCTAAAGAGAATTTGGCGTGCTTGACAAACGGTCTGAGACTAAATGGTTCTGAATTTCAAATTTGGTATTTTGAAGAAAAAAACCTTTCGATTTTGACTGGAAAAAGTAACATCCGTGTAAACCGCTGAAAATTGTGCAATTGCGAAATTTATTCAAATTGAGAAACCGTCAAATATCCGAATTGAAAAATTTCAAAAATCATTATTTTCCAGTTTTTATTCGTAGAAACAAAATTGCCCATCATTTCGAATGAATGGAAATCGATGTGAAAAAAAATCGGCGAATAAATATTTTGAAAAATGCGTGAAGAGGCAACCAATTCCTGAGAAAATGTTTATGGAAAATGTGACAATCGACGAAACCATTTTTCTGCAGAGAATTCAATTTTTGATGGGAAGTTTCTACATGGAGTTTCCAATTTTCGAAATGATGGACCAAACGTTTTATCGAACGGGTAAAAATTCAATTGAGCTACTCATGGAGAACTTGATTTTCGCAATTTGAATAGAAATCGAAAATCCAACGCAATTTTGCTGCGCGCCAGAGGCTCAAGAGCTTGCTCACATTTTTCAACATTTTTAAAGTTAATTCGAAAAGCGTTTCATTATTGTATCTTATTGTTTATGACTGCACGAGATTCGTCAATGGTGCGATGCGGACTGACCCCTTGATGCACTAACATCTGTTCCATACATGTATATATTTACATATACATATGTGGCCTGTAGTTACGAGCAGCAGCCAACACATATCATAAGTGTACGAGAAAAATAGATTAGCCGTTCGAACCCGATTAAACAAACTTGACGTCCAAAATTGGGTTTCCGAATGAAAGTCCGACTCTTTTTTTTGAACAGATAATTTTTCCCAAATAACTAGAATAGTTCCGATTTTCGAAACTGACCTAGAGAATTCTCACGTCCGAGGGCCAAGAGTATCGCTTTATTTGGCGAGCGGCTCACTCGCGCTCGAATTATCCTTCATAAATATTTGTTCATTATAACTTTTCCGTTGAGACTTTAATTTCATTATTCGAGAAATAACGCATTCCCTGCTGCGGCTCGGTAGGTCATATCAGGGATCGAGGTACGAGGAAAAAATGGTCGAGGAAGATTTTAGCGATCGTTTTTTCGATCGAGTAGAATTTGGTAGAGAAAAAATAAAATTAAGATACGAAACGAGGTAATTCTCAAAAAGCCAGAAATATTGAGTTCTCAGGCGAATTCGAATAAATTTTGAAACGTTGTAGAGAAATTTGATGATTAGCGATCTCTCTCGAGAGAGAGATAATAATTTTAATCTCCTCCTCAACCCTTTTTACTTCCGAGATGCATAAAAGAGAAGAAAGCAAAAAATAATAAACTTAATAAACTCCTGAATATTCGTTCCAAAAGAAGAGTCCATTTTTTTTTTGGAAAAACAAGTTTGAAAAGTATTCCGGGCTATGAAAAAAGGTTTTACCGTCCGTATCGTGCCACTGACAACGCCTGAGTCGAATCCATTGTTGGGTGTTGACTGTTGCAGTTTGTCCGATCGACCGCAGGTCCGTTACCGGGAGAGGAAAAGGTGTGACTATCAGAAGGCAGCACCAGCCGACGAAAAGGAAGAGAAATTGATGGTTAATTCATCGCCGACGGGTTCGGCTTACGCGGGCTTGCGCCGAGGCAGTAACAACGGCATAAATAGTACGAGGGTGCTCATCAGACGCAACGAATCGGCTGACGACTTTAATCAGTATCAGACCCAGTGCTGATAACGACAAGACGAGAAGCGAAGATCAAAGAGATTTTCAAAAGTCCTCATCGATGGCGCGGAACGACGAAATCTCCACTCATTCCTGACGCTTCCACAGCATGTTCATCTCCGCTGAAGAAACTACAGAATCGATAGAAAAGTCGTCGAATGAGAAAAATGTATAAATTAAATATCCAACACACAAAAAAAAAAGAAAGAACAAAACAAAAGAAATGCTACGTGGAAAATCGTTTTCTCACGATTCCGTATGATCAAGGGCCTGTGACAATGATTTCCTGAAATATGTGGGAATAGCAATTGTGATAGGATTCGAAGGATTCAATTACTCCGTAAAAACAATTACGACCAAGTGTGGATACCGGTTCGAGCGGAATAATATTAACAACGATTTTTTTTGCACAAAATGGTACTAATCGTTGGCTATATCAGTGAATGTACTAACACTAAATGTTTTAAAATTTATAAGTGTATATATGAATGTATATAGAAATGTACAGTAGATACTGTTGGATGGCACATTTGTTAAAAAATAATAATAATAAAAAACGAAAATATAAATACCCTGTCTCGATCCTTTCGCAATGTAAATACAACGATCAGAACCGATAACTGTCGACTCGCACGAATTGAGAACTCGCTTGAAATGTCATTGAGTGATCAGCGCCTCATTAACCAGGAAACGAGACTTTCGAAGCTTCAACTTAGTTGATTAGTTAGCACGACAATGTAATAGTGCGTGATGCTCTCGGCTGTTGAATTTTGAGGGGAAATGATGGTCCGTCTGTCCGTACGTTCGGTGTCTTGTAGTTCGAGATTCCTCCATGGGTTTTCAACTTTTTTTTCGCAAGAACAACTAAAGAAGAATGAGAAAAAAATTACGAACAAGTAAAAATCGCAGCAAAATGAGAAATAATTGAAAATTTGTAGTTTTTTTCAATTAAATTTAGTTTCCATGAATAACAAAAGCGTCAAGGTCACAAAATCGTCGGGAATGAATACTCCACGCTAATTCCAATGGACGTCGTTTATTTCGAGCTTATTTTTCAAAAAACGATTCCACGACACAAAATCATCGAATATTCGGCTATGAAACTTCGAAAAAAGCTACACAAACTGTCGAATAATTATATTAATTATTTATTGGTCCGAACATCAACGAATTATTTGTAAAATTGAAATAAACCTACTGTCAATGTGTCAAAGTAGTCGAAGCTTAACGAATCATGCTCCGCTGTACTTACGATGGCAAAATAAAACAATTTACTATAAGAAACTATTTTGAATACGTATTTTATGGAATTTTGTAAATATGGGTGAAATGGCGAAATTTTGAAAATGTGTATCAAAGTGTATGCCTTCGGCGAAATAATATACTATGAATTTACTCCGAAAAATAAACTGCGACCTATGTTTCCTCCAATCAGTGTGAACCAATCGCTGGAAAGATAATTTCATGAGCCCTTGTTGATTTATTTCAATTTGGCAACTGCGTTGACATCCCGAGTCAAGCTTGTCTCGAGCACGTTGCATTTCCCTGCTCCAAACAGCCTTGTAGGTAGGAAAACGATGGAACGAAGCATTCTGAACCTTCTCATCGAAATTCTTAAGATAAAAAATGGAATATTCCTCCCAGAGCTCGCGAATCTGATTTCCGAAACTCCATTGTCATCGCCAGGCTGCAGTTTAGCGATTATGGCTGTACATTGATCCCTTGACGTCCTGGGTCGACCTGACCTTGAGCATATTGCCTTCCAGGTAGAAAAACGATGAAACGAAGCATTCGAAACCTTTGTATCAAAAATCTCAAGAAAGAAATCGTATATTCCTCCCAGAGCTCGCGAATCCGACTTGCGAAACTCCACTCCTATGGCCCAGCACACTCGAGACGTGTAATACATGCGAAATAATGAGGATCCTTTTCTCGGATCGATAATTGAACGATATTAATCGTAATTAACGAAGTCTTTATAAAATATATAATCGAAATTCATATTCGATACCAGTCACGTAATAGGATTCATAAGAATTCCAGCGATTCCTCATTTATATAAAAGTAATATCGACAATGTATTTATTAATTTTTTTTAAGATTTTTTTCCGGCGTAAAAAAACATGTGAAAACTCTAATACCTGCGACCTCAGGGCCAAATAATATTCGCTATCGTTGGGAGTGTCAAAGCCATAATAATGCTGGACAGAAGATTAACACTATGATTGTCTAATATTTGTCGACCACAAATATGTTTAACGCCCTTCCCTGGACGTTCCACAACCTTTCCAGCTTCGTTGAGCCCTGCAACGATGATAATTCCGTTACCGACCATACGTGCTTGATATTTCGTTATTCAAAAAAGCGTCATCAAGCTCTGAGCTCGAATAGTTTCAAGGCTTACCTGAGTATTGCAATGTAGCGCCTAAAATCGAGTCTATGAGACTTCCGAACAAACCACCGAGTCCACCAATCAGAATTACTGGCCATTGTGGGGCGGCTGTTTGTAAAATAACCGAATCCACGCTGTACAAAACTGTGAGGTAGTGAGAGAGACCAATCACAGTCCCTCCTGCTAGGGACACTACGAGGCCGACCCAAGAAACACCTCCATTAGTTCCTGGAGAATGAAAAAAAGCCACATCGGCATTTTACCATTTTTATCCATGAAATCTAATGCTCGAGCATCCGTAGAATTGATGAGCCTGAAGTTTGCATCGGGTCAATGCCACGAAATAAGAAAAAATAGATAAAAAGTTAAAAAAAAGATTCGTTCCTTTTTTATTTCACGAATCCATTCGTGAGGTCCAAAGAAGGCAAGAGGCAGATTAAGAAAAAAAATCGAAAAAAAGCGACGAATCATTTTTTTCGGTTTTTCATTTCGTGGCATTGCGTCGATGCAAACTTCAGACTTATTAGAATTGAGCTGAAATTTTTATCTTCGCACTTGACACACTCTCACACTCTCTGATTAATTCTGACAGTTAATTGCATTCATGAACCTCTCTCGATGAATAAAAGTCACAAAAAATTATTTTTTCTCATTTTGTGTCCATCTCGTTCCTAGAATCCATGAAATTTCTGTACCTCGAGGTACCCTCTTTCGTGTTGTAATGAGAAAGGGATCTGATTTGCCGATAACAGTGCCGAATTCCGAGGCCCACGTATCACCGTTGCAGCAGGCCAAAGCACCTGTGGATCGATCATTTCAAAACTTCAGTTTCACAATTTACTGTTTTGACTTCACGTTGGTTTTTGTTTCGAACAGGGGAAAAGACTTTTCTCAATAAAATCCGAAAAATTGCGATTTTTAAGCTATCTCTCATACAACGTGGGAGCAAAATTTCGTGAGCCAAAAAAGTAGGTAACATTTTACTGTCGGTTAACCAGGTGACGAGAGTTTTATCAGATTTTCCATCCAATTGACCAAATTTCCCCAAAGACGTTAGAAAAAATTGTAAACGCGTCGAATCATGAAAACCGGAATGGAAAGGTTTTTTTTTTGGTTTTAGAAAATTACCTAGAATTCCTATGGACAACCACGAGCTCCGGTAATCTTTGTAAAAATCAATGGGCCGTTCGCCACAGCCGACATCTAACAAATACAGCAAAGCCAACTGAGAAGCCATTCCTCCGTTGCACAAAACCTGGATCCAGTTTCTTTGTCCTCCTTCCTTGTATTCGGCATCGAAGCTTCTCTTCCTATCCACACGGAATTTAGTAGCCAATGATGAACTTATGAAAAACACTCCGACGCAGGCCATGTGAGCAAAATTTGTCAAGGTCAAAATGAAACCCATGAATAGCGCTGAAAGGAAAAATCAAATTTTTTAGTACTGATAATTTTCCAGTATCGCCAATTGGTCGGTTGTAAATTTTACACAATTTTTCTGATTTTTCAAAAATTTGTGGGCGAAGCTTTCGGCAATTTGGGAGAAAATTATTTTCAAGAAATTCATTGCGTTAAAAAAATTACGATAGAATATTGAATCAACGTGTGTTGATGAACGAACGTGCCGCTCAAAAAAATCAATAAATAACTGAAATATAATATTACACTGTTGAAGGTAGTTTGTCAGTTTTGAGGTCACGGGAAATCATTTTCCGCTGGTGAAAAAAGCATAACGTTGGATTATTCTTGAAATGCGTGGGATGTCGGGGAAATTCAGTTTTTTAATTGCGTAAGGCTTGAGAGTAATGTAATGTTTATTTAATTAATGTTTGTTAGAAAGTGAAAAAAAAACCTAGGACAGCGCCGGTGAGGTCCAGGCTACGTCGTTTCAATCCCCATACGAAGAATAATATCGGTATGACGACTGCGGCGAGCCATCTCCATGGTGAAATGACAGGATAGCCTGTTGTTGTGAGTTGAAAAATCATTATTCTTTCGTGACCTAATTAGGAAAGTAGAAAGTCTGGGAATTGTGACGGTGGATAGATGCTTAGATAGCTTACCTTCGGTATGGTGATCGGAGTCGGGCGAGAAAATCGAATAAACAACATTGACGATCCAAAAAAGCATAGAAACTGGAATGGCAACTGCACTTAGTAATACCGGTAACAATACGTGAGATGTACCGGCGGCCTTCTCAACACGTGACACCATTTTTCTTTTTTCGTTCGCTCCTCCACACACTTGTTTTTCTTAATATTATATTCGCATTGGAAAATACGCAGTAGGAAAACTTTCACCAGCTCGATTTGGAGATGTTTATCTTATCTTCACGATGGCATGTTGTTGTGTCAGTACACCGTTTCATTTATAACGATAAAATCTTAAATACAAGGGTACCAGCGGCAAAGACAGCTAAAAAAACAATAATAATATCCGTTGACGATCAGTTCGGTATCCATATAGCTAGTGATGACAGCCTGCGCTCACTCGTTTTCAAGTTTCAAGCTAGCGAGCGTAGATAACATAGCAGATGAAAATAATACCAGATGCCGGTGTACGAATGACCTACGCACTAGCGCCACGCACGGTGCCCACGCGAAGCCACTTCGCGTTCCTAACACTTTGACCTTCAGCGTGTTTCTGTTTTTCGTCCCTGTCATTCAAATTCATTGGCTCATTGGAGATTCATTGTTCTAACAAATTGAACGTGCATTAGGGGAATTCATAATTGAAAAACGATAAATATAACTGTACGTGTGAAGTTAAGCGTCTCTGATTTTATTTGCAATGTTTCATAAGTTTTTTGACTGTAGGTCAATGTAGATGCAGCGAATTTTTTTGTGAAAGCCGAATATGAAAATCGAACCGTTTGACACGGACTCGATCGTGCCAGCAGAACAAAAAACAAGATTCCAACCAATTTTCCCGGAATGGTTGGATTACCCGCGATAATTATACATAAACAGAATTTACTCATCCAGTTTTTATCGAGACTACGGACAGGTGACACACAGCAACAAATGACCTTGAATTTTTTCGATCGAATGCTCCCAACTGACTTTTTTGCTCGTGTTGTTTCGTTAGACAGTGAATTTTATACGGGCAGTTCATGGTTTTTCGGAAAATCTTCAAGCTACCAGCCACGTGCGATCGACAAAAAAGGAATCAATAAGAACTTTATAGGGGAGTGGTGAGTTATACTGCTTTACTTTGTCCATTTTTCCCGGAAACGTGGTAAGAACACCGAACGATTTGACCACGACACCGTGCGCGACTGTACGATTTCTGAGAAATTCGGGACGGGGAATTATTACAGTCGATGTGAAGGGGCTCACTCCAGGGCGGTAGGGCGAGCGATAGAGAACAAATTGAGCGACGATCGACCACTATAACCTCAAACGTTTTATCGTTCGTCGATATCAGTAAATTTAACCGAATAAAATATTTCTTAAAGGGACATGTAAAATTCTCCCCAATCTTCAATAGATTAAAATACAAATTGCTCAAAGATTTTCGTAGATAGAATTCCGTCGAGAATTTTTTTTGTTTATCTTTTCGATAAATCGCCCCAGCAATGTAATTTATTCACTAAGCACACTGACCGCTCCGGCAGCTCTGTCGAAACGGTTAGACATTGAGCAAATGTTCTTAGGCACGATCTTTACGCTCACCAAATTCCTAACCTGCATCGGTCGCAAATCCGACTGAAATTTTGTTTTGAAAACTTCGCTCTACAGTGTGTGATTCCTATAAACCGAGTCTCTGTAAATACGATATCGGGTGAGGCAAAAAGTCTTAGAAAGACGCTGTGAAAATTTTCATACCTATAGAGTGTCGCTGTGACATCGACACTTTGGCTAAAACAACGGAAAGCTTTTATTGTTTCTCGAAGTGTATCTCTCGTTTCGTTTTCTCTCGGTCTTGATAGTTTAAGGGTTAGGAACAGAGATATGTATGATATTGCATAACTGCACATAAAGTGAAGTTTCGATAAGTGGCTCAGAGCTCAGTTGACCGAGGTGAGGTATTGTCGAGATTGAAGAGGGTCCGTAGAAACTGACTCGATAAGTGGCCCATGGGTTTCTGTGGTCGTCGGCGGAGCTCCCGCAACGTCAGTGAACGTAACGCTCGAGTTTCGGTTCTCGAATTCGCAAGTGATGCCCCTAATGGCAAAGGGCAAACCCGAGGGGAAACCATTTACGAGTCTCCACCACTCGCACGCTGACCGTTATGCGAATTCTCAAGAAGACACACAGACTGAGGATTTTCACATATTCTATACAGCGTGTCGTGTTGGTGAAGGTCGGGCGAAAGTTATTCGAGGAATTACAAGTTTTCGTAGCTCCGGAGATCAAGTGATTAATTTTCTAACTTTTTGAATTGGAAGGAAGGATGAACGTCAATCATTATCTGGTTGACAAAGTTCGATGATAATTTTCCAAGTGTATTTTTTCGTCTTCGATGAAATTTTTCTTCGTCCTACTCGGTCGTGGTGCATTCAATTCGTGCGGAAAAAACTTGGGTTGGAATTCAGACTGTTGAAATTGAAATGAAGACATTGTCCGCGTCAGGATTTCGATTTCGATCGCGTCGAATTGGCAACAAGTCCGAGGGAGTACGGAAAATCCTTTGCAATGATTCCTCATGGCAGAAAATCGTTGAGTCGCGAAGGCGGAGAAATCCAGCCAAGTGAGGAATCGAGTATTCACAGTGGGAGAAACCACCGATGGACGGTGAGGTATTTGACGAGGGTTTTCCCTCGTATCGTCTTTCTTCTTAACCTTTGCCTCAGGACCCTCCCTCAAGGGTCTTGGCGAGTCGCGGTTACCGAAACTTTCGATCCTATAGTTTCGGACGATTGGAACGTAATCGGAAATGCGAGAATGGAGAATTCACCCGAGCGTTAATTCCATTGACAATCGTACACTCGTCCTTGGAATTCACCGAATTTCCACCTCCGATTCGGCCCACCAAAACTATATACATACATAATTCCCCAAAATTCTCGAACGTATCTCATCGTCCGATATTTGTAACGACCCATTTTACTCTGAAACTATATTCTGAGCATGCAAGGACCTGAAACGTTTCAGAATTCTTTCAAGCGCCATAAAACCCATGGGAATCATTAAATCGTATCCTATGGGGATGCAAAATCATTTTTTCCCAATTTTCGATGAATTTTTCCATGGCCGGAGATTCAAGCGTCGTTGTGGGGAACTACGTGGTATGTCGAATGCACACTGGGTCATTTTGACCCCAAAAATGTTCCGTCACCGATTGTTTTTCGAATCGATTGACATTTTACTTTCGTTTTTATCAAAAAATCAATTCGACGCCACAGCAACGCAGTCTCTTTACAAAAAAAAAAAGAAACAGGAAAAATGCATATTTACCGGAACATAACGGCTCCGCAAACGCCTAGGGTCAGGTTGACCCAATATGTACTTGTACGTGTGCACACGAAGCGTTAAAAAATGATTAGCCCGTACGCAGGTTCTGCGAGAGAGAACCGGGTCCTGCAGGACAATGAAAGGAAAATAAAACATTCAATTGTTGGAGGCTTATTCGTGTAGTGAGGCTGGAGCATTAAGGATTGAGTGCGATCACGTACCGACTAGTGTTATGAGCAAAAGAAAATGAGGTTTGAGATTGGGATGTTGTAGTAAAAATGAGGCGTCGCATTGGTTGAAATTAATTCCCCTGGGATTAATGAGGCGACCGAGCAAATCGCTTTTCCCTGCGAGTACCAAGTTTGGGAAGCGTGTGGATAAAAAAAAAGTCGGAACACTTTGTAAATGGGAATGAGACTGGGTAGAATAGCAAAGGGGTCCGGTCGTGCTTGTCTGCTTCGCAAACGACAAGGGCGTATAAAGAGAGGATGACTCAATGGCTTCCCCAACGAGTCTCCGGCGACTGGAGATAACGCTGTGCCGAATCTTGCTGCTCTTCACCTTTCCCTTGTCCTGGTGAGTTTCGGAAAAGTCGTCACGGACCACGTGGCTAACTACATAATCACGCTGAGACTCTAGGGACACATCCAAAAAGGATGTTGGTGAACTAGGGATAGAGAGACAGAAAGAGAGAGAGAGAGAGAGGATCGAAAATGGACAAGTGAACTTTGCAATGACCAAGAAAGCCCCATCACCAGTAACGGATATCCCACGCAGTTGCCATTGAATCTCTGGCGTTCAGTTGCACATTTCTAGTGCAATGTTTAGATCATTAAGAAGAGACAAGTTTCCATGGAGGCATGTCCCATGGAATGGTGTCTGTTGGAGTTTGGCGACTTGCCACTCTTTGGGCAAGTGTGAAGGCTAATAAAGTGTGTAAAGCTGTACCAGCAGAAAATCAGTTAGCGGGTTTTCTTAACAACGTTCCAGGCATCTCGGTAAATTGGCCACGAAATTTTGGCAAACTCGGGTAAATGACTTGTCCGCAATAAGTGGTCTCGTAGTTGATAGAATGCGAGGAAGACACTTGTTCTTTTGGATCGTTCTTTCTTATCGACACTCAGAAATAAAATAGTGATGACACTAAAGTGACGAAGGATTCGGAATAAGGATTAATCCTTTGGCAATGAGCAAGGGAGAGAGAGGAAACGACAGAGAGACTGGAACAAGTCCCTGAGACGACGCGGCAACTCCTAAACTGAAATTCCATTATCGTTAATTATAATCTGATTTAATCGCAAATTCATCCCGCCGTTGAGGCAGGCTTTCCCCTTCCTATTCCTCCTCCTCCTTTCGTTCCTCCTATCTCTATCGATTCCCAGAGTTGTACAACCTTGCCTTCGTACATGAATATACAAGTTCACAGAGAGCCTTGGGCGCTTATTCGCTCCCTCGCTTTACCTCTTCATCGACTATGATGTGAGAAATCCCCATATAGGTACATGCAACCCTGGAGGAATGTTCTCACGTCTTTCCTCCTAACAGCAAACGGAAGATGATTATTATCAATCGGAAGTCTACGCTTCACTCTTCACCAATCCCGTTCAACTGTTCTGAACGTCGTTTACGTTTGTGCGCTGTTTCCGTGTACATAAGAACGTCATTTGAATCAGACAATTCCTTCAATTTCAACCGATAATTACTTTTTTCTTTTTTTTTCAATTTTTTCTTCCGGTCAAAAAAATTTCGATTTTTTTTTTAAATCTCGCAAGACCAGTCGATAGCTCCACATGAGTTTCACAAGAAGATTAACTTGAAGGTAACCCACCGCGCCATACCGACCACTTTTAGTCACGGTTAAAAATGAGCATTTGTGTTCTCACCGAACGCAGTCTAGCCATTACACATGCAACATGCAAATTGGATTGGATCGACCCTCCACGAGAAGTTAGATGGGGTCCTTAGGGAAGTTAAAAGTTTGAAAAACTTGTCACGTATTTGGTCTCTCCTGAAAGTTTCAAATTTTACGGTAGGTTCTCTGGATCAACTATACAAACAAAACTCAACTATGCTGTTGAAAAGGCTGCTTGAAAAAAATCCTAACGAATAATCTTGCCCAACTATTCGTCAATCAAATAATTTGGATCCCACAGGGTTTAACTCGAGAACGCGACACTTTTATTCTTATTAAAAAGGGCTTACTCTCTCGGTTTTTTACTGCAGGATCTCGTGAGCTTGGGGCACTTTTGCTTGGAGTCAAAAAATTAGTAAAAAATGGGACAAAAAAAGGGAGAACGAGGGGTGAAAGGGCATGAGATTTAAAGTCGCCTGAGGTCTTTTTTCCCCTAGGTTATCCTTCAAGGGTTAAAAATGTAAAAAATAAGAAAAATAGAGCGTTGGGAAGTGCGAGAAGAAAAGTTTCAATTACAACGGATGGCGGAGAATGAGACGTTAGAAAAGTAACTGGATTTACAAGCATGCAATGTCCCGTGTACTGTGTTGGCATACACACGTGGCTAGAGCTAAGCAAAGTTATCTTTGCTTCTTCATAGCAAAAGGTTACATATTAGTTATGAGTTAAGCACATAGAACGTGACGACACGTTGGTACGCGCTTAAGGTTATTGTGGCTGGGAAGCTCCGCGTCTACTACGCATACGTGTGAATGTTATAAAGTGTATATATTAGTGGGGACAGTTCTAAGGACGAGGCAAAATGGGGAACCGTGTGGAAAAAAAAGAAGAAAAATTGGGCTGACAAAAATTTTTTATGCCATTTTTCATGGAGGTTTTTTTTTCCTGGAAACTTTACGTCTCACTGTGCCCAGTTTTATTCCATTTTATCCCTGCCTATCATATGTATTTAGGTTTATATGGAAAACGACTATCTTTACTCAGCAGCGCGATTCAGAGCTTTCGTGATTTTAGAGCGTCGAGCGGGAGTGCTATATTCTCTCTTTCTCCCTCTCTCTCTCTCTCTCTCTCTCTCTCTCATGCTCTCCCTCTTTTGCGTGTATATAAGCAAGAGGGATATGGAATAGTTGAGGCAATAGAGGGAGAGAGAAGTGGAATGGATTTTAGCGGGGTTGCCCGAGCCACAAAGCCGCAGGATTCGAAAACTCGCTACGACAGACCTCGTGAATATTCATCCGGAAAGAGTACAGTAGAAGAGAGTGAGAAAGATCGATTGAATAAGAAAAGAGAACGGGAGAGAAAGAGATAGGGGGGTTGAAAGCCCCGAGCAATGCTAACGGCCATAAGGCATACGAGCTTTTCGAAAGCGTTCACTCAGCTCAGAACACTCTAATATTACCCACGAAATTGTTTATCATACTAAATTTCATATTATAATGTTTAACGAGTGGTCAAAACGCGAGTGGCTCGAATTGGCAGAAACATCAATCACTAAACAGCGGTCACTTTTGACCAATTTACAAATTTTATACTGCTGAATGTTTTCATTGTTGGAATGCAACGAAATTATTTTTCTTCTTCAGCTGAGCCTATAATTATTATTCAATCTTTGATCCGCACAATAAAACAATCCACTTCTTACGAGCCAAAAAGTCAATCGTCACGGAAAATTGCCATAATTTTCAAAATTTAATAATTAATTGATAGAAAAATATTTTTCGTTCAATCTTAACGTTGCAAACTTCAGAATAATACATTTTTTCATAGACTATCCACAAACTTCAGATTTTAACGAATATTTTTAATATTTTCTGCTCGTAAAATTATAATTTCCTGGTTTTTATAAATTCAACAATCGATGGGGAAATTGATAAAGAAAATATTGAGATAATTGAGCCTTTTGGGAAAAGGTCGCGTAAAAAGACTTTTCACAATTAACCGTTTCGCCAGGAATGGCCACTTTATCGGAAAGGCTTGAGACAAGGTTGAATCTTCTCCCTTGGGATACGTGGCTCTCGCACCAAGAGAAGAAAGATAATCAATCGAGGGCAAGGGTAAACTGATATCTTATCAAAGTTACTCCATCTTAACGTGAAAGTTCGCCGCAGTTCTTGGCGAACCAATACCCAAGGAGCAGCTTCCCTTTTTCCACACACATTCTCAATATATATGCACCTCTATGTATACACTTGGCATCTTGTTCTTGTGTGTACATAGGGTTACTTTGTACATAAGGAATTCAATGCTAACTCGATTTACATTTCGTTTCCTATTTGAGTTCTTTGATAACAACTATTCCGATTTTCCATAACCTGCCGTTACTAAAAATCCCATGGTAATCCTTGTAAAACGAAAACTAGGTCACTCGCCGAGTATTCAAAAGAGAATGTTTTAGGCAAAAGTTTCGGTTCGGAGCAAAGAAAATACTTTACTACGTTGCGAACGAGACGATTCATTGTAAAAAAAATTTTTTCACGAAAAACAATTTTTAAGATGAAAAAACAAAAGCTTATTCACCGTCGACAGGTTTTCAATTATTAGCCAATCATTGACGTACACAAAACTCCCCATACACGCATAATCACGTGTACAATATTTCCTCGGTCTTGAGAAAGCGAAGAAGTGCGAACTTGTTCCCCACTCTCGTAGCAGGCTTACGTGTAGCGTCACGTAGCGGAGGCGTTAGTGTACTAAAACAGTGTGTTACATACGATTGCAGCGGAATAGCTTCCATTCCTGGGAACTTTGTCGATCAGAGTTGAGGAAGACTCTCGTTTGGCACGGTTCTATGTGTTGTGGTTGTTTCGTATATGGATAGAGGCGGGGGTCTGGTTAAAGGGGATGGGGTGAGAGAGCGTCATCAGTAGCTTGGTAAAGGAGAGCTTACACGAGATCCTCTTCTTCGCCACTGCTATCTCGATAACGTTCTGTCTATATGAATATAACACATACTTGGTTTGCTCTAATATAATAGCTTATATCCTCTTACGTAGTTATATTGGCATACTTGTTTTTAACGACAGTAGATAGTAGATTTATTAGCGGCTGTTAACGAACCCTCCGATCCAGCATTGATCATATTTCATTTTCCCCAGAATCTGGCACGTTTTTTTGATGGAAATATATTTTTTTATTTTATACGAAATTCGGACGAATGAACGGGATTGGATTTTATTTCGTGTTCGGTAAAAATATTGTTTTTCCTTCGAGAAAATGAAAATAAAAGTCGAGTTGATGCGAAAGTGGTGATAAAATAGAAGTTCGCAATGAAAACGAGATTGAAACGAATTGGAACGGTGTACAGGATCGAATTCCTCGTTCGTTCGGTGAAGCGAATAATCGCACGACTCGGTGAAACTTGGTCGATGAAGTCCTTAACCTGAAAAACGTTGAATGCGAATCGGTATACGTTCGAGAGGCAAAGCTTGGACACGTTTTCATAGTTTGGTTTATTAAGCGCGAGAAGTATGTTACGAAGCAGCAGTGGAAAATCTTCTCAGTAGAGGGGGAAAGTGGAAGGCTTAGTACACGAGTCAAGCTGAGAGAGAAGAGTTCAAGGGTTCCCGTGGGAGAGTCTCCGCGTCTCATTCTCCAAGAGGTCGCTTGAACGAGCGTCCAAGCCCGAAATGTACAAGCGAGTGAGAGGGTTAGTCGTGAGCTTCCGGGCTCGATCGTTGAAACCTTCTCGAGTGAGCTGCTCAGGTTAAAGTCGGGGATGAGCGACGAAGCTCCGGAGAGTGAGGAACAGTAAGAGTGAGGTCAGCCAGCAAAAGGAGAGGGTAATTATCTGTTTCTCGGGTCCATTACACCCGAGAATATAGAAGGAAGGGATGGACAAACGGAGGGAAAGAGAGTCGACGATCTTGGCTAAGGGATGAAAACTCCACGCACCATATATTTGTATATAATAAATAATATGTATACCGGGCGTCCCCAAAGTCGAATCCCAATATTAATCGACTAAGTAGACATAAAGATTCTGGGGCGAAATGTCCTCAGACATTTCTCCGTCCGACGTTTATTTAAGGGTGTTGAGTACCTATGAAACTTGTTGATGTTGATTGTTCAATAAATAGTTCCTTAATCGTCGTCAAATTTGTACAGTACCTGCTGAATACTTCGTGTAAAAACATACCAAATTTTAGGAATTCTGTCACCATTACTTTAACCCCCTCAAGGGTTTCAATAAAAAATGATAAGAAAATTCTTAAACTTTAGCATGTTTTTATAATAAGTATTTAAAAGGTCGTATCAAAATTTCACGTCAATCAGGAAGTTCGTTATCAAAAAATTAATATTTTGTTGATAACAATTTTTTAAACAGGATATAAAAAATATTTATCAATAAACTTTGTTTTGTTTTTGTTGCTCTTAGTATATTGTAGATATTTAAAAATCGAGAGGTCATAATAAAAACTTATCGTAAAGTTATATCAGTTTCCATGAGACGACATTTAATTTGTTAATATTAATTGTTCAATAAAAAGCTTCCTAGTCGTCCTGAACTTTCGACGCGATCTCTCAAATACTTCATACAGAAACCTACTAAATTTTAAGGATTTTCTCATCATTTGCGATTTGGGACTCAACATCCTTGACGTTGTTCAACTGAATTGACTCTCACGGATTAATTAAATTGTGACCATCGATGCATCGTAGAGAAAAAGAAAAGGATACCTTTCCTTTAATTGAGAAGATTGAGCCTTCAATACTTCGGTGCTAGAGTAACACCCTCTATAAAGAAATATCGAGCTAAAGGCCTGAGCTGAGCTTAGATACGTGACGGGAAATAAGAATCGGGCGAGTGGCGAGCGGAAATTACAGAAGGGTCTGCGCACCATAGGGGCTTACGAGTATAGCGAGAGCTTAGCGTGTGCTAGGGCCATGTACACTCTCTATATACTTCACATCTTACCGGAAAATGAAGGAAAAAGGAAAAGAATGGAGCGAAGAATGCTGTGAGAAAGAGAGACAGCAAGGGAATCAAATCCCTGAGCGATCGTAGACTGCTGTATTCCGGGGTGTAACACCTTTCCTGACGACCAACTTACGGCTTTCTTCGCGCCCCGGTCTTTTCAACTTTCTCCGGAGACCAGCGAGCAGAGTAGACCATAATACATATATCATTTACTGCTTTTCTGATGTCTCCTACTTCATAGACTCAGGATCCCAGACAAACTATCCTCTTGGGAATGGTTTCAACATTCTAGGACTATTTTTTATCGTGAATGTCAATTCGGTTGGTGGCGAAAAGAAATTTTCTACGGTACCAAAATTTTCCTAGTGGAAAATTTCATCCTTAAGGGTGTGGAAAGATGAAGAGAGTGAAAAAAAACATAAAGAATTCCACACGAGTCTTCTGACGGGGGTTTTTTTTGCCAGAGATGCAAGAACCCATACCAGAGCCTCATCTTTTTCACTATCATCCCCCAACTATCGCTGTCCTGCTCCCTTTCCCTCCTTCTCGTTGGACTGCTACGAGGATCGGAGAACATACGTATGCCAAGCGTAGTTCGGCGCCGATTCATCAAAAGAGGCTGCTGGTAGAGTTAGACGTTAACGTAGGTAAAGGAAAAGAGAAGAGAGAAAAAAAAGGCACTATATAGATTGTGAGCTGGAGAGGGTGGAGTTTGCAGGGTAGAAAAGAGTGCTTGGAAAACTCGCGAAAGAAAAATCGCTTCTATCGGTTCTCTATTCATCCCTCGAGATCACCAATACAACCTGCTTCCTCTTATTCCCTCAGCTTTGCTTCCCAAGCCCAGCTCTTCTACCCATTCCCGTCCCTTGTCACTGCAAGAAGGGAGGTTTTTTCTTTCTCCGGGCGCGGGAGAGACTTCCCGGAGATTGGACCTTGTCACCAGGCCAAGGAACTATCATTCTCCGACTACGTGCTTCCTCCCTTAAAACTGGATCAACCCCTGCAAACATGTGGCTAAATGCACGCTCGGTTCCCTTTTAATCATTGGCTGCTTTGTGCCCAATGAATTATTACAAATTTTCATATATCCCTCATCAGTATTAATCCCTTGGAAATATGTTTCGGCACCAATTTCATTCAGTACGGATGACTGCTCTCGATCGCTCTCGGTAATATTCCTAAATGCACATCCTACGCGAACTGATGCGAGAATTATCGAGATGGCGAATCCAACGCGTTCGGGCTCGTTTGCAGTGTACTCGAGCGATTTTCCGGAAGCCCAAACTCCCACAAACTTTCAGTTTACGTACACGAGCGGAAGACCATCCATAGCAAAGATCGATCCACTTCCTCGTTTCCGTGTTCTCACTAAACGGGCTGTTGCTTCGCTTTGATTCAACCTTGAATATTGTAGCTGTGTGCACAGGTTACAGCTAAATTAATAACTGCAACTTGACACGTTGAACGAGATCATCAAAATCTGAAGGAATATTCTCCCTCAATATATTGAGAATGATTCCTCGTAGAGAGAAGAGTGACTGTAGATTTTTCTTTCCGAAATATCCTGACCCAACTACCTTTTACGTTTTGGCCAGAGATTTTTGTTCATGCTGTATCCATGCGTTGAATTTTGCAATGAAAAGTTATCTAATTATGCCTGGGTAGCTGGGCTTCTTGATGAAGGTCTGGAAGAGAAGTCAGAGTAATGGTATGTACTCATAACGATTGGCTGAACCAAGACAGGGCTGGTTTTGTAACGAAGTTGGCAAAGTTTTGGTAGGGCGTTTGAATATTGAAGTTGAGCTGTACCATTTTTTCTATTGGCTTGGAAACATAGCTTTCATTTGATCAAAGTTTTTGAAGGAAAGAGCAGGAGCTCCGCACGAGCTACAGAATCAAGCTATTCCGGGGGTTAAAACTCCTATAGAAATATAAGTCAGCCTTCCCAATCGCAGCGACGTAAAATTTAGGCTTTTGTCAGGTTTTCGCAGTTTTTGGGGCTCAGTCAGCCCTATCCTTTCGCACCCCCTTGTATACGACGAGTAATTCAACGGAAATGATATATTTTGGCTGGGGTATACAGCAGGGGGTGAATTGTGCGGTTGCATGACATGGAACCTTAAAGACACTCCTCCCGAGGCTTATGGCACGTGTGCCTAGTTCTCGTCTGGCAGGAAGAAGGTCGCGTGCCAAAAGGTGCTTTTGTACGAACTTCAACTCTCCTTTATGTGCTTTCTCCATCTTCCATTCCTTCCCCTTCTCTCCTCATCTCCTTACGTCTCTCTCAACCACGCTTTTACATTCCTCTCCTCGTGGAAGTGTAGCATTGGCAACATGTATGACTAGAGAGTCTTGATGGTTCTTACCTGCCGAGAAACCCAACCACTTAGCGATAGGAGCCTCGTCTTGGGACCAAGATCCCACTTTTTTCCCGAGTTGCATTGTCTGCTTCTGCGGAATAGGGAACAAAAACTCGAGGGAAGCAGAATTGAGAAACGAGGATGATCGTAAGATTTGCACCAAACCCTGTGAAATTGTTGCCAGAAAAACGCTTCATTACAGTTTTTCCAATCTCATTACCCACGCGATTGTAATTGCTAAGATTGTTTTTGCAGGCTTCAGACATTCGAGCATATAAAATGCCGGGAGATTCTATTTTTCTAGACATCAAAAATCCTACATTCGATAACATCTCCGCTAAAGAATTCCTGACAATTCTTGAGTATTAATCGTTCCTAACGAATCCCAGCGAACTATATTCTCTTCGGGTTGCCCGAAAATGCCACGAGACATGAAACACGATCTTGATTGGGTCAACTTGATAAATTCACTGTATATCACACGGTCCATCTTTTATGGGAAATTTAGTCCACGATGACAACGCCAATTCCAGTTGAGATATGGCGCTGTCATTCGCACATAATTACCAGGTTTATTGGTAATTTATGAGCGGTAGCGTTCATTAGGCCGTAAGAAACAGGGACATTGGTAAAATCGTAGACGTCAAAAAAGTCCTGAATAGCACTTTTTATAAAGACACGTCCAATACGCTCGTTATTTTCATTTTTTCGGCTGCCAGAAAGCTCAGAAGTTTGGAGTTTCATTTTTCTTCGTTTGTTTCCGTTGAAACGTTGGTCTCTTGCCGGAGGACACAACCGGAAGTGAAGTGGAGTATGCCATAGCCTGTCATAGTCCCGAGTAGAGGCCGAGCTACCAATCAACTCTCCTCTAAGTTATGGTCATAGACTCCGGCATATGCCGCCACTTTCAACTCTCCTCGCCCTCGTGTCTTCCGTTCCCCTTGAGGAGGGATGTTACAGTATGGCTAGACACGCAAAGTGCCCTCCTTGCTAATAGAGCCAACCAAGCTGTCCTCATACGTCGTATATTCGTGCATGGTGAATTACCTTTACACGGTAAAGCGCACACCAACTCAACTTATATACCTCGAGACTCCAATCTATTTCGAACCAAACATGATTAAACTATGCCCAGAGAGATAGAAGCCATACCATAACTGCTGTGATCAACCAATCGCACTTTCATCGTTGATTGACCTTCCAACCTTATCGGAAATGTCCGGTTATTATAAATGGAGACTAAACTTGCCTAATTATTCGATTGTTCATCGCAGAAGACCTTTGAATTCTCGAGTTCATAAAACTGTAGCCATTTTAGTGTTTCGTCAAAAGGTGAGCCCGAGCAGTATACAAAAAGTGTTTTAGCATCAGAATTTCTTGTGGTGGCCTGTTCTTTCTATGACGAAGCTTCCAGGTATATTGATGTCATGTATTACGTTGAGGTTGTTTTCAACCTTTTTTGTCACGTTCTCTTTGGTGGTTGACCTCGAGTTTCGTAACAAGACGATACCGCGTGTATACTTGCACATACACCAAGCAAGGATAAGAGGTTGCTTTTAAGGACATAAAATACGTACAGCCATTTACGGTCACTTCCTGCATATACATATAAGTTTACAACCCTGCCTCGTCACTTTCTCTACTGCTTTACCAACCACCCCTTGTATTTTTATTCTCGCCAAAGACGCTTCCTCCTTTCGCGTTCCTCCCTCTTCAGATCGTCATTAAATCCTCACGATCTGCTCGATCGATGCTCCAGGAATGCAACCAAGAAAGTCTAGTGCTCCCATATCAATATAGCTATACATTCTACAACCACAACCCTTCATCTTCTACGCCTTCATGAAGAAGGGCTCCCACTCTCCATCGAGCTTCCTATTCACCCCTATCTCCACCTGGTATATTCCCGCCTGTTTCAGGTAGATAGGGATATTATTCTCGAGCACTTAGCCACTCTCTTCTTCTTTAAGCTTGGCCCTAAATATACTCGGTGTCTCGTTCCAACTGTGACTCACAAAAATCTAATTATCTCCCAATTATTATCAACCGCAGAGCCACAATTCCTGAGCTTTCAAGAGCTTTCAGATTTGACTCTCCACAATCCACCATTTTCAGAATCCAGAATCTTCTTCCCAGTGTCTTTGGTTATTCAACTTTCGGCTTTAACTAATTTCCCTTATCCTGGTCGAACCGCTACGAAATATTCGTACGAGGATCTCACGGACAAGTGCGTGTGCAACAGATCGATTGGGACACCCTGTGTATGTGACGTGCTCTATATAATTTGACGAGAGATTACTTTGGTGACTCGAATTATTTTCGTTAACCTACAAACTAAAGAGTGTACTTTCCACAATTTTTAACCCCGCCGCGGATTATTCATTTTGGTAATTAAAATTCAATTAAAACGAACCAGTTTTTTTGTTTTTTTGTTATCGCTCAACGAAATGTTGCGTTCCTCAAATTTGATCGTTACTTTCGAACAATTAACACCTGGAAAGGTGGAAAAAAAAATTCTGACCCGGCGAGATCGTCTTGCTCGATAAAAATGTAGGATGAGTTGGTCGAGGGGCAGAAAGCTCAAAGAGACGGAGAAGCGCGAAGGGGTTCGGCTCACGGAAAATATAAAAGCGTTTCGAGGGTAGGTCACATCCGGTCGTGGGATGAGCCGCATTAAATATAAACAGAAGCGTTGAGAGGGTGGCTCCATTCCCTACCCTTTTTTTCCCTCACTCTGCAATCCTGCATACATGTTTGTCTTGGATGGCGTGTGGTGTGTTTTCTCTCTAGATAAATTATTTTGACTCATTCAAGCGTTCTCTAATTATTGGGAATTTAATTGATTAAGAAAATCGAATAAAAAGTCAGTTAATCTCTCACATTTTTGTCATCAGACTGTACAAATATTTCTTGCCGTCCAACGGGATTGGGACACTTGTTATATGCTCGCAAGAAATGTTTGGAGCTTCCACTTTGTTGTGGAGTACAAAGACGTAAGGTTAAGAGGTTGGAGGGCGCTCGGGTAGGGAAGACATAGCACGAAACGTTTATGAGGATAGCCCGAGTGGCACAGAGGTGACCTCAGTGGTATCAGCAGCCAAGTTATTTCCCTCGGAGCTCACTTGTTCCATAACGTCTAAAAGCGTAAAGTAGAGTACATCCAAGAAGACTTGTAATCCGAGTGAGTTAATATCGGCAGTCCCGAAGTAAATGGCCAATGAGATCGTGAAATTAAATTCGGAATAATGAGTTAGATCGAAAAGTCTTTAGCGGCTTTTTAATCGAAAGATTTGATGAAGAGTTGTTGGCAATCGAAGCGAGAACCAATGGCGCTCTACCGCAAGGCTCAGGAGGCGTACACCAAAGAACGGAGCCTCTTTTGATTGGTCGAAATTTCAGTAATAAATAACTCATCAAGTATTAATCGGGTGAAAAAGTAGCTAACGACTTTTCGTCTTGTATTTCCATGCCGAATCTATTTCCGTCGTTTCCATGTTAAGACTTTGGACACTCCATGTATTCATACCTATATTTAATCTCTTTTTTCGTCGATGCGAAGCAAAGAAGACTCTGTGGGGAGAGAGTAGCGTCAGGGACTCTGGCTTGTCGTCCCGTTGAATATTTAATCCCCGGACTTGGAGACAAGAGGGTGTGAGAGGATTCCTTTAAAACGCGCATTTTATGAATGATTGATCAGTCCCGGAGTCTTAGCCTGACACGCGAATTCGAGCTCGAAGAGAGCTGTGGCTGGCTTGACTTTCCGTCTCACTTAAAATATGTCTTTTGCACTCCCTCTCCGCACGCACACACGAAAACACTCTCAGCCCCACACGAACATTCGTACACATATATTTTAAGCAAATTTCCAAGCCACGCAAGAAAACGAGAAAAGCTGCCAGGCATCTGAAGCATAAACAAAGGCATGAATTTACAAAACATCATGAATATTCATAATCTTCGTTTTGAAAGAAAACTTGAGTGTTGGCTCGGTGCAAAAATAGGATTAATAAACAATCACGAAGTATAGTGAAATAATTTACGTCCATAGTCCTCCAGGTAAAATATCTCATGAGCTATGAAGGATATAAATTGTCCAAGAGGCAATAGTTCGTATTAGCTGCTCGAAATAGAGATAATCTTCATTGGGAACATGATTTTATGGTCGACCCGAAAGTTGGGTGTAGATTCAGGTTCGATATTTGAAGCATCGCGTTGTTGGATCGGTAAAGAGGTCATTCAAGGTCATTCTGTTGGCGAAGAAGATGGTTGCAGTGTGAATTACGCCTCAAGAGAGATCTCTTCACTCCTACTATTTCTCCCCCACGTTTTCCCTCTCTTTGTCTTTCTTTCTCGGAGGGCAGACATATATAGTGGGGTTCTGAGGCACTCTTATCTCTTACGGGGTCCTGGCGCTCGCGAAAACAATCGATGATATATTACTCCCGTTGGTACATTACCGTAGCCTTCGCAGAGTTCTAGCTTTATGTACTAAACTATATGTGCCCTTTTACGTGTGTGTGTGTGTGTGTGTGTATAATTCTTCGTATATGGCTATCTAACTTGATATATCGAGCCTAGAGCGTGTCACAGCTCGGCTGGGGTAGAAGACTCTCCGAGATTCAAGCAAAATCATGGATAAGCCAAGGTATCTGAGAAAGTGTGTGAAAGACGGAGCAAAATATATTTATACATTGCATAATGCTTGCCGGGTACGTTATTTCAACTTATTTCGACTTATACCGAGCCAAGAAGCAGCCCCCGAATATCTCTGCTGCACTGACTCCGAGATCGTGAAGAAACTGATACCTCACCTGGTCCATTCGACTTCCTCCGGACCCAAACTCTATTTACTTATATCCTTCTATGTATCACACCGATATATATGTATATATATATATATACAGGCAGGTAAGCAATATATATGGAGCAAGTTCTACTCTTATCTTTGGGATGAAATCTTCAGATCGGCAGCTCACTGACCGCGCCAGTTACTTTTTCCATTCCGTTCGTGAGTAACGACACGAGGGCTCGGTAACCATCTTCCCATTCGAAAATCAATTTTATATCGTCGGCCTTCATCTCTCGTCGATTAATCATCCGAATCTTTCAATTTTTCATTATTAATTTAACAGCGATTTTATATTTACCGTTATTATTTTTTAACTGCTATTTATTTCTCACTCTTATGATGAATTTCGCTTGGAAAACTAGAATTTCCGGTGCATGATTAGGAACCTTGGATTCTTAAGGTTGAGAACCAAAGTCTCGCGTCACTTGATAATTTTTTATTCATCCTCGGTTTCGAGAATAAAAGCTACACTCTAGAATTTGTTTTCTCCCAAGTGCAGAACACCTGTGAACAATAATTGAGTTCACGAAAACCCAAACGCTGACATTGAAACCAAACGAACCCAGACAAGGATTTTCAGTTCATTATTAAGATACTTGGATTTTTGAGGTTGAGAACCAAAGTCTCCAGTCCCATGAGAATTTTTTTTTTTCATCTTTCCTTGAGAGAATAAAAGCTTCACTTTAGAATTTGTTTTCTCCCAAATGCAGAACACCCGTGAGCGATAATAGAGTAGACGAACTTTCCGGTTTGACAAAATGGCGGGGCGTTACATATGTGCGATGAACCCGGATCGAATCAAACAACCGTACCTGACAGGATAATAGGAGATTTGTATGCTGGTGGTCGGCTCCACGCCACGGTGATTGGCAGACACCACCATGGCATTCCTAATCGACACCATTCGCGAAAGCCCTCTCTCTCTCTCTCTCTTTTGGTCGTGCTCATATTTTCCAACCTCAATAGAAATTCAACCAGCATGGAGAATTTTACCCACACCATTGTCCGACTTTTTTTATGCCTCCATCAACGTGCAAGTTTGACCGTCCTCGATCTTCTCTTGGGGATGGAAAAAAATGTTTCAAAGTATAGAAAATTGCATTATTGAAACGATGGGGTCCAGTCAGTTTCTTTCATGAGACCCACATCCAACCGGAAGTATCCTTTGCATGCACGTTTTTTTTTTTACTTTCATTATTAACACCGCTACAGATGTAAACATGGAAATAAGTTACGAATTCTCGAACAATTCTTCCATCCCCTATATTATGGATTGCATCCGCCACAGAACATTGTACACACGGACTTGCGTATAGGTATTCGTGTGTATAAAACAATCCTCATTCTAGTCACGTTTCTTCGCGATATATTAATTTTGAATAACGAGAATTACACGCGACAAAAATATTCATACAGTCTGAACGTCGCCCATCGTCCTCGCACATGCCATTTTGGATATATATTCAATGCATGGGGGGTAGATTTATCAGGGAATTGACCTACCATCGAACACAATATGAAATATGAAGGAATGATCGGCTTTACGTTGAATTTTCATGCATTTGTTGTTGTTGTTTTTTTAATTTTTAAATTTTTAAATTTTTTTCTTCAACGTCTCCAGCTTTGAGCGACTGGAGAATTTTTTTGAAGATTCTACAGGCCGTGGGCTCGTCGAGGTAAATCTTGGGAGAGATCGAAATTCCCCGGTGTTTTGCCTGAAAATAAAAACATAAGGAACAATCGGTAATTGCGTCTAGAATTTCGTTGGCTATTTAGTCCTTCCGGTAGTGACGATTTTGGTGCCTCGTGGCCAGGCAGTGAGACTAGCTAACGAGGGGTTCTCGGATTATCGCGTGTCTGTTTGCGTTATTCTTCCTTCCCTTCATCCCTAGACAAGCAAGCTCTCTTTCGAGTTATCTCTACGCGCGAGCCCGCGCCCTTCGGCCTCTACCATTTTTATACGTCGTCACGAGGGGTTGTGGCTCAGACATGAAGGTATACAGAAAGACTGGCACACACACTAGGGACGTGGCAGGAGATGGACGAGGGGGCGTCAGAGGGTGGTTGGTAGAGAATATAGCGCGAAAACCTCCCCGCGCTGTCACGCCCTTGTCATTAATTTTAATGCTGGCCCGTTCGTTACAATTTAGGGAATTACTTGGCACAGTGAACGAAGCATCCTTCGAGCCACCCTTGCCGATCAATCCCTCTCCGTCGAGCAAAGAGGATGGAGCCGATTAATTTTTCAAGGTAACCTCGTGGCCCACCCTCCTCTCGCTCTCTCATCCCTGCAAAAAAAAAGTACCTGTTATAACTACCAGGAAATATATTCCATAGGTCTTATTGATATTTTTCCCCAAGACCGTTCGTCCCTCCCTTCGGAGAATGTAGCCGTAAGTCGATGAGTTTCAACCTTCAATTCCATGCTTCCCCCTTCAGCTTCACTCAACCTTATTCACTCGGTAAATATCGCCGACTTACGGGATTTCAGTATCTCTGTGAAAATCGTGCTAATTACCGACCGTCACTAATTACCACCGTACTGAATGTAATCGAGGGATTTTTTGCACGTTTCAGTCTCATCATCGTTTTTTTTTTTTTTTTTTTGTTCAATTTTTTAACACGTTCATTTTAAATATCTGTGACTTTTTCTTTGATCATTGGTCAAGAAATATTATTGTGGTAGAGTTACACAAGCGATCGTCCAGGATCGATCCGATTATCTTAGAGATCTCTGGCTGAACTGTAACAGTCGCAATTCGTTGAGGGAAAAAAGTTGGAAACGCTAAAGTTCAAGCCAAAGGAAGGCTCGCCTGGTTGGCAAACGCTTGCGGAATCGTCTTAAGAATATAAACGCTCTGAGGGATGTACCACACCCTCATCTTCTCGTGGATCTTCAGGAATCAGTATTCCAGCGAGGGTTTCCTCCCAGAGTGGCCCACCATGTGGACCAGAGAGAAAGTGCATGAGAACATTCGTTCCTTTTCGAGTCGGCGAAACGCTAGGAATGTTGAGGAGAAGAGTTTGGGGATTTAAAATTTCCCAGGAGAGGGTTGCCCCGTCAGGGCTTGTCAAAAGGACTCGAGATCGCCCTGCACCATCATCTCGAATATCTTCTCTATATGGGCCCTCCAACGAATGGACCTTCCACAATCCTCAGAGAACCAAACGTTTCCTTGCAAACTCCAAAATTCTTTTTCCACAAATTCGGTTTATCGGAATTTTCATAAATCATGCCTCAATTTTTTCATCCTTACACCGAAAATTAAATTTTGTCAAAAAACGAAATATTTTTCGATAATTTCGAAATTTTCGTTATTTTAACAATATTTATTTATTTCTAACGAACGAGTCTGCAAATCTGACTATTAGAATGACAAAAATTCACCTTTCGAAGAGACTTTCTAGAATATTTTTTGCCCCAATGACAACATTTTAGTGATTTTTCAAAAAAAAAACGCTTAGTCGAATGTGTCCAACAAAATTTTCTTTTCAATGTGGAAAAATTATAATCGTCTGTATAAACGCAACCCAATATTCCATCTTCCGAGTTTATTTTAACGTTTATTCTGATTACGAATCGTATTTGCTCATTGCAGGAACGATTTTATTTATCAGAGCCAATTTTATAGCCAGTAAAAATCAGGGATAGCACACAATTTTGTAAATACGAATTCTCCAATTCTATTCCCTGCCCGTTCTCGGCAATATTAGTAGTGCCTCATATACACTTCACATTATTTTTATTCTCGTTTCGAGTTCCTTTTATTGCGATTCTAGTGCCCATGAACACACGATATCATCGGACATATCGAAAAAAAATTCATCGTCCTCCATACACGCAAGCTCGCCGATCTGCGTGCCGCATTTTGTTTTTCTCTACTCTTATTGACGGGTTCTTTTTGTGCAAGAACAGGCTGACTCAAAAACTGAAAAAAATTTCCCTCGGTTAATTGGATCAGGGAATTCGCAGTGGAGAATTTTTCAAATTTTTTTTTTCTGTGAGCAGTAAGTCGATGCAAAATTCAGTAGAAACGTCGTTACGTGGCCAATCAGGTCAGCCGATGTACGATCGTCTGGTAGCTGCTAATTCAATTCATTTAATTAATATTTCCGGCACGTGGAGAATAAAATATGAAAAAACTTGTGGAGATCGACTGAGTCTCAATTTTTGGAAAAGCCTGTACATGGAGAGCAGAGGCGTGTGTTTTATGAAGTGGCGGTCAGCCCGCCGGAACATTGGCTGTAATTCCATTGACATGGGTACGAGTCGGGCTCGATCTAGCGTGTCGCCCTCTCGTGTACAACTAAAAAAGGATCACAGAGCACACACATACACAGAATTTGAATTGAATAAAAACAAAAGGAGAGGTTAAATAAAAGAGAAGGATAAAAAATTCTTGTCATTGGGTGGTTTGTATGAAACTACGATAGAGCCAAATATGATTGTAAAAGAGAATCCTTTTTTTTTTTTTACTCTTTGTTTTTTCGGAGCAGATATCGATAATAACCGTCTGACCCTCGCATATTACCCTCAATTCATTTTTTTTCCTTTTGTTCCCTTTCTTCTTTGATTAGTCGTATGGAAATATAATTGAACACTCACTACTCCGGCGTATAATTCCCGAGGGCTTCTTCAATCGTCGTAGTATCGAAGATTTTTTTAAACAACATCTCCATTTCAATAAAATTATTATCGTCATTGTTATTTATTTCTATCCGATTCAACTGTGTGGGGAATGTGGAAATACTCAGAATCGAAGAATCATTGAGGTATAAAATGATGCAATAAAAATGGAAATACGTCGATATGAGGGATACAAATGAAACTGGAGGAGGAAATGTACGTGAAACCTTTTTTTCCTTCTCTTTGTTCTGTTCATGTGTACGGTCCCGTGGGCCATCGACCGAGGTGAATTTTTCCTCTTTGTTCTTCATGGAAATCCTCTTTCCTTCAAAATATTTGAGAACAAAAATGATCGACTTCAATTGAGTTTTCCGAACTTATTAATTTTCAAATAATTCAGTACCATTATTCCCAGATTAATCGAAATAATCTGGCTCATTCTTATCATTGCTATTGGCCAATATTAGCATTTTTACAAATTACCCAATTTATTGTTTTAATAAATAGAATCGTTTGTTTATTTCTCATCTTTACCAACTACTCTGCTCTTTGCTGCTTTTCTTGTCACTTTTCGGCGTTCGAACTTGGCGAATTTTCGCCCAAGCAAAACACGAGGGTTCTGTGATAATGAGGAAATATAGTTTTAATTATAAGCTCCTGCTGGGCCGAGTTGATTTTCTTCACGCGCGTATATACATTTTCCTCACCTCAAAAGCGTATTTGGTGCTGATTGAAATTTCCCAGGGCATTTTCCCTTCCTCTTCGACGCCCTCGCAACCCCTTCCTTTATCCATATTCGTTTTTTTTTTGCCACGTTATTCAATATCCCTGTAGGAAAAAAAATCCTAGAAATAAAATATTTCATTCATTTAAACGTTCGACCAATACTTTTCCCTCAATTATAATAATAATCCGAATAATTTTACTTGCATTACGTTTTCGATCTAATAACATTTACCGTGAATTTGAAACCGACTAATTTCAATGTAAAAATGAAAAATTCATTCCAGTGCTCGTTACATTTCGCATACAATTAAATTTTCCAGAACTAACGAAATCAATTTAGTTTTATTTTTTTATTTCGTTTACTTTTATGTACTGGAATAAATAATCAATCAATGTGGAGCTATGATTTACTTTTATACGCATGGAAACATATTTTCATGAGATGACGTAACTTTGATGGGAAATTTTATAGTTTTTATGATGAACGAAGTGGGAAATTACGATCGCAAGTATAAAGTTACACTAGTCTCGCATCGAACGTACGTCCAAGCGTGACGTACGCCTTTCCGACTCCAAGAAACAGCGGAATCAGAAAAGTGTCCCGAATCTTGCGACGAAAATCTTCAACGCTTGATTTCTCCGGATTGGTTGGACGGAATCTGTTCCACCCAGGCTCATTCGAAAGATAAATAATCATAGAAAATTCAATTCCAATATGAAAATTTTCCGTCGCCCCGTTTTCCCGTAGAAACGATTTAAAGTTTCTGTGACGTCATAAAACGCCTATTTTACTATATATAAGAGTATGGCCGGCTCGCGCTACGTTTTTTTTGTTAAATACTTGGCGTCGAGCCGCTGCCACGTCTCTTGATATAAGAATAGGGCATTTGGGCAACAATGTATAAAAATTTGTTTATCATACACACTTATTTAAATATCAACACAGACGTATATATAATTATTTAATTACACAGCCTTATCTAGTTGAATCCCCAAATATTTCTGTATATGAAAAGGTAAATATATACATATACATATTCTTGTACACGGAGTTGATAATAAATTCGTGTTGGCTCGACAATCGACGTGCTCGAACCACATAGGCGGTTTCTGGGCGAACTCCAGGGAGAGAGAAAGAGAGAGAGAGAGAGAGAGAGAGAGCAGGACAAGAGAGATAGAAATGGCCCACACAGCGATCGTGTTAAAGCAATATTAGTTGTACGCGATAGAACGGGTGTTAATAGCTATATATAGCGTTTGTACACGAAGCCATTTCGGAGGATCATACAAAAAAAGGGCAGTGGGATGGAGAGAAATTGGAGAAGGGGATGCTGGAAAGTCTGCCCAAGCAAGTGAACATGGGTCGTTCGTAATGTATATACACGCACTGGATATTTAATACATGAACATTTTAATACATAGATATTTCTATATGGTTTGTTATTCTGTGGTTGGCTAGTTACCAGATTCCTATAGAGAGTTCAATTTTAGTCACAAGTCGCTATCTTTCTCCGTTTTTTTCTTCTTTTATCTTTGGTTTCCTTCTTTATCCGTTTCCTCTTTCTTCCTCTCTCTCGCTTTCTCTGCTCCATCCCTCTCTTTATCTTTCTCTTGATATTCCTCGCACTACCTATCGTTTATTAATTAACCGGTTGGATTAATAATTCAATAATAACGGTGTTCGCCAGAGCCCCGCTCCCTGGACCGCCCGGATGCATTTCAAAATGCGCCAACCCCTCAGGCATGTACCTTCCTCTCTCTCTCGCTCTCTCTCTCTCTCTCTCTCTCTCTCCACTATTCGCAGTGTACGACAATATACAACTATGAAGCTGTTATGTACTATTCCCTCGTATTCTCCCTCTTTACGCACATAGAAAGGCAAAAGCCCCTGGTGCTTGTTACCACTGACCAAAAGGGATGCCCTGTCGGTGTATTTCATCATCCCTTTTCTCTCTGTATCAACGCCCTTTTGGCCTAAGGTCTTCTACTTTCGAATACGGATTTTCCCTCGAATATCACAATTGTATTAAAATCTTGCTTTCATTTCGGCACGTTGAGTCTTATCCTTCTCGTTTTTATATCCCAGTCGACTTTGCAGCGTAGCCTCCTAATTTTTTTGAGACGGAACCATTTTTTGGTTGCCCCAAACGAATAATATTATTTTTAGGCCCAATCAAACGAGGCGGAGAATATCAGAGGGCATCGCGATTTTAATATCGTCCGGCGCTCAGTTCAACCTCCAAAGTCATAGTGTCAGGACAAATGTCACTGAAACTGAAATAGCTGTCGATATGTTCGTGCCATTTGGGCATCGAGAAAATGAAATGCGAATGTACTTCTGAGATTGCGCGTACGCCCTGCAGGTTTTAACTGCGTGTACAACACGCCAACGTTAGAAGCCAATGTCCGCGAAAGCTCAATGCCCCGTTCGGAGCAAAGCCGGCAGGTCAAGACCACGACTCTGCACGCACATCTCTATGTACCTTACATCCTTGGGTGAGCACGAAAATCCCAAAAAAAAGCTCCATTCTTACGACCATGCGACTCCCTGAATTTTATCTCGACCTTGAACTTGCTCTCGCTATTATTTATCAAATGCAAACCCATACCCCTGAATAATTTATCAATTGCACTGAGAAAACCATTTATTCAAATGTACCAGGATTTGTTGAGTGCGCTAACAGACGTAAAGTTGAGTACGACGAAATAAATGTTTTTGAATGGTTAAGAAATCATTTATTAGAGCCTCTCGAATTTGTATGAGTCTGAAGTTTGCATCGACGCAATGCCACGAAATGGGAAAAAAAAATGATTCGTTCCTTTTTTATTTCACGGATCCATGCGTGATGTCCAAAAAATGCAAAAAGCAAATCGAAAAAAAGTGACGAATCATTTTGTTTTTTTTTTTTTCATTTCGTGGCATTGCGTCGATGCAAACTTCAGGCTCATAAATTAGTCTCAATTAAACATATTTTAACAGTTGATAAATGAATCATTCGATCAAGCGTAATCTTTGTTCATAGCAAATGAATTTCATGATCATAAACATCTACTGAGTTGAGGCGAATAAAAGCTATCGAAGAAATCATTCTCTTCAAGGAAATGCTATGCCAATGAAATTTTATTGTGATAACAAAGATATTTTTCGACCATTTACAAATTTTGTGATAGTTAATGAATGTTTGAGCAAAAGTACGAACTAAACATATTTCTTTATTATAAAAAAATTCTTTCTCGAACGTTTTCTCTGTGTGGCTATTTCTTTTCAATTTTGCCCCAATTTCTAGTCGACATTTAAAAAATACGTAAAATTATTTATAACTAAACAACATCAGCTTGTGCAATTAAGCAAGTTTTGCGCATATATATTTCCTTCCCTCAAGAAATACATGTGCACTACGATAACCCAGTATTTTGCTTATGTTAAAACGTTTGTTACCACTTTAGTCTATATATATGCAATGCACATATACGTAGAGACATAATATGTACATAATATATATGATGTATACCTTTAATTACGTAACAATGGCTTTCAACGTACAGCTAGTGGTAATTACCCTCGTGGGTGGCATAGGATGTACATATACACAGGAATTGTGTAAAGCATATACATTGCAATCGACAGCAGGAACGTGAATATGCATAATACTAGTCACGTGTCTACGATAATACTCCGATAGACTTCTGATGATTTTCCTAATTAAATCTCATTTTTAATCAGCTTTATCCAATGAAATTGATAAGCAATTTTCAATTATTCAAGGATTTGATGAGTTTGTTGATTACTAGGGGCTTCCAAATTTTTTATATTATGATATCTCAGCTATGGACAGTGGAGAAGCATCAATTCGAATTAATTCGGATTGAGTAATGATCATCAGGGGCTTTAAATTTCGCAGTTATTATGTGAAGGTTTTCATATTGATAAATTGCAGTTTCGTAGCCCCGTTCTGCAGGATTCTGGAACAAGCCATCAAATGCTTTTGGAAACGACTTCCCATTAGCCTTTCTATGTTCTCAGGTACTATTTAATTGTTTGCCCATTTTTCAATCAGCTTTACTCGCCATTGTCTTTTTTTCTCTGGTGCGCCGCGCGGCACGTGTGCTTATGGCTTTTATACTCCCTGTACAGGAAAGGGCACTGCGACTACTGCAAACACACGTTTCAATCTACATTGACCATTCGATCGTTTACTTGATGTATTGGGAGCTCACTTATATCGACCATTCGACTGCTAAAGGGCGTCTCATTCATTCACACCATTGATACCCTCGGCGTATGCCTTTTCCTTTGATTCTTAGCTGTTCCCATATAAACAAACATTCCTTTTGTCTCGTGCTGTAGTTCCTAGCTATGCTTCACCAAGCGCAACGTGGAGGGTGTCTGAAAAGTACCAGCCAAAATGGAGCCAGTGCATTATTCTTAAAACTGCATGAAAAATCGTCATGATTTTTTTCTTTTATTTCACTTTTCCAAATTTTTTATCAAATTTCTTTTTTCTTCGGGGATTCCCATGACCAAATGTCGTATTAAATTGATTTCTGCACACAAAAAGTTTCTCCGACGTTCAGACTCGAAAAAATATATGAATAATTGATCGATTTATTCGAGAAATGAAAGAAAAGTTGTACCAGACATTTGGTCACGTTATTGGCCCGAAATTTTGGACACCCCATATAAATGGAGTTAACGTGCAAACACATATATGTATACATGAGCGTACATACATTTTATGGATTCCAAGCGGGTGCCAAAAACCATTCTGCGGTGAGACAATGATAGGTCGATGTATTCACGTGCATGGCAATGTGTGATGAGGAAACACACACGGTCTCCTGAGTCAGTCCCCCCGAGGGTGTAATCAACCCCCAACACGTTTTTACATCATTCTCCGTTCGTAATATCGACGTCGACATTCCGAAAATCGTGTTTAAAAGTAAACGGCGACGATCCTCTTTATTACGATCTCCAGAAGGAAAAAAACGGACTTTTGTACTTCGACAAAGTTCACCGCCCCGAACAACTCCCAACAAAAAGAGACCAGCAAACAGCCTCGATGTTGTAGGACACGGGAACGAACGAGAAATTCGTATAATACTTTAGCGATGGCAAAAGTGGGATAAATAAAAATAAATATAAAGTATAAAACGAATCCATAAAATTACTTGAAATCGAA
Organism: Campopleginae sp. 14b; assembly: GCA_030522525.1. Taxonomy (NCBI): domain Eukaryota; kingdom Metazoa; phylum Arthropoda; class Insecta; order Hymenoptera; family Ichneumonidae; species Campopleginae sp. 14b. Next base: position 68,302 of record JAPYYS010000232.1, read on the forward strand.
GCTTGAGAGGAACGAATGTTGAAATATCCTTGAGATTGGAAAAAAAAGGCCAAGGATTTTTCGCAGAAAATCGTACCGCCGAATTGTTCTGGTTTATGTTAACTTTAAATCGGAAAAGTCGAAGCTCCCGTCCAAGAGCATTCCTCTCCTCACCGCCCCCCGACGACTCCAACATCCGTGCGCATTTTCTGGATAAAGTTGAGGGTGAAGGCAGGATGGAAATAATAAATCACGAAAATCAGAATCTCCAACTTCCGGAAACTGAAATACGAGGGGACAAAAACCGAACAAAATCTATATGGCAGGTTCAATGCAGTCCCCACTTGCCGAGAAAATTGACGAGTCAACAGGAGCTTTCACAAAGTTTTTTCATTTCACCCGCTGCGTGACCAACTATTCGCATGAACAATTGTCCGACCCGTATGAACGAAATATTTGCTTCCGACTGTTGTTATCGAGCAATAGGATCAATCCCCTACAGATAACATTTTTTTTTTCCACCCGATTGTTCAAAATCACATTATCAATATAGCAGAGCCCATCAGTTAGGGTGGAAGTATATTTAAAAAATTCAATAACTGCCTAGGAGACGAAAAAATGGCGCTGAGGCATAAAACCATGCAAGAAGCTAACTCCTGCCCCTAGGAAGTCATGTCGAAATACTCATTTCCATCGACTTTTCGCTCCACCTTCGCACCATTTCCTGGTCCACATCTTTTCTTGAAGGATCATGTCCCCCTCTTTTCCGTCTCTCACTTCCTCTCCGACTCTACAAAAAGTAAATGGAAATAGCCAAGAGGATTATGTGGTCATTTCTGGCTCTTCCGACATCGCTGACTTGCGAGGGTGGATTTCCCCTGATAAATATATATGTCCATATTATATCGCTGTTCTATATAGAAATGTGTTAAGATCGTACAAGCGAAGAATAATAAGGGATGAAACATCAGGAGACGTTTCAATGTGGGCTTGTACAGAGTAGCAGGTCCTGATGACGAAGATACACTGTGCTTGCTCAATATACCGGGTGTCGAAAAGTCAATGCAATATCCCTGAAAAAAAAAAACAAATTCACAATATTGCCAATTTTAAATTAAATTTTCCTCTCCTACTTTCAAAAATCTCAAAAATAATAAATTTCTATAAAATTTTGAGGTTTCGAAAGACGGAATTCCAACGAATCTCTATACGGTTTTGAAGGGCTGAATGAAATTGTATTTTTCAAGTTCGTTCTTGACTTCCAAGGTTATTTTTATGAGCCTGAAGTTTGCATCGACGCAATGAACTCGAAATGAAAAAAAAAAAATTATAAATCGTCCCTTTTGTTTCCTTCATTTGCCTCTCGCCTTTACCGGACCTCACGAATGGATTCGTAAAAATGTGAAAAAGTGACAAATCATTTTTGTTTTTTTTTTTTCATTTCGTGGCATTGCATCGATGCAAACTTCAGGCTCATTTATTTTTTCGGTTTTGTAATTGAATATTAACAAATTTCGGAATATTTTATAAAAACGGAGCGGGGCAGCTGAATTTTGAACACCCTGTATCTCCGTATTATATATTAAGTAAACCCCCTGAGATAATAAAACCACCAATGAATCTATTCGGCCCGTTTTTTCCGTATGTGTGGGTCTGTAAATACTCCTTTATTGAGTCAGCTTGCTTTACGACTTCATATTCCACGAATAATCTTTTATATCACTGCCTCTCCCTTGTCCTTATCGTCCGAGATAGGGGTTCGGGGAGATGGTTTTTCGTCCAGACCGGCGAGGGAGCATTATGAGAATAAGAATAATGTACAAATTATGAGTTTTGAAGGTCCGAGTTGCGGACTCAAGGGATAAAACTACATTTTTTCCGGCGCTTGACCGAAACGATAGTTTCAGTAAAAAAAAATGAAAAAAATGAGGAAAAAAAAAATCGTTTTTTTTTTCTTGGAGATTAAAAAATCTTGAGAAACTTCTGTCCAGCGGTGAGTCTATCTCCCTATTTCCATTATTCTACCAACCAGCACCTTTTCTCCACCTTTCATGCCTGGTTTGAAGGATGAATATTTATGTCTTTTAATTGAACGCAAAAGCTCAGTATTAAATGGACAATTTCACATCAATTGTGAAAATAAAACCAACATCTTCTCAGAATAAAGAGTTCATCTCTTTAGGGTCCTGGCATTCTTGAGATAGTTAATTTGTTTTAATGAGTACCAACTTTGGTCGGATCAATTGAATCCTGAGTGAGCTTTTAACTAATTGAGCTGAAAAAAGTGAAAATTCATTAACATTTTAATAAAATTACATCGATGGATCTGCGTAGTTTCGTATTTCCATAAATAAAAGAGAAAAATCAGAGGGATTAAAAAATGTTTGGATGGTTGATTGAAGTGAGTTTTAATTTAAAAATGTTAAAAAAAATGGACTGCATGGTTTCATATTTGGAACATCGCGAAAGGATTTTAAAATCGGAAATAAAATAGCTGGAAAATGAATGGAAAGCCGTTATAATTAATTAGAAAAATCGAGGATAAAATGTTTCGAGGGGGTGGAAAAAGAGCTCAAGAGGTAAAAAGGGTTCCGGTGAAATCACGAGGACGGAAAGTCGAGAAATAAATTTTCTACGGAAAACCGGCTGTCGTACATTTCGCAGTGTTGGCGTATTCTCGTAATTAGTTCGTTCTTGTTCACACCTTGGTCAGTCCTTTCTGCCTCTTTAGGGGGTGTGTGTGTGTGTGCAGCTCGCATTTTTGCCATCGTCTCTTACTTCGTTTGGTGCCAAGCCCAGCAACTTCCACCATGCCGCGCTTTGTCATTTTTCATTTACTTTCTCCCTCTGATTCTATGGCTTTTCTCCCTTTCTCTATCTTTCTGCGTCTCTCCCTGACAAAAGCTTACGTTGTCGATGAGCTTTAGTGCCACGAACGGGATAACAAAATCCAGAGCTCATCGTGAACATCCACCTTACGATTGTGTGTGTTTAAGAAAAATTACTGCAATCCTGTTGACTCGAAAAAGTGTTGGATTTTTCAAAATTCTCAATAAAAACTTTACCAGAATTTCACGCAATTTTTCCTCATCAATTCAGCGCAATAATAATCAACCGTAATGACACTTTTTCATCAGCGCTAATTAAAGATATTCAGAAATTTATAAATAAATTTTTATTCAACAATTTCATAAAGTATTTTGCGTGATGCAAATATTTTCGATTGAATTCTATTGAGAATTCTACCCCATAAGATTGATCGTGATTCGAGAATGGAGAAGCTTGTTCATTTGCATAAATCCGCACTGGAGAGCGGTTTTGTTGATCTTTTTTTTATCAAGCTTTCGTTTAGCATGAGATTGTCCTTTCGCTATAGACAAACGGATGTATACGATCGTATACGAGGGTTTCAGTTGCTCCACATTTACCTTTTAGACTCAGGCAAGCCTTCTCCCTTCTGGAACTAAGCACAGAATGCCAAGATAAGGGGAGAAATAAAAATCATGTTCTCGTATGTCGAGCGTATTTCTACCGAAAGCCTCGCGAGTAAAACAGGAAATTTTCACCGAGACGCGACACACGGCGTCGCGACGAGCGTCATTCTTTTTCTCTCGTCTGACTCGAAAAGCCCACTGACACGCAGAGAGATAGTGGAAAAAAGAGGGCAAATTGAAGAGAGGGACAGATACAGCGAGAAAAAGAGAGAATTCCTCGAGGGTGTTCTAAAATTTGTAACTTTTTTTTCACCTCCTCGACATTAAGTCAGCAGGCAGTGTTCCTCGTGACGCCGCGAATACTAATAATGGAATATTTTTCTCTATTACGCATCATTTTATTCCGCCAATCTATTTTAATGACTAAAAATCACCGGAGCATTATTAACAGTCATCGGAAATGATTCATGAACGTTAATTCATGCAATTTCGATTCTTTTTGTCCAAGACTCGATCTTAATGTTCATAATTCAATTTTAAATTTATAATATCGTCACTTTCTTGTACTTCCTGTGACGATAATGTAAAAAAAATAGGCATAATTTACGTTATTAAAATAATAATCTCAAAGTTTGGAAAAGGCTCGAAAAAGTTTAAAAATTGATCGAAATGTTCGTTTGAGGGGGAAAAAAAAAATACAGAGGTTGCTGATTAGTGGAAAGGGGCACTCGGAGAATTCGAGAACTTGATATACGTATAAAGGTAAAAAAAAGTGAGTCATGAGTAAGGGAATAGTATAAAAAATAGTAATAGGATAAAAAAGTTGAGCGTTCTGGGAAATGGGGTTTTGCAAAGCGATCGGGCTATCGCGGTGAAAGGAAACGGGAAAAGAAAAGAGAAATAAATGAAGGATTAAGGAGAAAATCTCTACGGCCTCGAGCACGCGATCCATGATTCCTTTTCATCTGTTCAAGCCTCTCGCCGTTTTTCTTCAATTCTTACTGGACCTATTGGCGAAGAGGCTCGATCGATTGGTACGGAGAGTTATATGGGCATCTTGATGCGGTTAATAAGCTCTTAACTTCCTCCTGAGAGTGTTTTATCTGTCGGTTGATGCGAGTAGCCCCAATCGAGTTTATTTATTTTTTTTTCCATTATTGTCTACAGACATGTTCTGTAGCTGATAAACGGCGGCGATTAAAAAAGTACCGCATGGTATGGCGATATTTTGTGTACTCACTGAAAAATCCTCAACTAGGTCAATACTGGGTTAACTAAATGGTCGGTCAGGTGTGGTTGGTTGAAGGTGCTTCGATAGTCGAGTTGACACTGTGGCCATAATCTTTTTCCACGAGATGGGAAGGAAATTGTTTCTTTTTTTCCCCTTTGAAAAATCTCAAGCCTTTTTCGATGCGCGGTAATATTTGGGGTATTGACCTGTAAACATATGAATGTCATTTCGGCTCCAAGAAATTCCGGAATCAGAAAAGCGTCGCGAATCTCGCGACCAAAATCTTCAATGTTAGATTTATCTGGATTGGTCAGACGGATTCTGTTCCGCCGAGGCTCATTCGAAAGATAAAAAATCATAGAAAATTCAATTATAATGTGAAAATTTTCTGTCCCTTCGTTTTCCCGTAGAAACGATTTAAAGTTTCTTCCTATTTTACTGTATTTTTTAAAATACTTGGCGTCGAGCCGCCGCCACGTCTCTCGATAAGATGAGAGGAGAACGCAGACGATCGTGTAGATCGGAATTTTTTAACTCAAAATTGCTTCAAAATTCGACTTGCTACTGAAAAAAAAAAAAATTTCCTCCAAATTAAGATTACAAGTAACTCAAGGTCAATTACATCTTTTTGAATAAATCTCACGGGTATTAGAAATTTATATAAACCCTCCTACTCCTTGACGCGTTGCATAGCTGGTCTCACGCAGATGTCGAAACGTGCGTCTGCAATTGAGAGACATGGACAAAGAGTGGTAGTAAGCGAAGCGGGGCAATGAGACGAAGGGACCGTAACTAATGGCCGCGCGTGGAGAAGGTAGGAGGATTGTGTTTCGAAGGTACAGCAGCAGCGGTTATGGTGGTGGTGAACTTGGTGGCCGAATTAATCGCTTCATTCGTAAATCCGGTCCCGTAAATTTAGTGGCTAGTGACGTAACCGCGGCAGCATGCATAAATCCACACTTGGGACACTCTCGGCCAGTTTGGCGTACGGTGGAATGCATACATCTACGTTTTACTAGGCTAAGCATCGTTCTCGGTCAATTTCTTCGTTCATGGAATCCGCGACGATCCAATTTTCGATGAATATTTTTTCAAGTGTGCAATAAAAAATGGATTTCATTTGCATCGAGCCATTAATACAAAAGCTAATTAAAAGCACAAATAAAATGTGTTTAATCACGAGTGAAAAAAAAATTGGAACGATTTGACAAACTTTTTCAAATAAAACTATTTTCGATCGATTACTCGGCTATAAAACATCCAAAAGTCGGGAATAGCTCAAGAGATTAAATTCATTCCATTGAGAGAACTATTTCATGGTATCGTCGCGGAAAAAAAGTGGCCAAAGGGAAAAGGGGGGGGGCGAGTGAAAATGAACAAATGGCCCAAATGGTTTCTGTATTAAGTTAACACTGGAACATGCAGCAATCGTTTAATTGGTCCCCAGGCAAGCAAATAGTAGGTCGAATCGTCAGTAAAGTGAAAGCCCACGGGACATCACAGCGCAAATATCGATCCTCATATATCATGGCTAAATATCATATACGACTGCTTAAGGGTATATTTTTCCTGTTTCCCGTTCCCAACATTGCTGCAACAAAAGAGAATGGCAAAAAAAAATAGTCGCAGGCTTGGAAATAAACGAAAATGCAAAACGTTCTTTTTAATAAATTAATGAAAAAAATTCCTTTCATCTCGTTGCGAATAATGTGATGAAAAAGAATAATTATTTTCCAATTATTCCATCAAATAGTTGGGACGATAAAAAAAAATGAATTTTCCCATTTTTATGAGAGATTTTATGCCCAGTTAAGAAAATTGAGAAATTCGAGTGTCTAACTGTCTCTTATACACATATATGAACGATTTCATCGTCTCCGAGATATTCCCGAGTCCCGTTGGTCTGTACGAGCATATAGAACGTATCGTACGTGCTGGGATCATAAAAGTTAGTCGCCGGCTGCTTATTACTCGAATTAATTGGTTTATGCCCTTGCTCCCTTCCGAAGACTGTGCCACCATCGCCACGAGTCCTATCGTTGCCCATCAGCCTCAGTACTACCACAACCATAATCGACATTACCCCACCGTACAATTTCGTTGACAAAACTTGGCCCCTGCCCGGATCTCTCGCCTTCCTAACTGCTCGTCCCACAGAACGCGAGTGCGTATATCTCTGGGTGTCTCCATGTGAGCTCGTGTAGATCTATGGTCGGGACACGTGTCCTGCACCCAAACTTTTGACTTTATTTCTCCCGAGAATAGAGCCAAAATCAAACTGGAGGAGAAAACTACCACGCAGCTAAGACAGTGAGAACGTAGAATTGAATGTCTATGAGAAAAAAAAGATAAAAAAACTTAAAATAAAAATAGCGAAACGAAAATGTTGAGGCAACGAAAAATTTCACTAAAATCATTGAAACTCATGATAATGGAATCGTAGCTATCGTTGGGATCGTTGATGAAATAATTATCGACCAATTGACGGAATAATTAGTCAGCGGATCCATGACAAAAACGTCAAAAATTTGCAATTAAAATAATTGACAAATGTATCACGAGATAATATAACGAAAATCATTAATACTTACAAAAGTTAGTGAAGTTATTTTGAGATTAGACTAAAAGATGACGGACTAATCGAATGGGGGAAGGGGGCCAGGAGGGGGCAAGAAAATATAGCTACAAATTGAGTAGGATGTTGAAGAGAACGAAGGAATCGTTCTAGAGCATGCGCGAGTGGATTTTACCCCCTCTAAGCTCTTTCTCCTTTTCGCCTAGTCGTAATATTCGACGGAGTTGTCCCGCCAAGGCTTACTGTCAACTTCGAACTGCCGCTCGAGCACGAGGTGTCCGTTGCCGGTTGTCCCCCACCACCGTGGGCAACTACTATCACCACGTCTGTCCTCTTTTCACCCCCTACCCTGGCCGGCTTCGAGAAACGTGCGCGGTTTTTCATTCGCTCTAGGACTGGCGAGCGATAACACCGAATATTCCTATCGTCGCGTTCGCGCTTCCACGTGTTAGTGTCATTGTGCGTGTGTGCTGTGTACTCGAGTGGATATTTGCGAAGCTTGCTCGGCGGCAAGGAGAGCGACACGCGTGAAAAACAAGAAAAACAAAAAAAACTGACATTTTTCAGTTCCAGTTTGCACTCAAAATAATTTTGCTCCAAATTCGCTCCTATTTTCGCAATTTAAAACCATTCGCATCGCTTGTCGTGTGGGGCAAAATGTCCCGAGAATAAACTCAATTGTGTGAAAAGAAAACAAGATCGTGAACATTTTTTTGTTAAAAATTTCATTACAGTGAAAATATATTAAAGGGACAAGCTTAAGATAAAGTTGAATAAAAATCTATGGACTTGGCTTCGTGTTTTCGAGAGTTCGTCACGTAGAAATTTGTTCGAGTGGATTACCAAGTAGGAAGTAGCACGAGAGAAACCCTCACTTAATCAAAACATTAAAAAGCTTGGAAATCCACCGATATAAACATGAATATGTTTGTATATATTATAGAAAAAGAATAAAGGAGCTTGCTCCAAGTTTCAAGTGTCCTCTGTGAAGTGAAGTTTCTGACACGAGAGAAAACAAGTACTGAAAATACCGAGGACAGAAATTATCAGATATATAAGTTCGCACATATATTTCTATATATATTTAGAATTTACAAGATGAGATTGGAATCGTGCAAATGAATTGCATGCACAAACGGAGTTTGTACGATATGGTACGATTACACTTGTCTCCGTGGGCAAATATATGCAGCTGAGAGTTTGCTGCAAAATTAATTGAGTCGTGCCAATTAGTGGGTGTTGTATAAATTTTAATATATATATATATACCGAGGTATACGTAAGTGCAGGAATTTCTTATCGGAGTTGGAGTCAGAGTGAAATCTTCTTCGTTATTTCACCATCGATATTCGTCAGGCCATAGAAAATATATATAAATGTATGTGCGTGTTTACACATTGCTGTGTATAAGTTATTGTGCAAGAGAAACTCTCGATCATCGTTATCGTCGAGTTCACCCACCGAATTCATTGATAACGCCTCGACAAGCAAAGCAGAGTCGATGAGAAGGAGTGATGGTGAATCATTAAATAAAGCAATCAATTACCTTGCGAATAATAAGAGACTAAAAATACGTCAAGATTAGCAACGCTAAAAATATCGATCTCTATCCTTATTCGGGAAAAAACTTTTGCCAGCTGTTCGCAAGTCTCGGACTTTTATTTCTCGTCATTTATTTTCATGCCCTAACAGAAAACAATGGCCCATGAACTTTTCCTAGTAACTCGATTTACCAATCATCAAAACAAACCACGACAACCACGACGACTAATTTCCTCGTCCGTAACGCTCACGGACGAGGACTCTTACGCTTCGACCAATAATTCACGTCGCAACTCACAGTGTCTGACCAAAATGCGACTTTTACTACTGACTGCGTTACTTTCCACTGCCATAACCACCGGTAAGAAGCTCGAAATATATTTCCCGATTGTCCTTTCGTTGCTACTCGAAATTTTTATCTATTCCCCCAATAATTTGATTTTTAATTCATTCGCCCTGCGTGGATGGTATGAAAATCGAAATATCTCCGTCAAAGAATCAAACGAACGACATTGAAGTTTGTATCGTTGGAGTCCAACGAAAAATAATTGATTTATTCCGACTTTTTCATATTTTCAAAATCGCCTGAAGGTTTCTTTACCTTCCAATTTTTTATTCGCAAAAATTACCAAACACCGACACTGCATTTTTATTTTTAACTCTTCTTCTAAAAAAAAATGAATTGATCAATTAATTCCGTTGCGTTCCAACGATCCAAACTTTAAAATCATATCGAGTGAGTTGGCACTTGCAAGTTCTGAGCAATTCCTTCAATGCAGGATGTAAACTTTCATTAAAAGAAAAATCGAATTTCCGTCCGGACCCAAAATTCCATAACTTTTGCATGAAAATCGACCAAACGATTTTTTCAGTTTCAATCCTTTCTCCACATTATTCACATTAAATAATAATCATTCCAAATATATATATCGTTAATAATTGCATGAGAAATCAGCCAGGACGCGCGAACAAATAAATATTTATAATATATCGTGTTGAACGTGCGAACGAAATAAATCATTCCGTGCGAGGCTCGCTGCTTTACCTTGCTCTTTCGGTCCACACGTCCCGCTCAGAGTAGAAACGGCCGCAACAAAGCGGACGCAAGCTCATTCTCTCGGTGTCTCCATCTTTTTCTTCCGGCAGAAGAAGGAAATACAAGAGTGGCGGAGAGAGACCCAATTCTCTGTAGCTTATATATCGCGGGCAAGACAAAAAATAAGCTCGAAATAGAAGAACGTATATATATATATATATATATATATATATATATATATATATATATATATAGATGTTTTCTGTCATGGAGTGACTAAAATCTCTTTGCTGGGTCTATGCCGGTGCCACATGGGGTGGAAAGTGTGCGAAAGCACTATCTCTACCATTACAGCTTACTCGTAGCCCAGTCGCGCGCAAAAAGCACTCGATCGAAATTCAGACACGCTCAATTTAAAGCCCTCCACATTTTTTGTTGTACCCGTGTTAAGGAGCTTGCGAATTAGCTGTTTTTTTTTGCTTTTCTCTGTCATTGCTTTTTCGCAGTGAACCAGATGATTCGAGCATCGAAATTTTTTCCCTTTACTTCATTCATTCGTAAAATATTGCCACATGGAATCTCCGCTCCGGAGTCTCCAATCGCCGCATTTTTTTTGTTTCGATCTTGATCGATTCATCTTTGAAAACTTATTTTTTTTTCATCGCAATTTGCAAACAACCATTCGTTCGATTATTCCACATTTCTTTGTGCTGTTTCTCCTGCTTTTATTCGCCCTCACGTTTTTTCTAGCTAATGGACATCGCCCTTGGTTAAGTATCTCATGACACAAGCACGCGTTAATAGCTCGTAAGATCCTGTGTCGTAGTCCTGTCTTACACCTTTCTCAATCTTCCTAAGACTTTTCTCGCTCCTTCGAGTGATAGTTAATTTTGTTTCGCAGGCTTCTCGTAAAAGAAAACTGTGTATTTTGTGGAATTCTTTTCGTCCCTTCCATCGCATTCAAACATTTTAATGCTACGAGCGGAAAGTTTACTTTTTTTTCAAAAGAGTTGCTGCGAAAATGTGGCGTTTTTGTCGTACGCCTCGGCGGTCTGTTGACAACGAGAGGCTGCGTTGTGATTATTCGTCGTAAAAAATGGGGGTATCCGTCAGTTCGAATTACCTCAAAAGCTCAATTTCTTCGTTCTCCAAAATTCCGTTGCATTCGAATTCAACGAAGGGTTAAAACTTGGAGAACGAAAAAAAAGGCTTTACAGGCTCCTCGAAATGTTTAGAGTCGAGGGTGGATAACCCAACGATGGATAAATCCCACACCCGCGCAAATATATCGAGATTTGGAAGGATTGAGACAGCGTAAAACGAGAAAAACAGTAAAGGCTATCCGAGCGGAGCACTAGAAAATTGCAGAGTCAACGAGAAAGAGATTAAGACAAAAATGAGAGGAGGCAGGATACAGATGTACGGGGTGTCCCAAAAATCACGTTTGATTTGGAAAATTTTAGTCTCGACGTGCGACTCTAATGAGAAAAGTCCCGAGAAATTATTTTTTTCGAGCAACTCTTTACAAAAGGATAATGTCCGGAGGATTCGTCCTCGTAGATTCGCTCTTCAAAAAGGCCTCACGAGTTTCCGGCTAGCTCTCGGGACCCCCCGTATATTGGAATGGTGTCAAGCGGACAGAGAGACGAAGAGAAGAGAAAGAAATGTGGCAAAAGAATGGGCGCAACCAGTGTGAAAAAAGCGACGAGCCAAATTCGGAGTTTCGTTTTTTCCCCTCTCGTATTTTTTTTTTCCATTTTAACGAGAGATACAGCTTCGGCGTTTAGTGATGATCGTCTATGCGGTCACGCGAGTTCCCTTACGCATTCGTCTATTTTACTCTTCCGCTATCTACGTGCAGACATTTTCTGTCCTCCCTCTCTCTTTCTCTCTTTTGCTCACACCTGAATTTCATCGTCCTCCTCGTCGTTGGGGGATTATGCAAACTGCAACCAATTCGATTGAAGTGCATCGCAAATAACTGCAGTTTTATCCCATTCTCCTAAACGCTTCACGAGAGCTCGACCCTCCCTTCTCATCCGTGACTCTCTTTCTCTCCAATATGAATATAAGGCCATTAGACTTTCGAATACGACGCCCCCATCGATCCTCCAATAAAATGAAACAGCGCTTACATTTCCATACACACAAATTTACTATTTACTTAAATCTTTGCACGATACACTTTTATTATCGAAACTTTGTATGGAATATCGTTCAACATAATAGACGAAAGTCGAATAAGAAAAGAATTAGCCTTTTTTTTTGCTAAAATCTTCCTCCCGTGTGGCGGGCCCTCTCACGCCAAAATCAATCGTTCCATAGCCCGAAGAACACGTTTTTTCCCTTGTTTTTTTTTTTTTCTCTTTTTTTTCGTAGCACCCTAATTCCCGTACGTAAAACTCGCGTATAAACTTTATCTCGCTGTCTAGCGGAAAGACTAGCATGGAGTGCACTCGTGTGATCGTGTATGATATATTTTTCCGATTCACACAAGGGGTATCCTTAACTTTGACCGTAACATTTGGATCAACTTTTTTTTATCACACCAATTCAATTTTTTTTAAATCATTTTTTTTTCAAATTTTCTTTATGCCAAGTTTTACGGAGTCTGACGATGCAACGAAATTCGCCCACTCTGCACATTCACTCAGTGACGCGACCTTGAACATTCCAAATGGTTCCAACATTTCTTAGGGAAAACATTGGAGAACAGAGAATTCGGGGACACTCATTGTCGTTTGTTTGCGATAAAATTTGATGGTTCAGCGTTCGATGATGATCTTGCAAATTCGAGGATTCGAATCTCTGGACACCGTTTATACAAAAGGACTGAACGAGGCAGCAACAAAACACTCAGTCGTAGAGCAAAAGCTCGCGAGAACGATTTTGTAGCCTCGACCAATCGTGAATCTCGCAACCCTATTTTTTATTTTATATACATGTTTCCTCTTCGACCACGTGAAATCCCTCGGTATTATCGGTCTCCCAACCCAAAACTCGACTTATCAACGATTTATGAAACATTATGCAGCTTTATCCTTCGTACGTGATGTGTATATATATTTTTGTTGTGCTTCCTCAGCTTCAACGATTTTCACGAATATCGATGATCGCCCAACGCAATTTCACCTCCAACGAATTTTCTTCCGAGCACACTTTCCTGTATATCGAGCTATTATAGATTTTTCAAAATCGGCCCAAATCCTCTTATCCGTTTCCATTTTCTAAAACAATTTTTTTATGTATTTTTATTTATTTTCGTAATTTCTTTTGTTCAAGAATCAAAAAAGCTTCTTCTTCATTTTTTTTTCTATCGTATAACAAAATAACGTTTAGGACTCACTGGACACGATGAATTTTATTCTCATTGAAAAATAATACGAACTGCATATTTTTAACATGAATTTTATTTTATATTTAACTTGGAGTGAGTCTGTACTTTTGGCTATGAAATCTCACGTATGACGGTAACTCCTGGCTTCAGTTTCTCTCGGAATAATAAAGGATTTATCGCGAACGCGTCTCGAAAGGTACAGTCGGAGAAATAATACTGAGCAAATACGAGAGAGGCTCCATGACTTTTCATTTTCCGACTTTATTCTTTCTCTCTCTCTCTCTCGCTCGTTGGTATTCTCATAGTTGGCGGATCGTTGGGTAAAAAAAAAAAAAAAATGGCAAGTTCACAGACCCGTAAAACTCCATGAATTCCGGTGGAATTACCGGAAAACATCACTTTATAATCTCTGATATCCCGTCCGACTGATTTCGCGAGTATTATATTATTTCGAGTGAACATGCGCTGCGAATAGTGACATCATTAAAATTACCTGGAGGAGGAAAGTTTCAATGTCGACGAGATCGTTTTTATACGGCTCGCAACTTTTTCAAATTTGCCAATTATTGTCCGCGCATAAGTGTTCGGAATGAACTGCTCATTGAAAAGTATATCGAAGGGAATCGGCCGTTCGAGTTTTTAGAGAAAAATAAATTCAGCAGCGATTCCTTTTCATCAAACTTTTTCACTTTCATTCGAATTTGTTCTCCAATCAAAATATATATGTTCGGATAAAAAAAGTAATGAAAAAAAAGCTCGAATATGTGGCAAGTTTTGTGTGCAACGTTGGACTTATGCGCACTCTTGAAATTTCTCACGTCCAGGGGTCACGTAACACAAATAAAGTATAGCCAATCGATAAACGTCGAACCGTTGATTTTTAATTTCGTTTGCGTACTACTTTCATTCCTCGCGAGTCGCCGGCCTGGAAAGACCGGATTTCAAGGGCTATTCATTGTCATTCGGCACCGAAGTATTGAGATATTAAAGGAGAACGACGAAAGACTATTCCAGAGGCCGAAACATTTTTTCCCTTTATCGAAAAGAGACGAAAAAACTATGGCAATATATTTTTTACTCTTAGAACGAAAAAATAATAATAATAAGCCGAATCATCGATGCCAGGGAAATTTATGCTCGCGAGAGGCGTAAGGAAAATGTTCGGAAAATGTTTTAGCGGCTGTCAAGAAAAGGAAGGATGAAAGTGAGGAAGGAAAAGTGGTTTAACTCAATTTGAGACGACGATTTCCTTCTCTCGGGGCTCGTACGCTTTTGCTTAGCTAGAAAATCGTCGCCCCGATTGTTACTCCACGACTGAAGCTCGATGCATCTTATTACTTATAAAAAATTATACCATAGAGAAAAAACACAAGAAAAAACGCAAATAAATATTTTCATTTTTTTGTCTCCAATATTCACGCCATTTTCTGTTCATTAAAAATTTCACACATTTTTTTTTATCGTATTATACGAATCAAGATATACATGTGCAATGATGCATTGGAATTTGCACTCTAAACGTACCAGAGACGAGACACGTATTGAGAACAAGAAGATTATCATTAGAGGCACGATGACTAATCAAAACTGCGAAGTATGCATGAACAAAATGTCAAAAATGGCCTGCAGCAATGAAATTTTTAGGCTTCCTCGTCGTACTAGGGATTGCGGCGGGGATGGCGAGGTTATGGCATATTTAACTCCATAACTGCGGCCTATGAAAAAGGTAGGGGTTTTTATTCGTCGTTTCTGACGTGGATGCAATTTTCAAGCGGCGACCCTTATTGCCCAACATTCGGTCAAATACTGTGTACAGATATATGTACAATAGCTATAAAATACATAACGCTATCCGCTCTCCACTCAAAAAGTAATATGCCTGGTGTATTGACCAACGGAAAGTATATCCAATTCCTCCCTCTCTGTGCCACTCGGGTTTTCTCTCTTTTTTCAACCTCCGAGCATGGCCAAACTAAACAACTCTCTTTTGTAATATTTTGGACAATGGAATTCGTAATTCGTTTGAGAGTACAAAATTCGCAGTATGTGCAGCATGAATGGACCTTTACCCCTTCCCTTTTGGCGTCGTACCTGCAATTGTGTCCGCAAAGCTCTCATGGCTCATAATACACGGTCGTTAATCGTTATTAATTGCTTGGCTGACGAGTCTCGCTTGAAATGATAATTTTTCATTTCTCGGACGACGAGCTCGTTGTGGACCAACGGTGGGAGCCAAAAGTGACTCCTTAAGAACACACGACGTGTATCTGAACGTCAAATGGCTTCGTAACTAAAAAAAATTATTATTCCCAGTTTTAAACCGTTTTTTTCTCTCGATATTCCTTCGGGATTATTCACCTTTTATTTTATTTTCATGAAATTGAAGTAACAAAAAATTTACATAAATATTCGATGTGTTGAAAATGTCGATTGGAATAATGAAATGGAAAATAAATGAAAAACCGAAGTAGGAAAAGTCATCGGTTCATTATTATTCCGATGGTAAATATGCGTCTGTGAGTGTTTACCCACGTATATATGTGCACGATTATAATACACAAAAGCATATGACCATAACCACAAATACTGTCGAGGTATATGCATTTTCGATTGCACAACACATGAAATGGTGTACCACGATAAATTCGAATGACAATTCATCGTACGAGGCCATTGTTGATGATAAATAAAACGAGAGGGAAAGACTGAGAGAAAGAAAGAGAGAGGGAGAGAGAGAGGGAATTGATACTCGAGGGAATCCCAAGTATTTGAGGTTATATGTGTGCGCGTGTCGTGTGCTTTTGGGTAAACAATTGAAGCCTCTCAATCACATGAGCTAGACGTCGATCAACTGTTTTTGTATGTTCGCAATTAATAATCGAACAGTCGAATCTACATACATGAAATATATGGACATGTACATAACGTTGTGGAAACGCTCGAATCATTCCTTTATATTCCTAGTCTGAAGAGGATTTGACTCGATGATAATAAAACGAATACACCAAACAGGCTTCGATCTCAATTCTCTTTTCGACAGTCTCGTTATTCCGTAGCCACTCTACCGTGACAGACAATATTTTGTGCATTTGGGTAATGAGCTTCGGGCTGATTAGTGGCTACGAAAAAAGAATAACATCCTGAGAACCGCCAATGCCAAAGCAGCAGAAAGGAATCTCTACTGTTAGTTGGAGGAAAAAAAAAACGAGACCGAATATGTCGAGAGAGGATTGAGAACTGTAAAAAAACAAATAACGAAACAAAAAATTTGTATGGAATTGTATTTGCGCGTGTATGTATGAGGAAAAACAATGAACGTACTCGTGGCTCTCGGTCATACCGAGGGTTGAGGCTATGCAAAGGTACCCCAGGCGAGAAAGAGACCGAGAGATCGCTACATGCCCTAGGGAGAGAGCAAGACAGAGACCGAGACAAAGAAAAGGGAGCATGACGAAACAGAACAATGAAGCCGCCCAACCACCGCCATAATAATTAACTATGAAATCGTAATTGTGACATTCCGTTGCTATACTCCTCTACCGATTGTCATTGTGAACATACAAGCCCAGGCACTCTGTAATCCACATTGGCAGGCAAAATGTACACGTGATTCGGAACCATCGGCCCTCCAAATACAAAATCACATAAAATAGACATTTTTTTCTCTCAATATGAAAAATTCTCCAAATTTAATTGTTCGCGCCGAACGATGAGACCATGGCCGTCCAACTTTTTTTTATCGACATCATTCATTTCTCTCAATCCCACGACCCAACGTTAACATTTTTCGTATTTACAATAGGCTGAGTATATTTTATCACATCTTGTTTGTACTTTTTGAGAATTTATATTTAAAAATTCCACACTTCCATTGGTCGTGCTTGCTCTTTTTTTTTTTACTCAACTCCCCGTAGTTCCTTTGATCCATCCACGTTCCATGTATGCTCATCGAAACCTACCAATATTTTTGCGCTCTCCCAGTTTTTGTGGAACGGATCCCTGACTTTTACGTATTATTTTTCTTCCATTTTTTATCTTCCCTTTTGTTTTTCGATTTTTTTCTCTCCGTCCCCCCCCCCCCCCCCCCCCCCCCCCCCCCCCCCCCCCCCCCCCCATCCCCCCCACTCCCACCACCAAATAAACAACCAAAACACCACCAACCACAAACAACAAAATGCTCGTTACAGTTGACGATAACTTACGCCATTCGCATTTATGACATCCACGAATTTAACTGCGATGACCTACGAATTTACGCGGAGCAATTTCGTAGCTCAGTGCCCTTGATTGACGCTTTAAACAAATATATAATAAAAATAAACATCAACCTTTTAATTTATGTACAATGGCCTCGGTGTTTGTTGCTGACATGAGATTTTCGTTACGGACATTGACTACAAGAGTGGGAACAGTGTGAAAAACTGGCCCTGGTGCTCACGACAGGGTGACGCGGGATCGTGAGTGCGTGAAATAATTGTTATGTGTCGCCGAATGTCCGTGATTTTGCGATTCATTTCGCTACTCATTTTTACTATTTCCTCTTTTTTTTGCATCTTTATTTTTTTCTCGTATTATTATTCTTCGTTATGACCAGGACCAAAGGATTCCTTTTTGGGACACGAGCTGCTCGGCATTGTATGCTCAAGTTTGAACGTTCCTGGTGGGTTTTCCTGCTGACAGTCGGTGAGCAATTGTGTTTCCATGTTTCGAGCTATCTTCGCAGAAAAACACCATTTTTTCGATGTGAAAATCACACGGAGCTGCAGCGATTTTTTTTACACCGATCACCAAATGTGAGCTCTCAACGTTTTCAAATTATAATGAAGAGTTCTCAGCGTACAAGCTTTATTCTAAATCCTCCCTACATGTACTCCCACACACAAACTATCGCTGGTCGGGATGTGTGTGTTCCCTCCGCGGACAGAGAGCTCGCGCCGTTCCGATTCAATTAATTAGCCCCAATTATCCGAAAGAGCTCCTTCGCCAGGGCTGTTCGTTGTTTGTCGAGCAACTTAAAATCATCACGACGCACAGAGCTCAGCAAGACAATGTTTCTCGCAGTTGAAATGCCAAGTCAACGCTCGCCCAAGCCTTTGAATTACGTCACAAAGAACCTGGATAGCGAGACCTTGAATTAATTATTGAATGGAAAAATAATGATTATTCTACATGGTACAGATTCCTTGAGACATTCAGACCTTATCCAGTACTTTTCCATTCAAATTAGTCCACAAATATGTTAATCTAGACTCGAAAGATTAATGAGCCTGAAGTTTGCATCGACGCAATGCCACGAAATGAAAAATACAAATTATTCGTCACTTTTTCATTTCATTTCGTGAGGTCTAGAAAAGGCGAAAGGACAAATAAAGAAAAAAAAAATCGATAAAAACGTGATGAATCATTTTTTTTCCATTTCATGGCATTGCGTCGATGCAAACTTCAGGCTCATAAACACAGAATATGACAAAGTTAATAAGGAACATCACGATGATCATTGGCGAGGATCATGCACGAGTTTCCCTTGAATTTTTTCCAGTATTATATGATCCGGAGAAAATGAAGTCGACGCAATGAGTCTTTTTTTTTTTCTATCCCTGTTCAAGGGGCCGGCAAAAAGAATTGGATCCTTTTGTGAGCTCCTCGGGTTAGTTCATCTTGGCTCGTGCGTTTTATAAACATCCTCGACTCGCATGAATTTATAACCGCTCTCGCGCTACTGGAGTTTCCACTTGATGAATCGAACAAGTGGTCGTGCTATCCTAGAACTCTTCTCCCCTCCATTCTCACTCGCGAGAGTATATAATCCCAAGAGTTATGTTTTCATTGCTCCTGTTCACTGCAATGTGGCCAAGATATAGAACGCGAGATATATATCTTCGTTAAAAAACATCTGACCCCGAATTTTACGACGTTATATCTACGTCAGTTAAAAATATGAGCAGCTTACTAACCCATCGGTGTTACACCCATATATTAGTATTTATATTCTTCACGCCAGCAGACACTCGGGTGAGAAAAAAAATAAAAAATCTTTTGATCCATTAAAATATGGGAAAAATGATTTTCTACGTTTTGCCAAGATTTTCCACTTCTCACTGACAAAGAATTGTGGGAAATCTTTTTTTTTATAAAGTTTGATTTACTAAATCATTCGTGAATTTATAATTACCGCAAGTTTGTTGACGCATTTGCAACATTAAACAGAAAGCAAAAAGGAAGCTTGGCGGTGGTAAGTGAAATTTTGAGAAGCTATGACGTGCGAATATGACTTCGGAAGCTTTCGGGACGAGGCATGTTTTATGGGGAGAAGAGCGAGATGCAGAGGAAGCCAAGCAACACCCTTGCAAATTGTATATTCGTCCCTTCATCACGAGCAACGTATAAAGCAGTGCGTTGGCGGGGTTCCCCTTAACCTCGACTCTAGACTTCGTTAGTTTCTTCCTCGTACGTGCACCAAGAATCAAGGGAATAGGGAGGAGCTGAGGGAACTTCAGGAGCCAGAGAAAGGAAGACAGAGAGTCTCTAAATATTATTATAGAATTACTTAGTCTTGTTCGAAGTGGAATAATGCCAGCATGGACCAGACACGCCTCGAGGTGTGAAATATGAATGAAATTCATTTCTCTCGCATCTGCGTTCGCAAAATGCTTCCTAAGATCTTTTCTCCTCATGAGTAAAATCTTTATGCACTCGAATGCGCAAGGAAAGAGGAAAATTTCTATGGGTCCCAATTTTTCATCTTTTATTACTCGAACTACTGAATGAATTTGGGTTTTTTGAAAATTATCTAATTCGCTCAATGCCTGAGAATACCAAAAAAAAATTAATTTTTTTTCGCGCCACTTTGCAAACGAAAATCATTCAGTTATGCTTCGAGTGCCAGGAAAGATTATTTTCCATTTTTGTTTTTTTTTTGACGGAATGTAGGCTCGGAAACGAGAAACGTTGAATGTCAAAGAACAGTCCGATTTCTATTAAATCTCGATTCGAGTGTCGTCGCGTTATTAATTGGCATCGTTTTCTCAACTCAACTAGCTGATTCATTCGTGGTAAAGCGGCTGTGTCGGTATGGCCTGGTTATTGTGCTTTATGAGAGGGGAGCAGAGAGAGGCCATTATTCTTGTCCGGTCATTCCTAATAAGGGGTCGTTAACAACTGTCATTAGTATGGTCGTTCAAACGAACGATCTCCAATCTTGCAATTCTTCTGGCTTTAGCATTGTTTTGCAAGTCAAAATTTTCCAGCGAAATACTCGTTATTTTAACTTGAGACGAAGAATAATAACGAGGTAAGGACGAATTCCTGTTGAAATTCTCTGACAAGATTCTCTCAATAATGAATTAAAAAATCTGATCACATATTCCGTTCATGTGAAATGTGATTCTCTATTCTGATCGAAGCGATTATCTAATCCTTCGTCGCGCAAAGCTCGAAGAGCAAGCAAATCGAATTTTACGAAGTAACGCGCGCTTGGAATCTCTCTGCACGTTCCTAATTCGCTCATCTCTCCCTCTCGCTCTCTTATCCTCAATTCCTTGCCTCGGTCTATCGTCTCTGAGACGAAAACGAGCAGTAAATCCATTCTCTATGCACATACAAATATATCTATACGTTTCGTTCGAATCTATACGTATCCCTGCCATTCCCAACACGTATCGAAGGAAATTTGATTGAAGCCGATCATGCAATGAGAAAGAAGACGTTAAAGTTGAATCAGTAAAATAGAGACAGCAAGAGAGGGATAAATTTGTCGAGAATATCGAGGAGGAATCGATAAATTGATTCGATTGGAACGGCAAAAGGGGGGGATTCGAATCAAATGTCCTACGCTTTAGTCATCATTTCCCATGAATCATTATACATACGTACAGCCTTCACACAAACCCATGAAATTCCTATATATCCACACGCGGTTATGGGAATAATACAAATCGGCTGAGAATTAAGCCATACCAATGATTCTCTCCCATTATTGGCGGATGAATTAGTAACCAATTAGCTCTCGAGGCAGTTCAATGATCCGATAAACGTGACGATAAAGGAATCCGTGATGCTCGAATGCAGATATCGGAATGAAAAAGAAATCGGCACAGTATCCGCACCACCTTTGCCATTATCTATTTGATGTATATATAATTTAATATATATATATGTATGTATGTGTACATAAGACAGTCGATAGAGTCTGGTGCAGGTTGGATAAGAAGGGTGACACTAACTCACTGAGAAACGCGAGAATGGAAAGATAGGAAGGAACCGCCAAGACGGATAATTTTTTTTTTCCCCCCAACGACTTTGCCGAGAAAATCGGTAGTAAATGGAACGCGAGCCATTGTAGGAGTAATGCAGCGCGGCAAGAGCGGAAGCAGAAGAATTGAAAGAATCGGAGCATATTATGGAACGATAAGACACAGCTTCCTTTTTCCTATTCAGCTTAAATGCCGCTTTCATACCGAGTGTCTTAAAAGTTGTGCTTAATATATGTATATAGAAAGAAAAGTGAGAAAATTTTGAAGGAAAAAAAATGTTTGAGCATTTGTCTTCTGGCTAGGTATTTCGAAATATATTTATTGAATGAATTAGGGGCGATCCGTTGAGCCGGAGAACGCCGGTTCGAAGTGGAGCAAGCGCCAAGTCCATTTATTTTGCTCAACGTCAACGTCTCGGGACTGTCGATTATTAATTAATAAATATCCTGGAAAGTATACGCTGCGAATAAAAATGGGTAGCGATTTTTTGTCCCTTATCCATATTTTTTTTCGACCTGTACTCATCGCCAGAAATATGAAGATACTTGCATAAAATACTTATGCATGTGTGCCGAGGCTACTCGATTTATGGTCGAGGCCCTGTGTGGGTGGGCTTGTGTGCAGTCGAAGTGAAGAGACTTAAATTGAAGAAAGCAGAGCTCTCAGAGGCAGCCGAGCGTGCGTTTACCCTCATAGCCAATTTCACCCAATTGTGGTTCAACGTGTATGTGTATATATGAATATATATCTACTTACATAGTCGTTTTTTCTTTCCCTTCGTGCCTCGAACGCAAAATACATCAACGTCAACGTTCACAAACGTAAAATTACACCCGGACGTAGACGAAGACGAAGACGATGTGTGTTTAACTGGAGACACATGCAGCTCATCATATATACATATTTAACGAAAGATATGGTCTCGTGATAGCCATAAATGTGTGTATTAAGGCTGCTTACATATATTTAACATGGTATAGGCTAGAGTGTACAAAATGGAAGAGCCATGGTGTGGCGACTGGCCACTTGACTCGTTGACCCACCCACATGTCCAGCCAACTTTTCAGACGTAGAGCTCTGTAGTCCGTGGAAGCGAACACTGACACAAGGGAATGTAACGAGTGAACTCTTCTCGGACGAGCCGTACACGAGCTACGGAAACTCACATACTGTGTGTGTATTAACGATCAACGACCACGTATGCATACAAACATATATATGTTGGTGGGTGCATCAGTCCGGGAAGAATTTGCAACGATTGGCTTTAATATGTGTTGCAATTAACTTGTACAAGTGAACAACTCAATAATTACTGCCTGACTGTAAGGCGCAATGTCGAAGAGAAAACTTGCGAGGAAGGAGAATAATAATGGTCCGGGGAAAATGATGCAGAGAGATGAATTTATAAATTATTCAATAATTAAGAATAGTGATTAATGAGAAGGAAAAAAAATTGGAAATCAAATATTCTCGACGTCATATTCGACTGTCACAAATTTAAATTCAATTCATTTTCAATATCTTTTGAGATTAATTGGAAAACGTTGAGTTTCCATAAAGCGAAACGACTCCATGGCTTAAATGACATTGAAAATCGAATCTGTGGGAATATTGGCAAGCTGGAAATAAATAACCTAAATAATCTTCTGGAAGGAACGATATTAAACAACTGCGAATTTCCCATGGATACTAATATCCGTGAATGGATATATATACATATATATATCTATGTATATGATTATATATATACTTGATAGTCGAGAGTTGCTTTCAAATTTATCGTTCGCTTAATTAGCGGACAAATAACAGGATTAATGGTGGCGGTCTGGATGGTATTGTCGTGTTTACCTGTCGCATGGTGTACGGCTCCGGCTATCCGCAAAACCCCGGAACCGCGTACCCACCATCTCGCCCATCATGACGCGTTCCCTTGCCACTACAATTTCAATATACACACATATATATGTCTGGATATATAAATATAGAAATTTATATGTGCAGCTACCTCTTCGTGTGCATGTATGAATAGAAATCCTATAGAAGCCGGATATTCATGGATAGAAATTCTATAGGAATGGTTTTTACATGTACTGGGTGTCCAAAAAGTGACATCTGAGTTTTCATGGGGCGGGTAGGTCCTGCAATATCGTAGACAAAAATTCTTGGACATTTTTTCGTCAGGACCTTATTTCACATCGTTTTCATTAGTTTTCAACATTGTCTCAGCCACGAGGCGAGAAAGTGCGAAGAAATTGTTGCGGAACGACATTTCGTTTCGTAATCTCGCGGTGAAATTTGCTCGGGAAAATGTTTGTGTGCGACTTTTCGGACATCGTGTATATGTAAAGAGCAGCGTTTTTTTGCACTTGCTGACTGTCTGTTCGGTTGACTGCTGCTAGCCGCTGAAACTGGCATTCCGACCCCTCTTTTCCCCACCTCTAGTTCAAGCCCTCCTCCCCTCCACCTGACAACCCCCCGATCCTTCTCCTGTGGTCTGGAATAAAAAATTACGATCGAGATCTCTCCATGCAAGGATCGTTGGGTAATAAATTTTCTCCTTCTCCTGCTCTACTCTTTTTCCACCCCTTCTGTCGCTACTTCGATTCCCCTAGGAAAAAGTCGAGCTCGATCTTTCGATCTCTAACCCAGCCCCCTTCCTTCCCTCTCCTCAATTCCTCTCCGTTATACACCGTATTTATCTGTCTGTGCGTTTTCGAATGCTTCACTCACCCCGAAAGAGAGTTCCAACTTTTCGGGAGCACAGTTATGCGCAAATTTGAAAAAATAAAAAACATTCAAAGTTAGCCAGTTTTTTCATTTAATTAATTACACGAAAAATCGAAAAAAATATAATGCTCGCTTTCTAATTAGGCTCATTATTTCACGAACTAGAAGTACAAAAAAAAAATTATAAATATGGGAAAATCCTTCCTCCCTCGTGAGCCTTATTACGATTCTATACAACTTATTTTCCAATATCATTTTTTCATATTTTTATGGAGAATACACTCAACCACGGAAACCGACATTCACCCATGATAATTCAAAAAAAATTGAAAATCCTTTCGTTGCGCATCGAATAGTCAATAACCAGAACTCGTCCGAGCAATGGCTTAAGCTTGAGGCAGATATGAGGGTTCTGCCTCGTTAAGAGAATAGAAGAGAGAGAGAGAGAGAGAGAGAGAAACTCTGTACACTATATCGATTCCCACTCATCTCCTTTACGGTCCGGTCTTCTCCCTGCATTCCGTTAGGATATTAGTTCGCAAACTTATGAATGCTATTAGTACGTTACTGCAAGTGCATCAATGCATGGGCTAATTATTGAAACTAATTGACTCCTTGATAGTAACAAGCCGGGAATTCCCCTCCAAGGCCGAATGACAAGCTTTACCCAACTTTTTCCTGGCTCTCCATCTCCCTCGTCCTCCCCTTCGTTCTCCATAATTCTTGGCGCTCAAGGGAAGAAGGGAAACGTCGAGTCTGCGTGCGTTTTTTCTCCCAGTTATGGTTCAACTAGTTCAAGGACAATTCAATGGATTTGCGGAACGATAAATGAATTTTCACAATCGGTGCACTCAGAGTTTGGAAAATTGAGACTTTTTGCTTGCAAACAGTCTCGGATAATGTATAGTAGCATCCGAAACGTTCTCTAAGGAATTTTCCTGGGAATGTGTGTATTCAAATGACGGAGAACAGAGGAGAACAGCCTAATCTGTCGACGTTTGTTTTTTCTGGGAGACTTTGTCAGAGCAAAGCGCGTAGTGAAGCCTCCAAGGAGTATATAAAGCTAAAGAAGCTTTATACTTCTGGAGCTGAATTGGAGGGCAGCAGAAGGTTGATGACAAAACGAAAGGGTTGCCCCTATTGTATGGCAGTTGTAACTACTGCATAAACGAATACAAAGGCAGAATAACTCGCCGAAAAGCATCAGGGAGAATTATTTAAAAAAAGCACCTCTGTCGATCCAAGCTTCTCCCTTTCGCCCCTTACCTTGCGAGCTTTGCGTCATGTTTGCTTCCCTTTTTGAATACTATTCCCTCGAGTCAACTTTGCAAAACCCTTCGTCCTTCTATGAGGCAAAAAAACAACAACGATATAATAGAAAAAAATGTCGGAACAAGGTGAAGTACAAATTGTTGTTAATTATTTTGACATTCATTTTATTATTGCCTTTTG
This sequence comes from Campopleginae sp. 14b, assembly GCA_030522525.1. Classification (NCBI taxonomy): domain Eukaryota; kingdom Metazoa; phylum Arthropoda; class Insecta; order Hymenoptera; family Ichneumonidae; species Campopleginae sp. 14b. The sequence continues at coordinate 93,867 of JAPYYS010000232.1, forward strand.
CCTCTTCGCTATCGAACAAAAAACATGTCGATGGCCGTACCGCTCGCGCTGTTTTTCGTTTAATCAACTCGTTAAAACGACAGTTCAATTTGTCCATATAAACCGAGTTTCCCAACTTTTTTTTTTAATCACCTGAATTCCAATGCATATTGGTCGACATCGCGCAGCATTGGTGTATGAAACAAACATTGGTATTTTTTTAAAGAGTTCGAGAAACAAATTAACCCCTCGGAATAGCGAGCAACGTTTCAATCGTTTCGCTCCAGAAGGTACGAAAAAAAAGTGGTTGATTTTTGTTGTGGCATCCGACGCGGAGGCTTTTTGGGTCATTGCATACAAATTTGTGACGTTTAGTCCGGAAAATTCCAAATCTCGCAATCAACGTGACGCTACGAACGAGCCTCGAACGATCGACCATTAATTTCGTCCACAATTGTTCTTGAAAGCGTTTTTTTATGTTCATGCCGAAACTCTTCGATGTTTGAACACGCGACGGTATTTAAATATCGAGAGTTAATATTTTCGGAATTCTTTGACCTTATGAAAGCGATTGATCGAGATTTTCGTCCGGGAATCACATGAAAAATTCTTCGCCCAGCTATGCAACGACCGGAAAACTCGATTCGTCAATTAATTTTCTCATTTTCGATGCTTTGAACTAACCGCATTCGTACGCAATCACGTGCATAGGAAAATCTTCTGCGCCAGTGAAATTTCATTGTACGATAGGCTCGTCCACTTCCTGACGCCGAATCCGAGCATCCGGGCCTTCTCGCAGATAATCGATCGAGATTTTCAATTCTCACCACTCGGTGTATCATTTTTTTTTTGGAGATGATAAAAAAAAAGGATCTACGAGATGCAAGGGCATTTTTTCATTACTACGATTTCTACTCAGTCAATTATTTATCTATATGGATAGATTGTATGAAAAAAAAAGATTAAACAGGAAAAACTGATTAGCGAGATTTCAACGAAGCAGCGATGACCCTCCACTTTTCCTTCCGTGTGATTTTCACTCGGATCTTCGAATTATGCGGGTTCGATTTCCATCCGGACTCGCATTCGACTCGAGCTCTCTAGTTTTTTCCTTTTTCCATTACCATCCGGGCTCTCGGAGCATCATTTTCAATCTCCTCGGATCCATCTAATTTTCTTTCCTCTCAATCTTCAATCTCGCTCCTCACTTCTTTAACATTCTACGAGCAGGCCATTCAAAAGTTGATGCCATTTGGATCAATTAGCAAATTGCGATTGATTTATTCGATTTTTTTTAATCATGAAAAATTTAAATTTATAGCTCATCCGAGATAATCAATTTTTTCCCGGGTTGAATTTTTTCGAGGTGGCCAGCTCCTAATTTCGAAACCATCAGACACAAGAGAGAGAGAGAGAGAGAGAGAGGGAGCGAGAGAGAGAGAGAGAGAGAGAGAGCGAAAGGAGAATAGAAACAGGAAGACGGAGAAACGGAGATGGAGAGAGAACGGCCACCATGATTTTAGGGCCAGCACGACCAGAGTACCGAGAATTATTTAGATGAAGTATACGGAGGGGCACACTTAAGGGAGGCGAAGTAGAGATTGGTGAGAGGGAGGGGTGGCAAAAGGAGAGCGAGAAGCAAACAGGGACTGTAGAGAGACGAAAAAAAAATACGAGGTAAAACTTGCCACGAGAGACAAGGGGGAAGAAAAGGAAACAACGGGACGGGCTTAAGGGGCGGGATGAATAAGAGAATAAGGGACGTTGTCACACGTGAAATTAAGAGAAATCGTTGTCGGTAAATTTATTCAGGAGGGACGAGGCTAAACCTCCTGAGAAGTATTTCATGGGCATGAAAGAGAGGAACGAACGCGAGTAAAGGTTGCGAACAAAAAAAATTATTCGTGGACAATGGCACGTCGTCCTTATCCTTGAACCTCAGTTTTGGTTATTCCCCTCTCTCACCCCGTTTCCTCTACATTTTCACCTTTTTTTTTGCATCGTGTCTGTACGCTTTTTTCTCCTCTTCATTTATTTCTTCCAGAGCAACTCAAATTTGTAAATTCATGCACATGCACACGTGTACAAAAGCACGTGAATAAATTCATGAAAATCCCGATGGGAAAACGCCCACGAGGGAGGTCAAATAATCCTCGTTACTCTGCGCAAAGCTTGTTACGAAACGCTTTTAATCACCCAACCATCGGATAAACCCCAATGGTTTGCATAACCACAATGACGACTGACAATTAGAACGATAAATAAATTGATTCGAAGCGACATATTGGCCAGACCAACCAATCACAGAACTCGCCACCGTTCTCTACCTAATTGGTTAGAAAATATGCTTATACGTTATGAAATATGCAAGCGACGACTTTTCTCGATAAAATGAAAAATAAAAAATCCAATTTTCAGTACAAATCATTCAACGTAACAAACTCCATATTCCCCGAGCTCTGGAGAGTTCCAAAAAGATCGAGAAATTATTTCAGACTTTAAGAAGGACTCTGTTTTAATTGTCCCAATTATTTTGTGCCTAAATGACTCTGCAAAATATTTCGTTCAGTCAACTCGAATTTATTCGGCACAGTATTTCCTCGCACACTACCTAACCATGTTGAACAAGTTTCTCGAGTTTTATTTGAATTTTTCCACTGCGAACTTTAACCCCAAAAAAAAATCGACTCAATTTGTTTCAATTTTTTTCGTTTGTTACAGGCGAAGCTTTCGAATTCCTGGGAGTCGATGTTCCCCAGGTGATTGATCCACGACTGGAAAAAGTTGTCCTGCGATGCGAATATGACCTTGGAAATGACCAGCTCTACTCGGTCAAGTGGTACAAGGATAAAGATGAATTTTACACGTTTATGCCGTCAACGAGCCCACCGGGACGTGAATACGATGTTAAAGGCGTCAAGGTCGACATTGGACGAAGTGACAGCAAACAAGTGATACTCCTGGGACAAGCACGTTCGCCACACAGTATGTTATTTTGAAAATCACTCACACTCAATGACAAAATAACGACAAGCTACGATATTAATTAATTAATTATTTATTAATTATCCGTTATCAACTCAGAATCCTTAATTACCACAATTCTGTATGAACCTCAACAAAAACTATTGAAACATACAATTAACCGGAATAATTCGAATCCTCCAAATTTCACGAATTATCGAAAAAAAAACAAAAAACAAAAAACGTTTTAAACGAAAAAAAAGAAATATGATTTTTGCTGCTCTCCAGAGGAAATCAATTTCGCTGGTCTCTACGGATGCGAAGTCTCGATGGAAGCACCAAGTTACTCGACCGCTTTTGACTCCAAAGTTATGAGTGTCGCTGTACTTCCTCATCAGGATCCAGCTCTTGAGGGTCTCAGGCTCAGGACTCATTACGACGTTGGTGACGTTCTCACAGTTAATTGCACCTCCGCACCAAGTTTCCCACCAGCCAGTCTGAGCTTTCTACTCAATCACAAAGAGGTTCGTAAATTCTCAACAAGCTTTAAAAACTAAAATTTAATAAAAATACCCAGTAAAAATCAAGGAAAAACTAAAAATTGGTAATTATTGATTTTTTCGATACATTCATGCGGTTAATTGTTATATTGTGCCCATTAAAATTAATGCAGTAATGGCAATTATAACAATTATCGATGATAATGCTTTTAATTAATCAATTTTCGCATTCACAATGCTCCAATAATAATAGTGATAACTATGATTATATGGAAACGACGTGAATCCGGAGCTCGCGGCTATTCCTCTTTACATAATTAACAAATCTTCTCTTTGTCATGGCATATTCCCAAATAGGGCCATCGTATTCTCTCGTGCTGAATTGCGGCATAGGAAATATTTAATTACATTCTTTGACATAATTAATTCAAGCTCGAATATTTTCATTTCACGGATCCACACCCCGAAAATAGCATCTCCTTTAGTCTTCATTCCGATAATCATTTCGACCTTTTACGAAGCGTTATTAATCTTGCAACATCCGACAGGATTTGTCACGTGAGAGCTCATTATTTCTTCGTTCATTTTCATACAACGAGAATTATTTTCATACAATTGAGAAATAAAAGTAAAAAAATGATTCGTTCCCTTTTCATTTCACGAATCCATTCGTGAGGTCCAAAAAAAGCAAGAGGCAGATTAAGAAAAAAAAATCGAAAAAACAGCGACGAATCATTTGTTTTTTTTTTTCATTTCGTGGCATTGCGTCCATGCAAACTTCAGGCTCATTATACGAGGTACATTTCGTAACAGAGTTTCACGAGCCCAACGACTCCAACATTTTTGTATTGCCATTTGGATAATTGGAATAAAATAAATTAGCAAACAAGACACAAGCAGATGTCACTGTACGATCAGGAATTCAATAGAAATTAATTGTGACTCGTATAATTTCCACAGGTTGGCAAAGCAAAGACGAAAAAATTAGCAAGCGTGGGTCCAATCGATGGAAATTTGGTTTCGTCGTCGCGTCTTGGTCTGATCGTAAAACTTGAGCGGGACCATTTTCCCGGTGGGAATTTGAGTCTGGTATGTCGTTCAGCCATGCCCGGGGTGCCTGGAGCGGAGATACGAAAGACTGAAGCGACTTTAACACTAGCAGCGAGTAATCAGAGGTTGGCTCAAGAACCACCAAGACCTGGAAAATCCACAACGACGAGTCTTTCCCCATTTTTAATATTTTTCATCCTCGCTACGAATCTGGTCGGTCCAGTTTTCTTCTATGCAGTTCAAAATCGTTGAGATCTCAAAGCACAAATAATAAAATATATGATTGAATTTTCAAAGATCGATTATGGAGGGAGTAACTGGGCGTGGCAAAAGAAATATCGCGAAAGAACCAAAGAAACTAGAATTGCATAAACGTGGACAAAAGTAATGGAAATTCTTTTATCAGAATTTCCAAAATTATGCAAATATTCAAATGACTGAAATCGAAACGAAACTTTTGGGAATGTGGAAATTCGATTGAGGTCTCACGTGGTGTTGTACATAGTGTATTATTGGATTACATAGAATTGTCATTATGATCTATTAATAAAGATAATTGAAGTAATTGGTGTTTCCATGAAAATCGTGCCTTTGCGATATCTTTTATACCCATCGATTCCTCGTTACATCCACCCTGCTGATCATACATAACAGTTGCAGTCCCTATAACGTCCAAACTTCCCATTCAATATTTTTCCCTCTCAACCACTCTAATTAACAAACTTTTTTGGGGCACGTTTACATTCTGGGATCCATCGTCGCTGACGTTTTTTTCAAGAATCGATGCGCACTACTTTTTGAGGTACCGAGAATCGCTATTTTTTTTTTTCCTTTCTTTTCAATTATTTTTGGTCAAATTGCAAATTCCAAATGTGTAGAATTGCCTAATAAAATTTCTCCATAAAATTTTAAATGAAAGGGCATTCTCTCCGACTGTGGGGTGTTTCGGATCCAAAAACGACTGTAGATGATAAGGACCACGTCACCCTATGCAGTGCCAAAGAGTTCTGGCCTCTAGCATTCTGTAAATTTTTTTTCTACAGACTTCCTTTTTTTTCCAGCCTTTTTTTCTATAAAATCTTATATGAAATGGTATTCTGGTCGACTGTGGCGGGGTTTGGATCCAAAAACGGCTGTAGATGAGTAGAACTCTTCAGCACTGCATAGGGTGAGGTGGTCCTCATCATCTACAGCCATTTTCGGATCCAAAATACCCCACAGTCGCAGAGGACGCGCTTTTATATAAGATTTTATAGGGAAAAAGGCTGCGAAGAAAAAATAAAAAAGATAAACGTTGGAGCGTGAAATGCAACGACAATATTTTTCGTTGCATTTTACGCTGCGAAATTTATTACGTTTTTTTTTATGTTTCGTATTAATTATACATACATTTTGATGTTACTTTTTGTTGAGTTCCTTTTCGTTACTTTTTTTGTGTTGGTTTTCTTTTTATTTCTCTCTTGCTCAATTCAGTCCGTTGCTTTGCTCGGAGTATTCTTTTTTTTCTTCCACGATTCTTTTCTTCTGCTTTTCCATAGATTCGCTGACGATGTTGAATTCGCCAAGCCCTCTGCATCGTCTGGACGACCCCGTTACGGACGACCACACATATATGTTGTTATGATCGTTACCATTCGAATTGAACTTTATTTTGTTTGTTAACGATTCGCCAATTCTGAGGAAACAGCGAGCGCAAAAGAAATAAATGAAAGCGAGTTTCGCTCAGTTTTTTTCAGAACTCGATCAAGACGGATCCTCTTCCTTTTCTTCAATCATCCGGGACAAAGACTATACCTGATACGGAAAGAGACAAGACAAGGAAAAGCCAGGTAAAAAAATCGATGCATTTCTAGAGATTCCTAGGCAAAAGTTCCAATGCACTAAACGAGACTTTAACGAAATTTGGCCAACAACTTTCCAACTGCAACAAATTTACCTCCCCATTTTACTTTACATTTCGCTTTCCAATCAGTCGTTCCACGAAATAGTAGAAAAACTAACTCGTGTTCAAATTACATTCCGGATCTAAAAGACATTGTGAAAAACATTCGAAAATAATGTAAGGACAGCAGAATTTCTCTTTTTCCGAATGCAGTTCAATGCATTCGGTAATATTTCTTCAAAAATATAACACAAGACTTTCTGTTGGAATTTTTTGCACGTACACAATTTTTCATGTTATTCAGGCAAGAAAAGATTTAAAAAAAACCAACTTTTCTCGCTTAAACTCCGCTTCCGGTAAAGTTATAAGATTTCCGTAACCATCAGCACGTTACGATTCGTAAATTTCATGCCACAGCCTTCGAAAACAATAAAAATTGAGAGCAGGTGGAAAAATATGAGAAATTTTAAAAATAATAAATAAATAGAGGGTGGCAATAAATTTCTGCTTATCAATACGACACGAATCATCGTCATTTTTTGTTATGGACTGCATTCGTTTCGTTCCAATCTCAAAAGCTACATGCTGAACCCTTAATTCTGATTTGAGGATAAAAAATAATTTCTCATGTCTTTTCATACGAATATAACAAGCCCAGAGATCGTGGGCTTTGTGTTCGATGTCGGTGATAGTTTATACCTGTATAATAAACTATACATACAAGAGGATGATGCATTTTCGAGATATGGGACATATGAATGCACGAGAGAACGAGGCATAATGGTGAAGAAGAGAGCTTCAGCTGATGGTAAGGGTCGGAAGTAGCCAGTATGTGTATATATTGTCTGCTCGATGTATTGTACTCCGGCTGATGGGGCATTCGAACCACAGGCATCGAGGAGATTTCATAAATAACCATGCATGCCTATAAATCGGAATGCAAAACAAATTTCAAAAAAAAAACGGTCGAGGCAAATTTTGCAATTTTTTTTTCAACGTCCCTTACGATTTGCTCAATAAAAAAATTCCTGAATAAATTTTTTTCACTTCTGTATCGTCATTCGTACGGGACGTTTTTTTTTGACACGATCCTTCATTTTTTCCTCCCTAAATACGAAGCAGACCTGCTTGACCTAGTTTTGATTTTTCGACACAAATTTCCTATTGAATTTGTACGCAGATGGACTTTCAAAGTAATTATGTCAATTATGATCGATTTCTTAATGGTTGGCCTTGAGCGACCCATATGGATCACTCTTATTCTATATGTTGTGTATGTGGGAATTTGTGTATACGACTCCAGAACCAGGCACACCGGCCCCATGTATTGTTATATATACGTGAAGGATTTCGGGTATTGCAGAGAGAACAGCACTCAGTTCCTTTCGAGTACAGGCGCATCGGACTCGTTTCACAATCCTGCCACTGGCGATTGTCCTCGTTCTAGCGCTGTCTTGTTTCGTCTACCATATTCGTATTTAGAAATGGGTGAATATACAAGTTTAAGCATATACACAGAGATATAATTTCATAACGAAAATTACGGGACTCTCTTACCCTCTGCTTCTCATTTGGTCCCATCCCCATTTCCTTTCGTAGACATTTATAATCATGGCATCTACTTACTTTTGCTATTTAATGAAAGGGCCAACAATGCCATGGCGTAATATTCGATAATTGCAAAGTAATCTCGATCATTCAAATTTTCCTGTAAGAATGAAACTCCGTGGGGAAATAACGGGGTGATGCATGCATTTGGTTGACTAGACAGTACACAAGCTTGATCTACATTTCTAGAAAGATTGGAATGTCTCGCGCTCGCATATTTTTAAAATCCATGAGTTTTATTCTCCGTGTAGAAAATGATTGTAAAAAAATGTTGTTCCACACGTTTCTTAGATTATTCCGAGTCAAGACTTTTATTTCGGTCTTATATTTTGGATATGCAGGTTGCTTTTGTTCGGAGATTCAAGCTTCAGAAAAGGCGGAGGTGCACCGGCTCGTAAAAGAGATAAAAAGCATTGTTGTGCACTCGTCTACCATTTGTAGTCAATGCCATATCTTGGCATGTGTGCTAGTGTGTTTAAAGTATAAAGGAGCATGTGTAACAGGTGATCGACTTTCCGGCATATCGCGCACAAGCTACACTCCCACGCGATGAATTTCACATCCTCTTCCTCTTGCCTATTCTCAATCGGCTGATTTTCTGGGTCGTGTCTGAGTCGAGCTCTCTACGCGATCGTGCAAGAGATCCCACATTCTATCCGCTCACTATTCACCAACTGGCTAACGCTTCCGTATTGTTGACGAGTTCTATTCAAAGCCCTACAAAAATTCGACTTTCTTATGAATCTGTCAGATTTGATAAGACCGAAAGAACTATTTTCCGCCTCTCAATTCCTCGAGCAAATGGAGGTTTACCCTGTAAAGTTTCAAGTTTGAATCGTCATCACTGAAACTTCGATAATTAGCGAAGAAGATTACTCACCAAGTTTGACCCCATTCACGCCATGCACTACGCATTGGCATCGCCACAAACGATATACATAAATAAGTTGCCAAGAGCCATGATCCATTCAGGGATTTGATCCGGGGACTGGAGGATTACCAGGATTCCAAGATCGATTTTGTCAGCTCGGTTTCTGTGGATCACGATGTAGAGCGATCTTTTCAGAGCTCAATTATTGTACGCTCGTTTCTACCGCCCACTTTTGGTAATCCAATTCCCCTAACCCATTTCCCATTGTCCAGTTTCTTTCCATCAGCGGCGACGCGTTAACTAGTTTCTACCGGCCAGTTGACGCGGCATCCAATTTTTTTAGTCAAGTTCGTATATCATGGAGTTTCCACCACAGTTGGTAATTGTGTCGTAATTCTTGTCGGTGCCTTTGGAGCATCGACATTCTTCGCCTCTCGTCGCATTATCTCCATCATTCAACGCGATTATCCAAACGTACTCATCCGCATGGCAAACGGCTGCAAATGTTATACAATAATTCGCGTCTCCACATGATGGCCGATCTTCCAAGCGCTTGTGTTACAATGTTGTAGAGAAATTGTGCAAACGCATCTCCCCCGGCATATAATACCCGAATTTAGTCTCCGAGCAGGACACCAAGTTCCATTTCATTACAGCTTGTGCACACATATGCACATATTTATACAACACAGAGAGTTTCATTGGGGATGGAGTTGTTTGGGGGGAAGAGGAAAACACATTACCGGTCGGATACGCCAGGCCAGAGTGAGGAACATACAGTAGAGAGTTGAGTGCATGACAAGGTGTACTAAGAGAGAAGGGATACCATTCGAGCAAAGCTAAAGAGGTGAAGCTGCTTTGAAGGGTGTGGCAGTTTTGGTAACCTCGAAACAGGATATTCCTGCAGCTTGCTCTCTCTCCGTTTCTCTTGCTCTGTATCCCGTGCTATTTAATGCAAATGGTCTAGTTCTGTTGCTTCTGCCTCGTGATGTTTCTGTCGCAAAGCGTGCAAACTGTACACAAACCACCCTCACGACTCCTTCTACCTACACAAGTCTTGTGTGTCTGTATGGTTCACGTGCTTGTGTCTCTGTAAACGGGGAGTTGTATCAAATTCTAGGAACCGAAAGGCCTTAAACGCAGCTCCATCATGAGCCCCAAGCTTATGAATGAAGCCTACCGTTTGCCAGTAGTTACAACAGAAGGTATTTCAACCAAGTGTACAAAACGTTTATGCTTCGCCATACAAAGAGAAGCATCCAAGTGTAAACAAGCGTAATGCCATCCCCATGCATCGGCTAACTCTTTAATCTGTAACCTTCGGAGATGTTTTTTTAAGCTTCACCTACGATTAGTGCGCCCTCTTCGCAACCTGGGTCACGATTCATTGGTTTACGAAAAAAATGAGTCCTAGGATGAACTTTTTACTCGGTTTTAAGCAACTCCGGAAATTCCTGCTTGATAACAAGCGAGACGGAGAAAGTCAGGTGCGATATGGCACAGTGCAAGTCTAGACCACTCGTCCAGGCAGCCACTTCTTTGTCCAGCATTCTCACCCTCTCTGGGCAAGTCTTATATGTGAACATTCTTTTCAATGCTGCCTCGAGGCTTGCGAACTAAATTTACTTGTCCTTTTTCCTCATTGCCTTTTATGGGCCAAATGTTTTTTTTTTTTTGAAGGACCGGGGAAGGTCAAGAGAATCAAATATGAAAATGTCTACACCGGAAATCATCAGAGAATAACATTTTTCTATATTTTTATTAAATTTGTATTGCATTTGTAAATTCTTGAAAATAAATCTAAAAAAGTTGTCAATAGCGGCGAAAGTGGGTCGGATTCTGAACTTATAATTTCATCACGGCACGTCAAGTTGCATGATATCCACCTGATGCACGTGAGAGAGTCGACAGCACTGTATCGTATCACGTGGAGCCATATGTGAAAAATTTCGTCAAGAGTTTAATGGAATTCTCATGCAACGAAAAAACAAAAAAACAACAAAAAAAATGACAAACAAAAAATAATAATGGGTCGCGTGTACTTCGGTATAGCGGTCAATATTTATTTGACACACTGCAGAAGTAATTAAGTTTTGTTGCAACGCTCTCTCGCTCCGTCCCCGGATGGAACGCTATTTTTTCTCGTCGCTTTAGTCTCCCTCGGGCGAACCGGGCATAGGTTCGAAAATTTAATCCTCTATGCTTTGCATACTCACGCACTCTGGGCTTCGCGCTGTTGCGCTCAACGGAAGGGACAGTGATGGAGAAATAGAAAGAGAGGAAGGAAGAGAAGCTGGCCGGAGAATTTGAAAAAAGAGTGAAATATTTATGATGTTGTGCAAGTGTTAAAACTGAAATTTGCGCCTACATTGACACGAATGTACATTCTGCATTTTCGATTAATTCCCTACGTACTCTTCTCTGTGAATGAGTAATACACTTTCATATGCTTTTTCTGCCCACGATCCCATACACGAAAGTACTGAAAAATGTAATTAATTCATACAACGAAATATTGTCAAAAGTAAAAATGACAAATATCAACTGACGAACGGATATCACTACGGAAAAATGTATTATTCGGTATAACCGCAAAACGTACATAATGAAGTGAGTTTTATTCGTCGCTCGTATGATCATTGGATCTGTACAAAAAATCGGGGAAATGTTGATGAATTTTTGAACAAACGACAAATTAGATTGATCTATTGATAAATTAATAAATAATTGAACTGTCAACGCAATAAATTAGCCGGTCAATCGGAAAATATTCAAAATCATTAACGATCACATTCTGTGCTTAAGTCGTCATCATTCTTCCTGCTAAAAATCACTTTTTCCAAAGCGAGTTTTCGACCGAATGATAACTAGAGAGAAACTTCATGGATGGAGATTCTTTGATGGCACGATTGAGAGGGGCCAATCAGAGGCCTCGACAAACAGTCGATTCATTTCGCTCCGACGTGGTGCTTTTTCCACCGTGACGCATCGAGTGTATACGTAGGCAAAAGCACACAGAAGGGAAAATCCATCTGCAACGAACCCTTTCACAGTCTTTGAGGACTCTTATTAGAATATGGAATTGGCACGAATTTTTTACTCACAAAATTCCAATCGCATTCAAAATCAATGCTTCCACTTTTAATTGAAATAATTTTAGATCACACGAACGTCAAAGATTTTCGGTAAACCTCGTAAAATAGTTTTTTACTCGACGATCCCGAACTTCCGATAGAATTCTCAATGAAATCAATGCTTTTTGGGTAGCAAGAAATATTTGGAATCCTTTAATTCAAAGATTTGGTCGGTCAACGAAAATTTAAAGAGGAGACAAAATAATTTGATAGCTTTAGTACAAAGCTGTGCGTTGGCTATTCTATTTGTTCGATGCTTCTACCCTCACGCTGCTGGCAAGCCTCTCATCCTCTTCTTGACTATAAACCGCGACCCTCCTATGAGTCGCGATCTCTCGCGGTGAAATTTTTTTCTTCTTCGCTCTCACGAAAGCTCAACGTTCGTGGCAGCCAGGCCACAAGTTAATTAGTACTTCGGAACGGCAGAAGCAGCAGTGGTCCGTGTAGCCCTTGGTACTCTCATTGAGAAAAAAGGGTAGGTTTGAAAAAGCTGGCATGGCGTGAGAGATGAAGAGATAGAGGCATGAGAAACTTCCAGTGGTCCAGAACCTTCATTTTTACGATGTCCCTGCGTTTCTGTATATATCCACGTATATAAATGTACATAGAAATATAGATGAACGATATATACGTTAAGTCGTTAACCCACTCGTAAAACCCATGGGAGATCGCGTCGGTGGATAACCGGACGTACTTTCTCGTTCGCCAGGCCCATTCACTCGATCTTCCATCCCGTCCGATTTTCGCTTTCCTCCCTTCGACCACCTTTTTTTCCTTGCCATCCATCCAACCTCTTGTACGGTCAAGAATTCATCTTCGTCTTTACCTCAATGAGTTTCTCATACCTACTCGAGCATACTTTCCAATGAGACGAGCCAGCAACCGCACGAGTGACTTATTTATCCACATGGTGGTGATATTATTTTTGGATACCACCGATTTTCATGGGGCGTCGTCTCATTTATTATAAATCCATGGACTTTCGAGCGTTTCTCCGAAAAATCCACCGAGTCAAATGGAGCCACATAGAATTCGGCAATTCCATTTTTCTCCCGTAGCTCATGTTTGGGGTAGAAACATTTTTTAGTGCATAACTACAGCCTGATCGTATTATTTCATGTGATTAAAAATGTTTGGCTGAATTCCGGTCTGCCCGAGGGAGTTGAAGCAGAACTCACGTAATGGGAAATAAATCAGCTCGTATAATACAGGCGGAACGATCGTTTTGCAGGTACAAGTTTCTATATTTGCAATTTATCTCCTGCATTAAGTATGAGCTCTCTTAATAAATTTTGAAATCGAATAAGAACGGAAAAAATTAAAAATTCCAATAGCAAATGATTTTGGGTTTCGAACGATGTGGAAAGTTTCGAAAAAATGGACAAACACGGTTCCTTCATTTTATATGAGCTCCCTTAATAAATTTCAAAGTCGAATAAAAATGTAAAAAATCAAAAATTCCAATAGCAAATAATTTTGGGTTTACAACGATGTAGGAAGTTTCGAAAAAATGGACAAATACGGTTCGTGTAAACTAACGGACAAAGGGAGAGACTGATGTCATTGCTATTGGCGAGATGAAGTAGATAAACGATCGGCAGCCAAGATTAATCATACATTGTGTGTATACGCTCGAAGCACACATATGGTGGTAAAACGAGAGCGACAGGGGGTATTGTTGAAAGGTGTTTCACCCCACTTGTCGTTCATGGAGAATGTGTGGCGGAATCAACAAGCTGAGAGACGACCGTGAAAGCGTGTCTAGTTTGGGCTGATACACGCACCAGGTATAAAAGGTCGTTCCACTCTATATACACCGTTCCGGTCATGTCTGGACGTTGTAGTGCGTATCGAGCATACAAAATGTACACAAATAAAGGTGGCATGATGCACTGACACTTATGCTGTCTGATGTCCTCGAACGGTTCGATTAATACCGGATAAAAAATTCTTTTATCCTTCCTGACGATGAATTTCGCATCAACATTTCATAGGCACTCATTTCCCGAGTCATATGTGTATGTTTCTTTAACCTCAGTGCCGTATTTATCGGCTCGTGTGGATACTTTTTAGTAAAATGTGAAAAGTGTCGTTCTCCACGAGAGCGGGGAAAGCTCGTTCGAAACTCTTCTCGTTTTGAACTGCAAACTATATCAATAAATTTAATTTTACGTATGCACATAGATTACTATCCTGCACACACACTTGAGGGATTGCGTCAGTCGAGAGATATCTGGTCAAAGGGACGGCTGCCTGCCGTGGCATTAATGCCAGGATTAAAGCAACGCCACTGTCTCTTTTGCCGCTACTGTGGTTTCCGATATGCCATATATAGGTTTTCTCGGCTGAGAGCTGATGCGGTTCCCCGATGCTGGTCTAGCGCGATCCACAGGACTGGAGGTCGTCACCGACCACCAACATGTCCTGACTCCATATACACTGTGTCTGGAAACTCGCCTCGACCAATTCACAAGGAACAGAGATACTGAGTTCAATTCTCAAGAAATATATATTTCGTCAATTTTCTTTGAATTTTCGTAGCGAGACGGAAGAGCCAGAACACACAGAACCCGACGATCCAACTAATTATTAGCGTACCGGATTAGGAATAATTAATTAATCGATATACCTGGTACGATACATCGGAGAGGCCAGTGACTTCCGTTCCCAAAGTGTCGTTTCCCATCCCTTGAAACTTGGAAGGAGCTTTCTGGACAACCCGTATAGATGAGCAACTCTTGATCTTTATTCTAGCGGTATCCTCTGACGCGTCTTGCCGTTCATCCACTCTCGGTTCACATTCGGGTTCTGGCTATAAACAACCCCCATCACCAACCCCCAAGAATATCCTGACGGCTTTAACCGTTTGTGGAAAGAGACGAAGGGGTGAGAGGCAGGCGGCGCGAAGTGCTGGATGTGTACATTCTCGCCCGGTGTCCTTTCTGACTCACTCCTCGCTTCCTACCCCCGCCCGACTCGAAACCCTTCTCTGCCCCCGATTACCCTCTTTAAACAGTCTACGGTCGAGAGGATCGTCGGCAGAAGAAAACCTCGACGCCATCAAGCATCATCACGAAGGCTTTTGGTTGGCGCGCGATGCTTTCTCTCTCTCTCCAGCTTTTCCAACTCTCTTCGTCCCTCGCCCTCTTTACGACCCTCCTTTTCTACTAAATTCCCGGAGCAGCTCTGTGCGAAGAGCAACCTGAAACGTACGCGTCGTTTAGAGGCTAGTCCGAGCAGCCCCTCTCTAATGGGTTATCGATATATTCATGGAGTGCGGCTCATCTTCGGCAGCCTCTTTTTCCCACAGTCCACCATCATTACTCCTAGTGCTCACCAATCCCACGGACCTATTTCCCATGGAAACCCCAAGAGTCTTGTTAGACGAACAAGAAAAAAATGCACATTTTAAATAGCCTTCAAAATATCTCAACGCAATTCGATTAAGAACGACTCCACCGAATTAGTTCAACTCCTCAATTCCAGCGCTATTTTCTTCTTTCTTTTGCAATAAAAAACCAAAGGAATCTTTTGACCCTCAACAATTTAGACGACCAAGATTTTTTGCGTCTAATCTTCGGGGATGAATTTCTCTCGATATCGTTTCTCTTGCCATATTCCTCGTAATGACAATGTCGGAATACTGCATGTGTATATACATACACCCCTCTGGAGGACACGTAGAGCTCGTAGAGAACCGTGCCAGAGATTATTGAGAGTCGAGTCGAATGGGGAAGGAAGGGGGTTGAAAGTGGGAGCAGAACGGAAGGGAGTTGAGCCCTCCCGAGAGAGGCCAACCTCGCGAATCCAACCAGGGGCACAGAACGAGCAACCGGGAGAAGAAGAGAGACCAAATGCTGATACTACTGCTATATTGCTGGCTCGACTTTTACAGCTTCAGGGATTTCGGTCTAGCACCCGAGAGAGCCTTACTCGCCAAATTGAAATCGCGTCCTATTCCGCTGTACCTTCTTTCTGGTGATGTCCTAGAGACCAAAGGGTCCTTACACGAAGTATCATATTTATGCCCATATGCATGTGTCTGTGTGTCTGCCTATTAATAGAGATTCCATTATTATAAAAAGACTAGAGCATTCCTCATGAGATTTATTTACGAGATTTTGATACTTTGGTTCGTTATCTGATAAAGTTATCATTATAAATTCTTATTTTTATGGGAAATACACGTGGAATCGTTTTCTCTGAAAAATATATGGATAAATACGTTTTTCTTCATTATTTCCGGAACGCTTATTCGTCATTCCTCCCGATCGTTGTTCGGTTTTACATCTTTCCATCGCCATACGTGACTCTGCATGCTTTCTTCAGATTATAGATTCGTTTGAACATAGAGCGAGGAAAAAACGAGATAAAAAAAAATATATGCATATAAATATCGAGGGAACGATCTGGGAAATGGTGCACGCGGATACGAAAAATTCTTATCTTTCCTCCCCAGTTTTTTGCGCGCCGAGTGTGTCCACATGCGTGTACATATCGAATATTCCTCGTGGATTCAGACAACAATGTTTTGATAAAGGCCTTCATCGTAGCTTTCAGAATTTCGTTTCGTTCTTATTGATTTTATTCAGACAGCACACCTTGCTCGTGGCTTTTTGGCATTGGAGCTTTTCTGTACTGTCGAAATTCTTACGACGGCTTTCTCAAGGCCCGATTCCATCACTCAGGGGCGTTTTGATTCAAACAAAATGTGTAGAAAACTGAGAAGACCGCCCAGAAAAATAGGGGTTGAATGGGGTGCGTTTAGAGGCTTATATATCGACACACTACCAGCCAGGGAATTGGTCGCCTCCGGCTATTCAACTCGGGCTTCAGGCTATTCCATATGGAGCTCCATATCCACTGAAAATGGCTGCAAGTGCGCCTACCGTTCAGAAACCCAATCTAGCTTCGTTTCATCCACCTCGAATGTCCCAACCCTTTCAACCCCTACATTCCCTCTCGCCCCCGCCTCGAAGAACCCTTACCAGCTTGGAGCTGGTACAGGAGCGAGAAATCTTCATGAAAGAGGGGGTCACACGAAGCAGATCCCCCCCCCCCCCCCCCCCCCCCCCCCCCCCCCCCCCCCCCCCCCCCCCCCCCCCACCCCCCCCCCCCCCCCCCCCCCCCCCCACCCCGTCCACTCCATTATTCCTTGAGAATTGGCCGACGAGATACGAGACCAGCGGCTGTGGATCTCCTGCCTAAAACTACCCCGGAAATACTACAACGAATTCTCATGCACCCTTTACTACCTTAATACCGCATCCCTTGCTCTCTATCAAATTTTTGAACGTTTAAACCAGCCATTAAACATTCAGGCATACATCACAATTGATCGGGCAAAATGCTGCAAACTGCAAAACTTAAAACTCCGTGAGGTATAACAACGAAGCCCAAAATCCTCAGATTTAAAATGATCTGGATTTCGTTCGCTGATACGGATTCGTAACCGACTCGAGATCTACCAGATTCCACAGAGCGGCACGATATTTACGGATCACACTCGTAACAAGCCTCTTTTTCGCGGAAAACCTTTTTGACATTTCACTGAAGGGTCGAAAGAATTCGAGGAAATCTTGGCTAAGCTCGTTCGAAAACTCCATTCCCAAAAAAAAATCCGATGGATTTCGTTTACATACGTTCCACCGAGGCAACTCTCCAAATTTTCGCGGAACACCGGGCATGAAAACAAAACGTCGAAGAATCAAAAGATAGAGAAAAAAAATGGAGCACTTGAGCAAAGGAGAAAAAGGGCGGAAAATGCCTGACCAATAAAATAGCTCACCCTCATAAAATGTAATTTTGTAGTTATTTTATCATTGCCTTTTCAACCCCCGAGGCTCTCGATCTACAAACCCTGGGCAAAAATATGTACATATAGTTTTACGTGAGAGTACGTCATCGTCAAACGTGCTTTTATATTTACCGTCTGTGCTCTCGCTTTTATTCTCTTCACCTACACATCGAATTTCACACCCTATTGCGACCCCTGATATTTTTTATACACTGCTGACGGTAAAGGAGAAGGAGATTTTTCCATTATTAGAGAATTGTATTCCTTTAGAAAGAAAGTTTATCGCTCGTGAAAGATGCAAAGTACACATTTTTACGAAGGCTTTGAGAGTCTCAAAATTTCATAACATTACTCATCGTAATATTTCATCCTTTCAATTGCATACACATTATTACGGAACAATCCGGCTTTGGAATTAAAAAAATCGCATTGATGGTGAAGAATATCGTGACAACTTTTCTTCGTAACATTTTCTGTCATATAAAAACATGCCTTATTTTAGAGCACCCGGAGAAAGATCATCCGTTGATCCGATGGAGCTCGAGGACTTGATTTTCTCGCATGTGAGCTTTTTGTCCAAACTCGTTCGTTCGTTCGTATCGTCCTTGCCCGCTCGTCCTTTTACTGAAAAACTTTTTACGATCTTTCCACAATCTGATAAGAATATTATCGCCAGGCTAAAATGGTGGTCTCGACGGCCCGAGTGAAGAGACACACTTTCCGAGCATTTCGGACGATCCGATAAGTTATCCTTGTGCCTAGGGGTTGGTACCCAGTGGGCTTGTCGCTTAACTAAGCGACAAAAAGCAAAGCTCGGAATTGACGAACTTCTCCCACCAAAAGTCTTGAATATATTTTCAAAATATTGCAAAAAAAAAATCGAAATAAATTGTTAATCGTATAGTTGTGTTATCGATTCGGTGGAATAATTTTTTTTCTTCTATTTACCGAAATTTTGTGTAATTTGAAAAAATACACGAATCACTCAAGCAATCAAAACACAAATTTTCTCCATTATATTTTGATTGACAGATCAAGTGACTTGGCGTATAATAAAATACTTTTTTTCCCACACTCTAAAGTTTTACCGATTTTCATAACGCGCGAAAACAATATTCCGAAACAAGTTTCCCTCCTCGGAGACATCCGTCAGTCATACTCATCTGTCTCGCGAATAAGAAAAGACAGAGGCGCACCCGGAGCCTCTTCAATATCCGGTTTTCCGGGGAACTATCTATATGGGAATTGAGGAAACTCCGGATATAGGCACTCGATCGATGGAAGTAAAGGCCACGTTGTATTTTGTCTTTCCGCTGAACACTCCGGCTGAATTTCTCTCACTCTCTTAGCCAGGCTAACGACGATATGACTATCAGATGACAACGATCGAACAGAGATTACTTTGATATTTCAGTCAACCCATTAGATGAGCTAGATCACGTGGGGCTATGTATCGAGCAAATTCGATTCGCTCGTTTATTTTCTGACTCGTAATTTCTCTTGAGAGGTACGAGATTAATTGTAAATAAATGCAATCATGCATGACGTCGATAATGGATTAAAGTAAAAAATCATTTTGTCTCTGGATTTTCGAAATTGGAAAAAATTGACTGTATACGAGAGAAAGCATGAAGTTGGCAAAAACTTTGAATGAAGAAAAAGAAGCCGAGGAATGGAAAAAAGGCGTGTGCGAGGGGCAAGAACCTGGCGAAAGAAAATCGTGGTTAAATGGCCACGAGATTTAGGGGCATGATATAAATAAATAAGTCTGGTGAACTCTCGTGTCGTGGCAAAAGCTCAGGGAAAAGAGAACAGGCGAACAAGAGAGAGAGAGAGAGAGAGAGAGAGAGAGAGAGAGAGAGGGAGAGAGGGGTAGAGAGAAACCGGCCTGCTGTATTCATATCCCATCCTCTCTTCCTGACGAACCCCCAGAATTTTGGGTTTCACGAAAATGAACCGAGGGAGGAATGAGGGTGACGTTTTATTTGCACTTCCACTCCTTTGCAGCGGGTGCGCTTTTCTCGTCCCCTCGACGATAGCGTTTCCTTCCTCAGAGAAAGCTGCTCCGTAATTTCTCTCTGGTGAACAAAAAACTTTGCCCCTTCCGCTTTTCTCCGATTAAAACAAATATAGAACCAGAATAAATGAATTTCTATATTCCGTGACCTTTTCAGAGCATTCACTTTTCTTTCGATTATTTCGAAGCATGAATCATATAATCCACGCCTGCAGGATATAAATGCATATTGTATATAAAAAGGACGCAGCCACGACCCTTCATATATGTGTATTCACTCAGTCTACACGTATACATTACTTTGTGTACCTCTCACGAAGAGTACAGCACCTGAGAGGTTGAAGTTTTACGACAAAATCCTAAGAAAACTTGAAAGCATACTCACGGAAAAAATAAAATTATGGGGCGATCCTTGAGAGTCCTTTCAAAAAAAGTGCTCCAAGTACGCTCTTCTTTACCGAAATAAGCATGAATATTAACATTACAAAAAAAAAAAAGAAATTTTACGAAAATACAATGCATTTACAGAAAAATTGGTTCTCACAATTTTCCTCATATTTTCCTTAATTGGCACCAAGATTTTCACGCATCCGTATCGCGTCATATTTACCTTTTCTTCCTTTTTCGTTTCATGTTTATATTCTCTTATTTCCCTGTAGGCTTGTGGTTGTGTGAATTCTAGGGTGTGAAGCTTTTTTGAAAGGTTCCGATACGAGGAGCAAGTGAGTGCGATTGGAAGAAACGGTAAGAGGATTTCTCTGTTTCCCTGCGAACGACCACGAAAAAGTACTTATCGATGAGGTTCATGGAAGTGAAAAAGGAAGAAACGAAAGTGCGAAAGACAATGAGAATCGAAGGTTAAAGGGTAAGCGGGCTGGAGATCGTGATGGGTTTTCGTTTCAGGAGGATGTGGTGGTTCGGAGAGGCAACAGTGAGAGGAGAAAATGCCAAGTCCAAGAGATGCACAAGGCGAAAGAGGTGTGTACTGAAAGGGATGAAAAGGATAAGTAAAAAGAGTGATAGTGGGAAAGGAAGAAAGGGGTAGGTCATGCTTGGATGCTTAGTTTCTACTCTTGGTCTTCTCCGATCAAATCTTAAAGAGTCCAAAAAGGGTCTATCCAGCCGCGAATCACTAAGGGAGCATTTTCAGATGCTAAAGGAGACCTTGGAGATCGCTGTGAAAGAAAGGGCAACAGAATTCGTCGTGCAAATCGTAAATGCATGAATCGTTGAAAGTCCGATAGGGGTAGTCGAAGAAAACGAAGGAAATCCGCCAAGAATAAACGAAACGGAGTAAATATACAGGATGTCCATATATTGCCGTGCCTTTCCCGACCTTTTGTAGCGATATAAAGGCAAGAAGCAATGAAGGAATTTGGGGAAAATAAAGGGTACAAATATAATTAAAATGTTACGATCGGTGAAAAATTTGTAGAAAAATTCGAAAAAATATACGGTGGACGTCAAAGAGGAATTTCAATAGAACGGTAAATGTTAAAAATGAAAAATATTTGTAAAATAGAAAAAAAAAGGATGAAAAGGAAAAGACGAAGGAAAAGACTGGAAAAGGTGGAAGGAGAGGAAGAAGAATACGGGGAGGATGGATGCGGATACAGGAGGGTTAAAAAAAGTAAAAGGGTAGTGAAGAGACGGGATTCCACCCCAATAGTCGAAGTCGAGGCGTGAGGGAGCTAATTTCTTTAGGAAGAAAGAGGTGGGAAAGGGGTGCGTTCGCTCGACGGTCTAAATATCGGAATAAATTGCGGCAGAGTCTCCTTCGTGTGCAAGACACCCCAACCCTTATTCCTTAGCCGAGACCTACCCCATCTTAGACGTCGACTCTCCTCCCCGGTTTCATCGTACAGCATCAGCAGAGCTTTCCCTCTTTTTCTCTCTCTCTCTCCCTACTCTTACCGTCTTATTCGCTCTCTTTGCACGGGATAGGGGTTGGGGTGGGTGGCCCTTATCGTGTACCCGCTCCAATGCACTTTCGGGGGTGCGGGAGGAGAAAGAGGAGACTCAAGGAATGATGGTACCTCATGCCTCCTCCCCTTACCTATAAGAGATCCTTTCCTCGCCTATTTGCACCGAGCATCATCACACACACACACACACCCACATACACTTCATCCACGTAACGGGTGATCGAAAATCAGACTCCGGGGCAGAAAAAACGTCAAATGGTTCGAAAAAAAAATTCCATATGAAAATTCGTCCAAATCGATACGCCTCAGCAATAATAAAAAAATTAAAACAAAAACAAAAAAACAAATCGAAACCACTGACTTGCGCAATATTCGGACCAAATCATCGAGCGAAATCGAACTCCTCAAATTTTATTTCTCTGAAATTATGCAGTGGAAATATGTTCAGGTCTTTATAATTGTAAAAATATCGATGAGAGCGAATAAATTGTATTTTTTCGATCAAGCCGATCGTTTTTCAGACTACACTTTTCTTACCGTCGCTTAAATTCTTTTATATTCGTACAACATATTTTCATTCCGTATCTTTCAGGTCGATTTCGTTGGATATTTAGGTATTCTCAGTCTTGCGCAACACCGTATTTTGTCTTGCTCTCAATATATACATTTTATTCTATTTTTCTCTTTTTTCTTGGGTTAGTTTCCTTTTCTGTTGTCGACGTGGTCGTTGTGCAGCTGGGGTCTTCCGCTTCTATGAGCTTGAATTTCCATTGACCGCACGCGTTTCTTTTCTCCGTTTACACGTATCGCTCCTTCTTTTATTATTTCTATTCCACAGGATAGGAATTCCTTTGTCCCCTTTACATACGTACTATCCTTCTTACATTCGGGCAAAAATGGAAATAGTAAATGTATATAATGCACACATATGTCTATGAATTCATACACGATTGAATTCTCCGGGCACCCGTTATACAATCATTTTTAGATACCGATTATAACGCGAAAACGAAATCAACTGTGAGGTTTTTTTAATTTTTTTAGTTCTCTAGATTTTTCCCAAGCAAAAGGAAATTTTTTTTTTTTTTTTATAGAGACGAAGTTTTGATTCCCGAATCGAAGGAAATTTCAAAGTTAGAGCGAAGCATGAGGAAATGCAACGAGACGGGAGGACGATGGAGAAGTAGAACTTGAGGGAACGAAGATGTGGTAGAGGAGACGAGAATGAGTACACAAGGTGAAAAGCTCAAGAGATGACAGGCCCAAGAAAGGGTTGAAGAAAGTAGAAGAAGAAAGAGAGAACGGCGATCGGTAAAATGGCTTAGGTAAGATGCGCATACATACTCTGTCAAGAGTACGGAGGGCGAGGAGGGCGGCTTAAAGAAGGGTTGGGGTCGGCGTCACGATGATGCTCGACATCGATCTTCCTTCCGGGCGTGCAAAGACGTCACACACACTCACCTTAAACCCTCATCCTGAGAATCTCAACTTATCTCGGTTTCATAAAATTTCACCCCCTTTTCTCACTCTTCTCGTTTCAGGATTACAATGAAAATTACCATCTTCCATTCCACCCTATACCTGCCAAATCTACCCCCTTATTTTTCCCCCCAATTCTTCGTCTCCATCTCCGCATTAGAGTGGTTCATATTCTGAGTTATCGTGATTACAGGATCCTATGATGAAGCTCGAATAGAAACAAATAGGACGAAGATTTCTCCAACAATTCGATCGATACGATTCCCTTGCAATTGCCAAATGCGATGTTGTCCCAGGTCATTGCGCTTCACAACTCATTAACGTCGTTAATCACTCAGAATATGCATTTCGACTCTTGCCAGATCGATATGTTTAATTAAATATTTTTATGGCTATTTTTTTTTTTTTTTTTCAAACATTCCATAAAGCCTTCCACTATTTTTTTACCTCTTGTCAAGAACTCGCTGCACACGTGTGGAAGGATTGGAGGTTAGAGAATACGCGTAATGCATAGATTCATTCACGCATGTTCGCTCTATGTACGTACGTATTCAAAGTGAGCTGAAACGTTGATCTCTCCGTCACCGTCAAATAAAAGCTTCTCATGCCCACACCCGAGCATGCACATATGGAGCTTCTGCTTTTGGCTGCTACCAGGTCCTAACCCTTAAAGGTCTCTTGGAGTTTCCTTCCACTCTTACCTCTTGCCTCTTCTTCAAGCGCCTGAGACGACTTGCGCCCGGTGCCAGGGATTATGAAATTTTGCCTCGCACATTCAACTTCTTACTTCTCTGCTTCACGAGGGAGACCTTCTGTTGCTCCCACCAACCACCCTTCTCCTATTTATCCCATATACACGAGCATGTATTGGTCTAATATATATATATATATATATATATATAGAAAGTGAGAGAGAGAGAGAGAGAGATTGGTAATAAAAAAAATTTCCATGTATAAAGGGTGTCCGAAAAGTGATGCTCAGAAATTACAATAAATTTTTGTATAATTTGTCATTAGTTTTTACTTTTTTTCTCCAATTTTTCATTTATAATTGAAATTTTTTTTATATTTATAGTTTTCTGTTAGGCCACGACAGCCCCATGAGTAAAATTTTCATCAATTTTTGTCTCAAACGTACGTTTCACCTGATATTCAAATAAAAAATCAACATTTTCTGATTGCCATGGAGAAAGAACGTAGAATTGGCTGTCCTGCTGCTAAGGTAGAAAGAAATATTTCTAACCCTTTAATAGCAGCTTGGAAAATAAAATCTTGTCATAAAGTTTTACTGAGGATTATCACAATTAATTTCATTTGTTAATTTCAGTTAAACAATTAACTGATTCGAGGACACCCTATTTATTTATATACAATTCGGATGGAAAAAATATATATACGCTCGTCCTGCTGTCGATGTACCTCGTGTACATGCCATCGTGCTTTATTCTCACTCACTCTGCCTCTTCGCAGCTCCGTGCAAATGCATATTTGATCTCTTCGATGCCGAGACATTCCCACCCCTTGAATTATATATTTGTGTGTGTATGTGTTGTCATCTCAGCCATATCTTTCCCAATATTTATAAATATGTATTATTTCTATACCCTCAGACTCAACGTAAATTGATATCGGAAAATACGAAATATGCGAATTATAATATGTTTCAAAAAAATATCTATTTTGAAGGTGAAGTTTTACTTTTTAACCAATTTCTTTGGGCTGGAAATCATTATTTTTACAGTCGAATATTTATCTATAAAGATCGTTCGTTCCCTGACCAGGAATCGACAAATCTTGATAGCGAAATGATTAATCCATGGATTATAAAGAAAAGCAGATTGGAAATAGAATGCTTGACTGCAACGATTGGTACAAAAAACGAACGTACATTTCAGTCCTTAGTAACGATGAGCATCAATTTATATCCGAATAAATTTGTTGCCAACGTCCTTTTTTTGACAGTTTAAGAAGATTGAGATCGAGAGGCCGAGATTAAGCTGGGGGTAAGATTTGAAACGGATCCCTCAGGGATATATTTCCAATGAGGCATCCAGGACATAATATCATCTGAAAAATAATTGATTCAATGATGTATTAGGGAATCCATGAATATTTATGAAAATAATAAGTGATGAATAAAAAATAAAGGATTCTCTGTGTTCAGGCTTTTGTAGGGTGTCGAGCTCTCGCAGAAATGGTTATGGCGTCGCGGAGGAAAAAAGAGCGGGACAGACGTCGAGGGTATTGTTGCCGAATTTTAAATCCCCTCGGGGACCCGAGGAGAGAGCCTTGAAATCGAGCTGTCCCAAAACTTGTTAATAATATAAACTGTGTGATACAAATACATGGGAGAGGGGTTGAAGGGATGGAAGGAGATCGGGCGAGACAAAAAAAGGATCGACTCGTGTTTGGGAGGTTTGTGTATTTATATGATGTACAGGATGTCCGATGAATGTGTGTCCGTTGTACGGAGTGAATCGGTCGAGAGGCAAGTAGTAGGTCGAGGTGAGTCAGCTCGGCCAGTTACCATGCCGGTTTTTCTGTTTTCCAGCGGCATCCCTCCAACATTTAGCTACCCTTCACCTATGGCGATCAGTTGGAATCGTAAAACGTGTTCTCTCGTGGCGCATCTCTGGCGAACGATATCCATTTCGAGCGGAAATCCCGAGGGTGGATTCCGGGCACGGAGCTTGAGAGAGAAACAGAAAGAAGGAGGGGGAACCCAGGGACCGTTAGGGGAATATCTGCCCATAGGGGTATACCTCGGTTACCGGGAAGCGGGAAACGCCAAGTGTGGTAGCATCCCCCCCGCGCGTTCACGAAAAAGTTGGAAAGAGCGAGCGAGAAAAATTGAGGAAAAATGGGGGGGGGGGGGAGCGAGGAATGTAAGAGATGGAGAAAAATAAGGAAAACAGATAGCGCGGAGAGGAATGAAAAGGAAAAAGATAAAGGGATGATAAGAAGAGCAGAAAGGAAGAGAAACAGGCAAACGAAAGATCAGAAGAGAGAAAAAAGAATAAGGGAGAAAAGAACGAGTGATCCAACGGTTGAAAATGGTGGATGAACGTGGAAAAAGATGAGGAGGACAAGAGGAGGGTTGTACGAGGGCTCGTATAGTGCGGAATAACGAGAGGGTGAAACTGGAAAAAGAGGACGAGGGATATAGAGAAAAAGAGACGAAGAGAGCGCAAGGCCATACGAACGAGTAAAGGTAAAATATCCGTACAAAGGGGTTAAAGGGGATGATTTTGAGAGGGATGAGAACCGAGGCAAAAGTTCGACGATCCTGCGGGAATCGAAAACCATCGAGGCATCCCAGTCACCCATACAGTCAGAGAGCGTGAGGCTGCACTCCCTTTTCCCTCCCTCACTATTTCGTTCGTTTTCATTCTCCGTGCCATTTCATCGAGTGTTCCCCGTACATGACAATGTGCGATGTACACGAATTGTAGTAACCCTAAATCCTGCTATCCGCCCAAATAACATCAATCGATTTTTTCTCATGGAAAAACACAAAAAATATATCAAACCTTCAATTTCCAAACATTCCACTACGATCGACAACTTTTATTTACATCAATACAAATTCAGACAAACCTAATCACACTTCTTCACTCATCAATGCCGAAATTCCATCCGAAAACTTGAACTCTTCCAAGAGCCTGGAAAAAAACTGCAAATCATTGGGAATTCAGCATGAAACTTGCCCCAGGATAAAAAATATTACATATCTGAAAAATACACGTGCATTGGTAAAAGAATAAAAAAAATAATGGCATTTAGCCATGTGGCACCAGTTCGATTCGAAACGAGATCTAGACACTCGGTGACGAACCGTTGTTACGCTACCTAACGACCCTCGTCGACGTGTGTGTACTCTTTCGACTCAGAAACGAGCCCTCTGCGCTATTATAGCCCAATGTGAGGTGTTTCGTGTAAATTTTGCATCGATCATTTGCATTCGAATAATAATCAATCGATGCCAATGATAATTGTCGAATTAAAAGATAAAAATTGTTAATAGTACAAAAATTATGACGAAAAATAAATCGATCATATAATAATTGGTATCACGTCGTTTAATCATGTATTCGATAACAATGTGCCATCCCTCCATTGCTATTTTATTTTAAGCAACCCATGGTCAACCATGGATTACGAACCTTAATAAAAAAATTTTTTTAAATGTCTAGTCGAATTTATTAAGGGTTGGGAAAGCTTGCATTGAAAGCCCTGTACGAAGACGTATATAGATCGCCTCTACCGTACTTCCGGCTTAATTACACCGGAGGGCGTGTATATACGGAGCCCACGTGCGAATTCGACTAACTCGAAATTCGAACTTCCCATACGTCATAGCCCGGAGAAATCTCTACGTACCGAGTGAATTCGGCTTGGTCCTGCAATCTCCTCGAACATACGTTTATAACGAACTAGAATTTCGTACACCGCTCGGGCATTTATAAGTGACTATAAAAGTTTTAAACAAAAATCTGCTTTTAGTTGTGGAATTTGGATTTTGCAGTTGGTGGATTCCTCTTCATCATTCACTGCGATATTCAACCGTCATAATTGGAAAACTAACCGAGATCAACAATAACAATGTTCGGAAAAAAACTTCGAGGGTTCGACGATGCAATAATGGAGAAAATTATTGGAAATCGTTTACACGCTATTAAGCAAATTACTCGGACCTTTCAAAGGGCAATTGCTCGTTCCATAAACAAAAACTGGATAACCCATCGATATGAATGTAACCATTTGGTGGAAAAAGAGAATAGCTTAGTCCTGTTTTACACTTGCAGCTTTTTCTTCGTTGCCACTTGAGTCAAAATCGACCACAGGATGGCAACACAAAAGAAAAGGTTTCTTGTAACCAATTGTGGGATACGAGCCAATTTTTCTTTCGTGTGTGTGTGTGTGTGTGTCGATACGTTGATTAGTCAACGAGAACTGCAAGCTTTCTTCAGAACATACATCGACTAAATATGTTGGAAGAGACATGTAGGAGGTATTCCGAAAATCATGGTTTGAAATTGAACCACAAAATAGATCGCGATATCGTGAAGAAAAATGTCAACTCTGCCATGGTTTTCATTGCCAATTGATAGTTAAATTTTCTCCAATTTCGTGATTTTCCTTTTTCACCGAAACTGCATCAAAGAGACAAATTGTCGTGGACATTTCCTTTGGAAAAATTCGTTTTTTGGTTGTTTCCATAAGCTCGAGAAATGACTTATGGGATACCCTGTGAATGGGAAACACTCGCCCTGACCAGGGATAGAAATCTTTGAACGTAACTTCATTGTGACGTGAGTATAACTATAGGCTTCATTGTACATGACCCACGTGACCGGTCCAGTCACTTCCCGCTTAATTACCGAAGTGGATATAGCCAAAACTCTCGATCAGAGAGAGACTCGATCGTATGGAGGACCCTTGTTATAATTCTGCCACGTCATTGGGCGCCGCTCCAACAACCCCTCTAGCTTGTCCTAAAGTCTATTCTGCTTTACACACACGATCGACCAACCCTTCGTCCTCCATTTCCTCGAGTTTCTTTTTTACTATTATTTTTCCGTAATTTCGTTTTTTTTCAGACATTTCTTTTCTCTCTTCAACGTGGCCGGAAATGATTGCGAAGATCCTAACGATGCGTGAACACGTGAGCCTGTAACTTCGTGACTAAAGTTTCGAAGCTCCAGGATAAAAATATCGTCAGAGTCCTTTATTTCAAAGACCCTAGTCATGGGAATCTTAAGAAGTCGAGAGACATCCCCTTTCGGAGGGTCCTTCAAAAAAAGCCACATCCATTTTTTCCCCTACAACCAAAAGGCCATGAAATTTCTCCCTCTATCTTCTTCTTAGGTTTTGAATATCGGAGCTTTGTAAAAATATGAACTCTCATCGAAAAATAACGTCATTATCAATACAAAATCGCAATCATAATCAAATTTTCATCATTCAATGGTCGATAACAATTTTATCGTCGTTTCAATAATCTTGAACGACAACAATATCAAATGACGATATAAATCCCATGCAAGAACAGCATTAATGCTATTATCCTGTTATTTACTCAGTCAATAAGTTCGATTCCATTCCGTGCATGTTACCCTTATCAACTCGATGCACTACAAGTTGTTTCCTATCAAAATGTGGATCTTGAAAGAGAGAGAGAGAGAGAGAGAGAGAGAGAGGGAGAGAGAGGGAGAAAAAGCAAACACTCTCATGTCAAGGAAAACAAATACCGGTTAGGATACGAAAGCGAACGACGCTTCACCCCGTGGTCGTCAAACACTACGAGAAAGTATTGGCGTACCCTCGCAATCAACCAACATCAGCGAATGTTCTCCCTCTTGCCCTTGCACCCTCTTTTAGACACGACCCCCAACGAACTCGCTGTAACATTTCCTAACTCTCTTTTCCGAGGCTACTAGAGTTTTTACAAGCGATTGTACCGCAGGGAAAACCATACGGGAGGTCGAGGAAACATAATATATTGGCTAGCGACCCTTATCGGTGATTACCGTTCGATATACAGCAAAACTATAATTTTCCGAAGCGCCTGTAAATTATTTCGACCGTCAGCATTCATTCTCTCTGCTGCGGTGACCCCACATCCATTTTATTTCCACATAAAACAAAAGCCGCAAACAATTCTTGTTAAAAGCCTCTCCCATCGTATTATGTACCGTTCGATCCTCCGCATATTTCCGTCGTTCATGTTTCACCTTGTAACGTAAACTCAATTGAAACGCGCGTCAAATATTTTTTTCACAATATTTCTATATAAAACGGAACACAAAGCCACTGTGATTGCATTTTTCCATCGATAGAATCGAATTTGTTTAAATAACGAAATCGATATCTGATGCGTCAGAATTTACCAAGAGAACTATGTACACCTGAAAAAGCAAGTACCATGGGAGAACACAATTGACAAATGAAAATGAATCTGTAACGAAAATGATTTTTTCAACGCTGTCTACAAAACGGGATTTTAAAAGAGTTGCCGCATTAAGAATTTTAATCTCGGATAGAAATCAGAAAAGTGTCCCGAATCTCGGGACCAAAATCTTCAATGCTAGATTTCTCTGGATTGGTTGGACGGATTCTGTTCCACCAGGGCTCATCCGAAAGATAAAAAATCATAGAAAATTCAATTCTAATATGAAAATTTCTTGTCGCCCCGTTTTCCCGGTGCAACGATTTAAAGTTTCTGTGACGTCATAAAACGCGTATTTTACTGTATATAGGATTACGGCCGGCTCGCGCTACGCTTTTCTTGTAAATACTTGGCGTCGAGCCGCTGCCGCGTCTCTTGATGAAACCGAAAATTAATATCAGGTTAAGTGGTCCCTCGGCAAATACACGGGTCTTACGAAATATCAGGCCCTTCGTTCCCCTCGTCCGGGAAGAAGGGACCGAGTGCCTTCGGAATATGCCCAAAGGGTTGAGCAACCAATCCAGTCGTGTGTGTCTGTGTATTCGTGTTACCGCGTATATGCGTGTAAAGGCAAACACGAGATTTCGTGATACGCTGGGTGACGCTCGATGCCGGTGGCCATGGTCCACCAACGCAGACGGGCTGATGGTCGATTCGTCGACAACACACACATACACTACAAACACACGCACCCACTTACTCCCAATGCGTACACGCTCTATATACTGCACACCAGTTCTGTTGAACTTATGAAAACCTGAGAGAAAGCAAATATCATGTACCCCGAGAGCAAGAGTTCTCACACCGTACCGGGCACTACCTGCCCAATTGACATCGTCCAAAAATTCCTACAACGAGATTTATACGGAAACTGGCAACTTTTCATCAGCAGGTGCTAAACGGATAAAATCTTTTATTTTCAAAAAATATAATCTTCAGGATAAATAGACTCGAGCGAAAATCCTATGATTTTTTATCCCGAAACGTTTGAATTCGAACATTTTAGTGGTCGATCGGACGTTTTCGCTGCAATGAATCTCGTTTCCTTCTTTTCATTTCAAGAAACCTTACAAATCGCCGATTCCCTCGAGAATCCCAATTTTCTCTAAAATCGATATCCAGACTCGACATTAAGATATATATATTTTGATTCTCCTCACGGACACCCTGTATGCATATTCGCATACTTCGGCATGTGCCTGCATAGTTGCACATAACCTTTTGAAACGATGCATAACCGCCTGGTTGATTTTCAGCAATCGAGAAGAATTTCGAAATGGTTCCCTCGTATAGATCTGATACGTATATGTTCCGACACTTTTCTCTTGGCGAGGAAATATTCGAGAATACGGATCCTCGATGTTGATAAGATTTTTGTGACGGACGAGTTTTTATCGTGTTTTTTTTTCCTCACACACACACACACACACTCCCACACGAATACACAATTTCTTTAGCGATATCGGTTTGATTAAAATTCCGTGAGTATCGCGCGGTTCGTTCTAATTTCGGGCTGTAGCTGATGACGAGATTCGACCGAAGAAATGTCGACGATGATTTTCATTGCTGGATTAAATTTATCGATGATTTTTTGAATGAAAAATATGAGCTTTCTATTATTGAATAAATAAACGATAAATAGTTGACTGCGTAATGTTACGGAATAATAATAATAATAACGGGTATGATGTAATTTCCTTGAGACGACACACGTAGTCATTGGATGTACGTCGGGTGTTCAGGAAATGCAATATTTCACGTCGGATTATGTGGATGCCGTCACTGCGAGGAGGCGCGTCGGAAAGACGAAGAATCGACTTCGATATGTCGATGACGATATCGCGACAATATTACGGAGGTATATATAAATGTATAGGGATATGTATATCGATATATATCTATGGAGATAATGTGGGAAGAGGTGTCTTTGAAGATACCGAGGGAGTTCTCCGTCAGAGAATATCGATCGTGAGTTATCGTATAAGGATCCAAGAAAATCGGAGTAGACACCTGTCCCACCGAATTCGACCAGCAAGGGGATGAAGAAAGTATAAATTTGCTGTCTCTCTCTCTCTCTCTCTCGCTCTTTCTGTCCTTCCCGTTCGGTTCGTCCTTTAGCTGATTTATTCCGGATGCTTTTGGCAGATCAGTACACGAGACGTTTCCACGTTGTCGTGCTTTCGGCCATCATCCTTGCACCAATCATACACTCAATAACCGCGATCGGGAGATGTACCGGGTGTCCAAAGCGAAGTTTGACGGTTTGATATCGCGTAAATTGGTCTTGGTACAAAAATAAATTTCAATCAAAAGTCGTTCGGTTGAGCGATTTCAACGAGATGAAAATCTGACTTTGACCTTGGCTGTGGATTCGAGATCAGGCGAACGTGAAATTGAATTTTCTGCAAAGAACTCGTATATTTCTCGTCCAACTTTTATCCTCCAATCACCGGCTCAATTTTCGTGCGCCCTTGCCAAACATTAATTTCTTACAAGAGGCAATGCAGCCAGCACGATCCAACAGCTCGGCTGCTGGAAACTTAACGGTGTACTATTTATTCTCGCAATAATTAGAATCGTCCTCAAGCACCAGTCTAGACTCTATTTGTGGCGAGAACTCGCAAAAATTAAATTCAAATAAAATACATAAGTGGAAACCAATAGGGAGGTGAGGAGGGAAAGAAATAATAGGGGAGCAACGTCTCGTAACAGCTGCTCCGTTAGACAGACACCGCCGAGACTTGACGCGTATTACTTCGAGTCTCTTATAGTTTCTCTCAGTATCTTCACTTATTTATATATATATATATATATCCATATACATTTATATATACCCATATGTTATACATACGTATGTATATAGATCTGTACAAATATATACGAGCCCTTCTCGTCCTTCAGTCTTCGTTTGGATGAAATTCTCTGGTTCTAGCAACAGATATATAGAGACATACATTCCTCTCTCGCTTGCTCTCTTACAGCGAGCGGTTCTCTCTTCCGGAGCACAATAAGGATGAATCGTGGCTGGGGTGTCGTTGATTCGATTACAAGTTCGGTTCGTGCACGTGAGGGACACCGTCGTCCCACCACTTCCCTTCGAGCAGGACTGTTTCCTCGCCGAAGTAAATACAGCATGTGCCACCCCCAACCCTCGTAAATATATTTTATATATCGATATATAGACAAATATGTATGTGTGTACGTGGGTCTATATGTATGTGCTAAGAGATGGATAGCGATAAAGATAGAGCGCAGAAACTACCGCGTGTATAGATTTAAGCGAATCGTGAAATAAGAGACTCAGGATTGGTTTACCGAGCAAGTTTTCCCCTTCGTGGCATCCCAGATACCGGAAACCGGCCAATACTTTTATTTGTCTACGCTTCGCTATACAGTAAGTGGCTTGATAAATTGTATCGAAAATACCAACTATTCTTGCTCACGATCCAACGCTTATAATTGCACCAATCAGACGATAATTGTTGCCCAACTTTATCGAGAAATAATTATACTAGAGGAATATATTTGAGTTATTTTATTAACTTCGATAAAAATGTGCGTAAAAAGCCTAATTCGTATAAATTATATTTTCGGCTGCAATATTTCTCTAAGACAAAATAGGAAACAGGGGGTGATTTTCGGGGGCGAATATAAATTTCCTTCGTGCGTGCTTACACGACTCTTTCACGAATGACGATAGACTACGAAAAAAAAAAAAAAACACACGAATACAAAAAGCTCTCTTTGTCTCGAGTGAAAAAGAAAACTGCGTGTTGGCTCTTTCGTAAGTTGGGCCCTCTTCTTCTCTCGGAGCTACTGCCGCTGGACTATCATTCCCCTGGGTGCTGTACCTTTCTCGACTTCCCATCAACGCCCCACGAACCACCAGCAAACGAGCTTTCACTCCGCAACGGAAAACGAGAGCCATACACACCATTTTCTCATTCAGTACCTTCTGTACACACCAACATGTATATGTACTCACAAATGTGAATGTCTTTGTACAACGGACGTTTCTTGGCCCTTTCTTCTGAATTCGAGACCCTTTTTTCAACCACAAAGATTCCGCACATGAATGTTTCTCTTCGTCTACGTATACATGTGTATATGTATTTGTTTTTATTTGTATTTATTTGTGTATGTATATGTATACAAAGCGGAACGTTGAACGTTCGTTGTCTCGATATACCCCGTGGCTTGTCATGGTTTTACGATGTTTCGTCTTATTTCGAAGCGTCCTAACTTTTTGCCGAGTAAAATAGCTCGAAAAAAACCGGTTGAAATAAATGATGGAGTCTGTGAGTTCGAGGCCAAATATGAAGACAATTTTTCATAAAGCCGCTCGTTGACTCTTGATTTTGCTGCAGTGGACCTCGTGCTAAAATATCGAAAGAATTCGATGGAATTTATACAGAAAAATAACTGCGTCAGGTTGCGAAAAATACAAATGCAAAAATATATTTTTGTAAGGGAATTTTTTGAAAAAAAAAACAAAACAAAAAAAACAGAAATATTGTAATTTGATTCTGCGCAGTCCAGCGGAGGTTATTCCAACAAGGAAAACGAGTCTTTTTCGTTCTAGTTGACTCGATGTAAATACATGTGGATGCTCGTTCTGCCCGGAGCGTTGTACTTAAAAATTTGCACAGCCGTGCTTCTCGGGGTGGTGCAAAGTTTCCTTACCACGTGAGTCGGTAGTTTCAGCCCTTATCAGGCTTTCAGCGAGCCCGTCGTGTCCCTCGACGGTGAAAGTAAGAGGTCGAGAGCATATATACATCACCTTGGAGGAAATTTGCTATCACCGAGTC
The DNA here is from genome assembly GCA_030522525.1 of Campopleginae sp. 14b. Lineage (NCBI taxonomy): Eukaryota > Metazoa > Arthropoda > Insecta > Hymenoptera > Ichneumonidae > Campopleginae sp. 14b. The sequence continues at coordinate 128,830 of JAPYYS010000232.1, forward strand.
GGATGTCCGATGGTCCAATTGGTGGTTGGGGCTTGCAAGATCGATAAATCTCACCCAGCCCTCGTCTTCTTATCTCCTAAAATAATAAGTCGGAGGTTATAAAAATATCACGAATATTTTATCTCAAAAAATTCCAGCGCGAAGCTCCAGCTTTTGCACGGCGTATTTTTTCCAGAGCTTTTTTAAATCCTGAAGATTATTCCTTTTTTCCAAAGTAATTTTCCTCCGAGTTGTTGTCTTGATGAAAAAAAAAGAAAGCAAAAACGAAGCAAAAAAGGGAAACTCTTTCTGTTGTCGTCGTTTGGTTACACCCTCCGGTAGTACATAGGTGGAAAAAGAAAATCCTGCCCCCGCTCGGTCATTCTCATCCAACCGCACTGTAACTTGAGCTTTCATCCCCCACCCTGTTTTGCTCTATGCCTTCGGGCCCTAAACAAGCGAAAATGTAATGCTTCCGTGAATTTCACGCTCAAGCACTCGCATTGAACCTCTATGGGGGTTGAAACTTTTTCATTCAACCCCCTTAAAATGTGTGCAAAGTCCTCTGAGGGCTGAAAGAACGTGTACACAGAATCCTAAACTTTTTTCATTCTACATCGTGCACGTCGTTCTTGGTTTTTCAACCGATTCGAGTGCGTCAAGGACTGGACGAAAATATACACTGGCCTCGAGGGACCAACCAAAAAAACCATGCAAAGAATATCAATGCAAACTTCGCCATGGCTGCAGAAATATAAGGGAAAAGTGGATATCAAAATATGTATGAAAAAATATGTATTCATTGAATCAGCAGCACAAAAACAACGCGAAATGAAAAATCATTTGCACAGAAAAATATTTGCCCGTCCGAGAGCTTTATAGCTTATTCTGATCCTTTCTATTTTATCCTGGACGAATTTTGAAAAGCGAATTCATTTATTATTAAGTGGCATTAACAACGAGCACTGCAGGCTCGAACAATATTCCACGAACGATACAATGAACGTGGGAATAATTAAAAAAATTCAAATAAAAAAATGCTCGATTTATTTTTATATGTGAAAAAAGGAAGAATCAAATATGTATGCACGAAGGCATGGAAAATATTTCATTCCTGGGGCGATTTCCAGTTAGCCGAGTTTTCAACGCAGGAAAGCCCGCTTCTCATGCACCAACCGAGAGCCAATCTTCGGGTTTGGAATTCTTCGACGCGAGAGCGACAATCCACACTTGGATCATCGCGAAAAAATTCGATCAACGTGAATTCTCTCGAGGGGGAAAAACTTTTTTATTATTTAACAAGTGCAACACGTAACCGTGCCATCTCATTGCGAGCTCTCTCGTTTTACTTTATCGTGCAATAATTATTTGTAATACTGATTCTTATTATTTGCCAATATTTGAGTTTAAAAATATTTTCTTCCTCGAATTTATTTATCTAAATCGTACTCACGTGCAACGTACGTGAATTTTGAACAATTTTCGTCCCAATAAAGTTCAAGCTTCATTTTAGTTTATTATTATGATTATTATTGAATCGCTTTATTGATGAAAGTTTCTTCTTCCTTAACTTCCGGCAAAGTATAAGGTGGAAAAGAAGGAAGGATTTATCTCTTCGACTCTCGATAATCCAGCCTTCTACACATCGTCATCTTTACGCGAGACTGCTTCTTCATCCCTTACGCTTTCCTCCCTATTTTTCGATCCCAACTTTATATGACGTGATTTATTTGAAAGACAGTAAGCCCTTGTAACCTATATCACGATTTTATAGATTACGTACAGGAAATTCCGCGAGGAACCGTTCAATGTATTCTATTAAAAATGCCATGTGAAAAACGGTTGGATTGATAAAAAATGTGGGGGCGAAGAAAGAAGAAAAATTTAAATCGTGTGACGAAAAAATTGATAACATTTGAAAATAAATTTTTTTATAATTGTTCGGAGTGAGTAAACTTACAGAATAAATCATAACTCCAACGAACTGGAATAATAGCAAGCTTCATAAATAATAAAGCAAAAAATCTAATTAATAATTTAGTTTCGCGAGGCCTTGTAGAATTTTTCGCTAAAGCTTTACGTAAACTACCTCGTACACGAGAAGACTGACCTAAGTGTGAAGTAAGATAGCCTTCGTACGATGATAATAACCGTAAATAAAGGCAATAAAGAGCGAAAAACACCATCACCACTCTGCTCATGATTCTCAGTTCTATGCTGTTGTTCGGATTGTATATAATAATACGTGACCTTAAACTTTTCGCAAAAGTGTATCTTGATGGAGAGGGTGGATGATTTCAAGGAACAACAAAAAAAAAACGAAACCAGCAGCCTGGGACGCCATCAGCATTAATAAAATAGCCTTTGTGGGCTTGTAGCAAATTTATCGCCAAGAAATATTAATAAACTTTAATCTGCAATATTTGTTTACGATTGACGGGATAGTTAACGGCGTGAGCAAATAAATTAGAAAGTGCTACAATGCACGATATAAAAATATGAAAAATTATATTATCCAACGACGAGGATATCGACGGAAAGTTTCGGCAGCTTTGAGACGACCACTTGGTTCGATCGAGCAATGGCGAGTAGTTTTTTCGAGTTTCTCATGGCACTAACCGACAGGGAATCAGTAAAAATTCAACAAGTGTGTCGGTCTATTTTTTCACAGTTTCCTTTGACGTGCAGGCTTTCGAACACTTTCAAAGGTCTCGCACGATCGTGGACAGTGAGGTATAAGAGTTATGGGATTGAAAAATTCCACGAACAATAATATTTCCAATTTTGACAATATGGCGGGAATTCTTTTGGCTTGAACTCCGTTCAATCAACAGATATTCGATAAATGAATCGCGGATGGTAGGTTAGGGAGAATGAGGGCTAAGGAATCGCTGTTCTCCTGAATTTCGTAGCCCATATACTCAGCGAGCAAGGGTGCGACAAATTTGAGAAGACTCTATAAACATACATGGCTGAGGAGTAAGAGAAAGAGATGGCGAAAACGTCACGCGAGAATTAGAGGGAAAGTCAGAGTGGATAAAGTGAAGCGTGAAGAGAGGGGGTCGGAGATTTGGGGCGAGAACGAGGTAACGCGATTACTCGAGTCAACGAGCGTGTATCGGGGGTGTCGCTATGTAGGGTTGCTGCTCGTGCTACACTACCGCGAAATAATCGACGGTGTGAGAAAGAGAAAAATATAGTAAATAGCCATACGTATGTATATAGACATACATGGGAGAGGATATAAATAGCTGTACCGAAAATAAACCGATCTGTCAAACGTGCTTTGTGAAAAAAATTGGCCTAAATATAATTTTGCAGAAAAACAAAAGAGTATTGTATGTTTTTGGTCAATTTTCTGGTACACAGCCTCCGACGTAGGAGCGAGAAGTAATTTTTATAAATTGAGGAAACAGTTTAATTTTGAGGAATTATCAAGAAATATGAATTGTCGATTTGTTTTGAAAAGTTAATGTTTGTTTCGAGCGGCGAAGAGTGATTGATGACAGAGCGCAGAGAGTGCGCCGGATAATGACAGGAGGAAGAAGAGGGAGGGGTTGAGGGGGCGTTGGCAAAGGAAATAAACGCGAGTGACCGTGGAATGGAATAGAGTGAGAAAGCGCACAGGTAATCCGAGCGACCACAACTGACAGTGAGTAAAACAGAGCCGCGGTTTTGTCCTACGTCGCACGATCCCATTATTCGCGGATTCGCGGTACGAGTGGCTGGCTGGAGGTTCGTTTGTGTCTCAAACTGCGAGAAAGGGGATAAAGAGAGAATGAGAGATTTGCAATCGTAGAGTGTGTTCATGTCCTGATACATATGGCTGAGTACAATTACAAGTTGGTTTACGCAGCGAGGCATCGATGAGGCGTGAGATACGGGGAGTAGGCAAAAGAGCTCGGGCGCTGCTCGATCTCCTTGTGGTCCAATATATCGCGGGAATGAGTACGACCTCACAAACCGTGAAATCCGGGGGTGCTAGTTACTTCAAAGAGGAGACAAGTTCGTAGAGCGTATAGAAACCGAGGAAGCTTGCAGAAGAATTATTTCCATGGATCCCGTTGGGTGTCCCGCGATCGTTCTTTCTCATCTCCACAACACGAAACACTGTGGATTGTCGAGTATTTTTTCTCGGTTGACTCGTCCACGGGATGTTGATGAATAATCGATAAATCGATGCATCACGAGAGAGCTGAGCAAAGGAGCAACGACGCGACGAGCTTCGCGTGTGCTCCAGTGCGATAGGTCACGGTGAGCGAGAAACCGAGACGATTTACTTGCGCACTACTGTAGCTGTGACCTTGATTAATTAATATCCACGAACGATTGCGTTGATAAGACGAAAAAAAAAATTGATCAAAGTTTTCTCATCGAAATCTCGTAGTTTCTGTGCTTCTGAAATATTGTTCACCGTTTTCAGGATCCCCTGTAGATCAGGGAATCCCTACACCTTCATGCGACCACCATCAAGCCTCCAAATGTCCATTTATGCACGTGTATCGCGCAAGCTTTGATAGTGAAGTACACACGTTAAGGTATATCCATACGATAGAGTGCAAACAAGAAATGTGCGAGTGCAAGCAAAGCCGATTAAGCTACGAGACCAGTTATCGAAATGATTTTATTGGTGGGAATGTGGAGGAATTGCGTTGGGACAAATGCAAGCGGAAACGAGATCGAGGCAAAGCTTTTCGGTCTTTCCTTCCAATACGACGTACGCAGAGGCACATTAATTCATTGGAAAACACGAATAGCATGAAATTCATTCGGCTTTTCCATATTCTATGATCCTCATTATCAACTGGGTATTGAAATTTTGAGTCATGAGATTATTGATCGAAACACATAATATAATAATAACGGTTTATCTTTTGATCTTACAAATATTCACTTCCGACTTATTACGCCATTATACGTAAGGTAATATAATTTTTAAAAATGCTTCATGTTGTTAGCTATCTCGTTAAGGAGTTTCGACCAAAGTTCTTTCTTCTTACGTGTATATATGAATACATATATATTTAACTCTCGTTTTGTTTTTTTCTCCTTATATAATCCTTTGTCTTTGTTTCTCGCTCGGCTACTCGTCGTTGGCTTGGTAGCTACTTTTGTAATAACTGCCGAGATAAGTTTACTTTGGAGGGAGAAAAGAGTCGGCTATGGGCAATGAAAGCGTAAAGAACAAAAGTATATGGATATAAAAGAGAAAGGCGAAGAGGAGGAAAAAAAAGGACAAGATGAGAGAAACACAGCAGAGTATCTGTGACTGTGTTTGCTGAAAAATATCGTCGGCAAGCTGAAATTGGATGGAAAGGACAATAATATTCATAATAGTAGATTTGTTCTCTTCTCCCTTTCGGCTTTCCCTTCAAGTTCAGAGCCAATTAAAGTCGAAAGTAATTATTAAAAACACATATATATGAAGCGTCGTATAAATATGAATTTTTCACTGAGTCCAAACGGGTTTAGAATACAATTTGTGTCTACAATATTAATGTAAACATTGAACATTATCGACATTGACATATCTCGTCGCTGCTGGTCTCTAAATTGATAAGCACATGTCTGTTTATCCAACACCGAGTCTCGCTAAGTCAGCAAAGAGATTGGCACGTCACTGGCAAAGGCAAGAGAGCTCGTATAATGTGGTCAGAGTTAGTAAACTCTCGAGTCTTTGGAAAGACGAAAATAACATTAACTCTAGCTAATAATAATCAGAAGAGGCTGTGATTAGAGGGCAGCCTTGACTGTAACTTTGCTTCTCTTTCCAAATATGTGCATAATTATATTTGTGCGTTTTACAAAACACGGAGCGTTTGTATTATTTCTTAATACAGCAGATACGTGGATGCATGTAAATAAGATATCGGGTTGGCGTAATGACAAAGATTCTCCATTTTTAATTCGCAAACTTTCGAAATCAGGGAAAGGATGGGATCGCATTTACACGTCGACAGGAGAAAGTATAATACCAACAGGAGAGCTCCAACGATGGCAAAAGAGGAGCTGCCATAAGTCAGGATAGCGCGTGTATAACGTTAGTTATACGCGAAAGTAAAACGAGACCGAGAAAACTTTAGCAAAATCGCCTCCAGTTAGAAACATATATTTATATATACACTACTACAAATAGAAACTTCATACCCTTCGTTTCACTTACCAATGTTTTACCAACGAAGATAAAGACCGATGGGAAAAAATACAAGCCCACGCAGAAGCACAGAAAAGGACATGGCTAAAGTCTTGTGACAAATGCAAGGTAAATAGGAAGAAGAACGAAGGTGGTTAAGTAAAGTAGGAAGAAAAAGACGCGATAAGGAATACGAAAAAAAAGAGAGAGAGAAAGATGAAAACTTTGACGGAAAAATAAAAAGGCAGCCCAAGAGTACCGAATGTCGAAGACAAAGAGGAAAAGAGAGACGTGCGAGGACACCGGGAGAGAGGAACAAGTAGAAAGAGCGCCCTTAGGTCAGACAGAGTAGTCAACGACACTTTTTTCACTCGCCAAAACGAGTGAAAAGAGAGATGAAATAAATGAAACAATGGTGGATGTTATTCTCATGCTTATTTTATTCTTCAATAATGAGAATATTCTCTTTCCTTTTTCTCTAATATGTAAGTTACTTCTGAAATTGTGTCGCTCTCCAAATGAAAATCTTTTATTCTACTCGTATATTTAATTGAAGCAAAGCAAACTGTAAGACTCGACCTCACTCTTCGCTCATTTTCCTCATCGCCCAAAAACATATATAGCTACCTTTACAAATGAGTTCTTAATAAATATATCTATGTATTTATATCGTCCTCGTACTTTGTCCTCATCGAGCCTGTAAGTAATATTACAGGTCAAACACAAAAAGCTTTAGTGCTATCGTGTCTCTCAATGTCTCTATGTACATAATATTTAATACCCCCTAATGTTTGAGAGTCTGGTCTGCTTAGTTCAGTGTGTAAATCTCTTTTTTTCAAAAAACGCAATTCCCCAGACAACGAACGTCCAAATGAAAGCGGAGTTTGGTCGAAAATTGCCAAGAGTCTGAGAGGGAGATTTTATTTGTCCAAAAAAAAAGATTATTTATTTATTTTCTTCAAATTAATCTCGGAGTCGTGTATATTTTCATTTACTATGATGAACTGGCGTACGTATAGTTATGTAGAAAAGTAATTAATGGTGAACTCGATGTCGTGGTAAACGCCATCTTGAATTAGGAAAGATCCATTAATTCTCAAGACTGGAGAGTGGAAAACAAGCAATGGTTAAGGGCAAAGTGGTTAAGGCTGAGATCGCGAGATTTCCGCGTGCTATTACTCATGCTTGAAGTCTTGTTTCGAACCCGAAATGATTGAATCCCTAAATCAGGTGGAATTCAATGCAGTTGAGTAAGCCAAGCTTCGACGCTAAAAGAGAAAGAGAGAGGGAGAGAAGCACAGATAAACGTTTGTGCTGCTTGATGCAGTATATACCAGAACTAGAACGTAAGACCCCGACTCAAGCAAGACTTTGGTAATTCGAACGTGCGGAAGTACTGAGCCAACATATCTACTCCACAAACCACGAGTGCAAATGTAAAGTAAGCTGAATCACCACCTTGAAACGATGACTGGCGCATTACTATGGCTTTTGTTCATTTTCCCTCCCGCCATTCCTGTCAAAATTCTATTATTGTTTTTGTTATCTATTCTCATCATCGCCATCAACATTCGCGTGTGTTCGAGCCAGCAACAATAATCCAAGTGAGATTGAATAAATCACTGTGAATTTCGTGATCCAGAGAGTAATAGGAATCGGAGGCATGAATAAAGTCATGAAAATCACTGAGGAGGTGTAATAATTGGAGTGTCCGACTACAACGGACCTTCTCTACTGCCGCCTGAATAAGATCGAGTTTCACTACTGCCTTCGTCCACCGTTCTCTAATAATGTGGCTACTGACCGTGTTTCTCTAACAACCGATATCAAGCTACAGGCGTTCGGAAAATTCAGAGATTCTTCAGTGCACAATCTCGTGAATTCGAGGCTGGAATGCAAAGTCCTTCCATCGTCTTTCCAATTTGCAAAGAATGCACTAAAAATAAAGGTACAGTGCAGTTTTTCCGTTTCGTACCGAAAAAATCCAACAAAAGAGTCGAAAAAAAAGTTTTCCGAGTGATTTTTTTTATCTTTTTGACATTATCAGCCAGTGTCCTTCGGAACAAAACAGCTTGTGGGTGCAAGCGAGCTTTTCGACTTCTTTCTATACTTGTTGGCGTGTATGTCATCCCGAGAGATCACTAAGAAAAATACCCTAAGAGTGCGAAAAAATGTTGCTCGTCCGACGACGCTTATATCCCACTTTAAGTATATACATACAAGTACAGTATAGATACATAAATATATATACATACATACATACGTTTCTATCCCCTGAGCCGAACGACTTTACGATCGTTCCGGTGCTCTCGGCCATAACGAAAAGCGAGTTGCTACGAATCGACCAAGAGTTTGATCTTCTGCCTTTTTTTTTCTTCTCCCATGTATACAAGCTATGCAACGTTCTCTACTTATCTTTTTCCCCATTCCTTGCTCGTGGGCCATAAGTACAACGCGCGAGTACACTCGCATGTAAGCATTACATAAAAATTCGTGTTAGCATCGAACGAACAACGCGATAAAACTGAATTAGATATCCCATTTACTTTTAAACTTGAAAATCCTCATGTACCGTTTAAAAATAAAGTTTAAACTGTACGTACGCAGAAACTATACGTACCTCATACACGTACTGCCCACAAAAATGTCCATAGACTCGTCTATGAGTGGCGAAGTTCGATTCAACGTAGAAAAGCCTATGCACAGGAGATGCCACGTGCGAAGCTTTTGCACGCGAAGGGAATTCCCATCGAGAGCCTAGTCTCAGAACGAGAGAAGCCGCCAGTCTCATGACTATTCGGCCGCACCCTTCTGCATGTTTTCTCTTCCTCTCTCCCTCGATCTCTCTCGCTCTTTCCTTCCCTGCATGGATATTTCTGTCTTTCGCTGTACTATTCCCCATATATACTACGAAGTACGTACGTAATACCATTACTTCACCTTCTTGATATTCCCGGTGCGCTTAAACCCATATAAGTACCATATATATGATATTACATTAGATATATACATATATATATATATATATATATATATATATATATCTAACAATATATGCTTATGCATGCCAAAATTCACGAACGTTGTATTTTCTCAGGATCGGTCGTTTATGCAACTGTGGGTTGTGGGTAATGTGCCAGGGTGTATAAGTACGTTGAATATTATATTGTATATAATTGCTCGTCTCTTTCCCTCTTATTTATAAATGGCAACATCTCATGTGGCTGACGTCACTTCCGGACACATCCTAAATGAGAGAAAGACGCGTGTGTCACACGCCAATCCCCCATACATCGCTGTATCCTACACCCAAAGGGATTCGACTTTACGAGCAACATACTGTCTCTCCTATTCTCCAATTCTCTCTTCATAGTTTCTTACCCTTGAGAAAAGTCACCTTTTCATGTCTTGTCCTTTCTCGTGCCAATGTCTCGTAACCCCTACATTATTACCTCACAAAATGACGTTTTTTGTCAAGATTACTTTGCAATAAATTTCGAAATGTCGCAACGAGGCCCCAATAAAACCCTGCACCAGTTTACGGAACGATCCTGCATCGAGGATCGTACACTTATTGCACCTTCCTCGTACACGTTATGGTGCAAACTTTTCTTTTTTTAAACTCAACGTTTTTTTTTATTGCAGCTCCTTTTTCTTCCAATCAAAAGAATTCTACGAGGGTTTTGGGTGCTCAAATTATTTATTCGTTTTATCAAGCTGATGGGAAACAAAAGCTTGTGCGAAGTGATATTCGATATATTCGATTAATTGGCAGTCGGGAAAATTGAAACGAAGAAAATGTTTAGGAAAAATGCAATAAAAATTTGCCAGTAGAAATATTTAAATGGTTTTCGAGCTCGTTGGCAGAGCCGGAGCTAATATTTATGAAAATTTTATGAATTGTAAGGGAATAATGTTAAATAATTGATTCCATTTGGAAATAATAAAATGAAAGGAAAATTATGTTAAGTGGACGAGTGATTCGAGGTAATTTGGACTGATTAAAATTCTTTTGGGGAAGAGGATTTCCAGATAAGTGTTGCCAGCGAATTGGGATGGGGGATCCTCGAGGTTCGTTGACCTGAATTATACAGCCAGGACCCAGGACTCTCAGGATTTTGATAGTGCCTTATACGTACATATATACGTATAGCACGTATATGTTTGACTCTCATCTGATTTTTCAGGGAGGATAAAGAGGCATTGGATGGAGGGTTCTCCGGTGAGTGGATTTTCGATGCTTTGGCTCGTCGTGAAGGAGGAAAGCGATGGGGAGGGGAGACTAGGGCAGGAATGAATAAAAGAGAGGCTCCCAAATCGGAATACCGATGTAAAGAAGAATCGACTGAGACGGTGCGAAAAATCACTCGGTATTTGAGAGTTAAATGGGCCGTTGATAAAATAAACACCGAAGGTTGTGTTTATTCTTATTTTATTTTCGACATTTCACCACAAACTTTCATGGGGGATTTTTTTTCTTCCTCAAGGTTTCGAAAAAACACGTATAACTTCTTTTTCGTGGATAAACGAAAAAGAAAGCAAGTGCCAACGTAAAAGGTTTTAGTGCGAAAAATAAAAGGTGGCGAAGGAGAGAGAATGGAGAGGAAAAAATCTTTCGATCCCCCTTTATCGGACTCGACGATTTGCTCACGTCCCAAGGATTTCCGGCAGCATTTTATCCCTGCAAAATTTTCATGAGCGTCTTCCACAAATCCAAAGTCTCGGAGCATCGCAAATTTAAGGCAAAAAAAGAATCACAAAATGTAAGAAAAAAAAATCAACTGTCGTTACCAATGGATGCGAAATCGGTTGAGAATCGATTTCCATATTTCTCATGGGAGTTATTCCGCAAACCTTTATTATCTTACGGATTTACACCCACTTTTATCACACTTCTGTCTCTGCCGTGCTTCTGAATCAATTCTCAACTCAACTTGCTCAATTTTTCCTGTCAGCTCTCTACATTTTAAATATTTCGCTGCCCTAGCAATTCGTCCGATCTTTCGATGAAATTTCAATCGTTTTCTCTAACGAATTGATCAAATTTCTCAGAATCCCTTATTAAAGCTGTGTCAGTCGAAAAAATGCGAAAATTAATGCAAAGAAAAATTTCATCAATTCATCAAGAATTCATTTATTTTCTGGGTCAATTTGACCCTCGGACCGTTTGATTAGCTGCATAGAATTTTTAAATTGGAATTTTTACGTGAGTAACCAATAAAAGTGGGCAACGTTTAATGTTGTTAGAATGGAAAGCTTGAAAAGAGGCAAGAGGAAGGGCGAGGGAAGAAGAGGAGGGGAAAACTCGTGGACGAGGTAAAAAAGAAAAGTTAAGTAATCTCGTTGAGCCAGTAGGATTCGTAAAGTCTCATCAGTTTTCGAGGGGGAAGAGAGCAATCATTCGTGGAGACTTTTTCATCTGCTACTGAGAAACGAAAAAAAAAAAGACAAAAGTGCAATGAAGCCTTGTTATGTTGAGGGTTGTAAGTACGAGGGAAGCACAATGTCTTTATTCCTGCTTGCAATTTGACGATACGTCTTAAGTTGATGGTTATACCCTTTCCACTTTCTAGAACGTTGAAACAAAAAACCCAGAAAGGAAAAGCTGGTCTGGAAAGAAGAAAAAAGTTCATGGAAGGACAAACACAAAAGTAAACAATAAAAGGTGAGAAAAAAAGGAAAGGACATGGAAATTAGGAAAATTGTGACATTTAAACGTCACAACAAGCCTTATAGTATAAGAAATAAAAAGGAGGATGCCAAGGAGATCGAGACAAATAGAGGAAGCAAAAAAAAAGCTTTAATAACGAGGCACTTTTGGTGCAAGTGTGGAACACTTAGATTCGTCGAGTTCGAAGAGTAGGAAGAAACAAGGAGTAGAAAGGAGAAAGAGAGGAAGAAACTCGAGCAATCTTTAAATCGGATCACGTTGGGTGGCAATAAAACTCGACATTTTTCTGGGACGTCTCGATTCACAATTCTCCGTCTTTTCTTGGTTATCCCAAACAGCTTGAACGTTTCGCAATATATCAACGTGAGAGTATGCAAAAAAAGCGAGTCAAAAAATAAAGAGTCGTGGACAAAGATGCATGTCGAAAATACGAGAATACATTTTTCACAAACGAATGTTTATGCATATAAAAAAAATAAAATAAAAGCCTGACGGAGAGTTGCATGCAAAATGAGGAAGGAGACGAGGACAGTAAACAAAAATACAAAGCCTCTTCTCAGCAGCCAGGAGAAGGGCGAAAAAGAGAAAGATAGAGGAAGAGGAACGAAGTTGTGTGTTGAAGCACTCGAGGGTTTACCACCAACGTTGGAAATTTCGCCCGAGAGAGAGCGAGAAAGCTTTTCCCGTAAATGCACGTTCGAGAATCTTGAGAGCATTAACCTAATTAGATAGAGTTTGTATTGTTGGCACTTTGTGGTGAACTATTCTCCGGAATCCCGTTAAAAATATGCTCGACATGAATATTCTATTAAAAAAATAAATAATCAATCCGTTTGATCCTATCCATTGAGAAATTCCACTTCCCTGGCCTTTGTTTTATTTTATTTTCCGACAACCAGCATCGTCAGTTTTGACGAGCCCCCCACCGATCGAACTTTTTTCTCAACACCACCGTTCCTAGCCTCGTTCTTGTGGGACCCACGAGACTTGTCGACAATTCCTGTATCCCATTTTCACGAAAACCAGTGGTACTTGCGGCTCCGATACGGATCAAGCGGTCACCGAGCCGAGTATTGGCTTCAGGCCCAAGTCTCAAGACTCGTGATCGTCCAAGCTAAATCCCTTCTATTAATTTTGAGGTAAAATAAAATCCCGATCACCACGAAATCGTATTTTCGAGCCAAAGAAAATATTTACTGGCAAAAGTGGGCTGAGATTTTTTCGTTTTTTTTTCCTGAAATGTAGAGCTCTTCTTTTTTCCACGTGGAAAATCTAGTGGAATAGAGCGAAGTGATGATTTTCTGAGCATAGAGAATTGGAGAAGATTATTATTAATCAAGTCAAGATACAAATATGCAGCGTATATAAATATTAGAGGCTCTCGATGTGTTTATATAAATTTATATATAATTTTATGTATATATTACTCGAGCTACTCCGTTTGTTTGATTTATCATCGTTACTCATATTGAGGTATAAGAAATAATTGAATATTTATAGTTATGAATGAATGATGCGTTTCGAGTTGGCCGCGAAACTGTTTTTCCTAGATATATCGAAGAGGTTCATCGACACAAATGTTTATGCCAGCCCTTCACGTCATCCGTCCTCATTTAAAGTTGCGAGAAATGTTTTTTTTCCTCGTGACTATAAAAATTCTGACGGACAGAATACTTGGAGCAAAATAAAAAGCTTTTTCAACTTTGTGGCAATATTTGTTTTTGATTGGCGTGCAACGAATAGCGAAATTCTTTGGTAATTGTCTCCGGACGCTGTCCGGTGGTGTTTTTTTTCAAGGACTTACTTATTTTTCGTCCTTTTTTTGTTCTTATTCTATCGTCTCGTTGTTATCTCGTTCGTTTCGTTCATCGCCACACGATCAATGGCGCAAGACGTTCTGTTAATCTTTGATAATTTCGCTCAAGCTCTCTCTGATAGTCGCGCTGATCCGGGCCGATTAAATTTTTGTTGCGTCTCAATGCGTCCAAGCATTTTTTCGAAAAATCCTTAAAACACAAACGCAACTTGTGCTGCAGTCTCGACGGCTGAGCATTCTGCTCTCTGACCCCCGTTAAAAACACCACAGCAACCTCCGCCGGCCCTTGGTTCACCGTCGTTCCGATACAACCCTGAAGAACCATTTGCAACATTTTTGCATCCGGTGGCTCCTGCGTCGTTGCCGCTGCCACTTCCGCCGTTTTTTTCTGGATATCCTCGATCGCTACTTCGATCGGACTCAAAACTATTTGCTTACGTGCCACCACCCGTATCCGCGTCTTCAAATATGGGAAATGCGTCACCACTGTCAATATCGTTTTACGCTTGCATTGCTCCCGAAGCTCACCGTGAGCTTTGCCACCGGGCGTGAACGGCGTCGCGTACACGAAACGTTCTGAAAAAACAGTTTTTTTTTACCAAATTGTCCAGTGAGAAATCTTGTTGCTTTTCAATCCCGAGGGATGGAAAATGTTAATGAGCCTGAAGTTTGCATCGACGCAATGCCACGAAATGAGAAAAAATAGATAAAAAAATGATTTGTTCCTTTTTTTTTTTCACGAATCCTTCCGTGAGGTCCAAAAAAGGCAGATTAAGAAAAAAAAATCGGAAAAAAAGCGACGAATCATTTTTTTTCTTTTTCATTTCGTGGCATTACGTCGATGCAAACTTCAGGCTCATAAATTTAATAAGTAATTACAAAGAAGATATTCAGTTGCGATCTTTAAATTTCATGGACATTGGGTTGACAAATTTTAACTGAAAATGATTTTCTTAAAAAAAATGATTTTTTTTTTGACTGACTGATTTTCTGAAAATTCGAAATTCGAGGATTCGCTGTTGAGATGGAGATATCCCAGTTTTCCTTTTTTTTTTGACAACGTCAATTTATGCACGACAATACGACAAAGTTCATTATTTCAAACGTGATTGATAGAAAATTTTTATATTTGTTACTCACTAATATTAAAATTGCGATGAAAAACGGTAGCTCGATGTCTCAATTCGTGGGGTTCGAAATACGGCTCAACGTAAGTGATTTGCACGTAAGCTTTGTCGGCCTCAAGTTTGCTCGGATCCACAGGATTGGAATCCTTTATAATGACAACATTATCGGCGCCGAATCTCTCGGCATAAAAATTCTCGAGGCGTGAAAAAATCTCCGGTAATTTGGTCAGAGTTGGTTCTTTGTAGACAAATTCCTCACCGGCTAAATCACCGAAACGAGAACCATAAAAACCGACCCGGAAGTAAGTCCCGAAAACACGTTTTCCGGCCAACTGATCGACGCGGGTGTAAGCTTCGTGAAGTTTTCTGGAAATTCAGTGAAAATTGAATAAATTTTTTTTTCCGAGAAAATAATTTAAAAAAAATTGATATTCGTACCCATGAATGTTGGCTAATTTTTTATAATCATGAGCCGCCTCAGCGATCGGCAATAAAACGCGATAAACATCTGGGATAGCTTCGTACATGCCAGCCGCATGAAAAGAGCTGGCAGCATGTTCGAGCAGACCAGCCAATCCGCTTTCCGAGAAATCTGGACCGAGGCAAAGACCTTCCTCGCGTCTAGCGAGTACGTCGTCACCGACGGCACTTTCCTCGAGTGCATTCGGACTCACAGGACTCAAGGCAACGGCCCCAATCGGTCTGCCACCCCCACCAGGTTCCAGGAGATGAAGATATTCGGCAACGAGCGCTGCACTGTGTACCAGACACATCGCAGCTTCCGTGTGATTCTTTCTTTCCATGTGCTGTTGCGCCATATTCGCGAGCCATGTCAAACGCAGATCCGGAGAGCCTTGATAACCTTTTGCGATTCTAAAATATCAAACATTCGAATAATGCTAAATTTACAAATTCAATTCGTTTCTTTTCTTCTCAACAAAGAAAAACACGATTGCGAATCATATTTATGGTTTTCAGCAAATAAATCAAAACTTCGACGTCTCAAGGGTACGATGGGGTCAAAAAGACCCCGTGTACTCGAGGGAAAACAATAAGAAAGAATTTTCAAACCGTCATGTATCAAAATCGTTGAGGAAATATTCATTAACGTATTCCCACTAAGATCGGATTACAAACACGTAATCAGTGAAATATTTTCTTTACTGACCTATACATAAGATCGAGCAACATTTCCGGGTCTTCTTGAAATTCCTTCATCTTGACGGTATCCGAGAGAATCATGTGAAGATTGAAAAGAAGATCTTTGACTTGTTCCGGGAAGCTGGTATCAGCAAGTTCGCTATCTCTCTCGGCATAGACGAGAACAGTTTTGAGAGCTCGACGTAGTGCACCTTCGCTGGGAGCTCTGCCCCGACCGACCAGAGCGGACAGAGAAGTGGTGACTTGCATTTTGACCCTCGCAAAATTCTGATGATTGAAATTATTTCGAATTTACATCTCGACGCATTTGCGAATGAATATTTGTAACTCATAGAATAGGAAAAATGTTGAGAAATAAAAAGAGCCACGTACGTTTCCGATCTCGAAATTCTGTCGCATGAGCAAATAGAGACTGGCAGCAGCGTGACTTCGAATCGCGCTCAAGGGTGAACTGCATCTTGTCAGAAGTGTCAAACACAAGTCTCCGCATCTTTCACTCTCCTCGTCGAAAAGGGCGCTGTGATATTTGAATACAAGAGCTCGTTGAGTGTTGAACATGTGTTGGAGCACCGATGTACTCTGATTTCTCGCCAGAGCACGTAACAAAACTTTCAGAACAGCTCCCACCACGGCGCCTGGGAAATTCAATATAAAAAATCATTTTGGATTCAAATTTTGGATTCTCAATCGTCTTTCCTTGACAAAAGTCCGGCACAAATATTTTCCATGACTTTTTTTCTCACCTCCACCGCCGTCAGCTTGTACGACGGATTCTAAACTGTCCAAAACGACTAGAGAAGCTTCAGCCGCCAAAGCCCCTTCGATGTGAGCGTCCTGCTCGACGGCTCGACCTTCAGGTTGTTCATTAGCCCTAATTAGGGAGAAACGAGGTTGAAAAATCATGTATTTCGATGGGAAATCGGAAAATCGATAAAGAACTATTAAAGTGTTTACGAAATTTGTTACATTGGATGGAAATTTTTATAAATAATCGAATGAATGAAGAAAAAGGTTTTTCGAATAATTACTCACCGATATGGCATTTGATCCTTTCGCCAACGCAATTTATCTCCGGTGATTCGTTCTTTACGCCTCATCATCATTTCGCTGCGAGCGCTTCCTTGACCGAGAATAACGTCTTCGAGGCGAGACTTGATATCGCTCGTAGCAGTTGCTTGAGGAGGCAATCTCTTCAATGCTTTTTTGCCCTTGTACTCGAACGCGGCAGTGGCGATATTGAGGACTTGGAGGAGGCTGAGAACGCGTCTGGCGCTTAATTCTCCGCACCATTGTGCGAGAGCGGATCTTTCGAGGCTTTTGAGAACCCACAGGAAACACATTAAGAGATGTCTGGTGGCTTCGGAGCTAAGGGAAACTCGGCATTGGGTGCCGGCAGCGTGTTCCGCGGCGGTGGTAGCGCCGCCGGCAATCGCGAGAGCAACGGATTGTGTAATAGAAGCTATTTCCTCGTGATAAACGCTTTTGTCCTTGGAGTCCCAGTGATAAAGTTGGGGAAGAGCATCGATGAGAATATTCAAAATGGGTAAATAGAGAGCAGCGACACGAGCTTTGGCAGATTGTTCGGTGTAGCGTGGATCGATATCATGGGAGCCCATTAAATACCGTACAGTACCAATGGCTTTATTCTGAAGCATTGGATTAGGAATTTCAAGGGTATTGGAAAGGTCGCTGAGAACGAGGCCAACGAGGAAATGTTGTTGTCGAAATTCCTGACTGAGTTCGGAGAACCGTCCGCGTTCACCAGGCACCAGAGTCGAAATCAGACTTCCGGAACTTCCGGTTGAAGGACTCGGAGAAGCTGGCGCTGATCCTGAAGTGTAGCCCGTTCCAAAGGGTAAATTGAGGGCAACGTAATGCTCGTGAGAACACACGGTACGCACGAGGTCGAGCTTCAGAGCGAAAAGCCCTGCCGAGTCGTGCACGTGGATCGAAGCGTCCGAGAGGGAACAACAACTCGCTCGGATCAAGGACAACACAAAGCCACGATCCATCACGGATAATAAATCCGACAGGAAGTTTCCGAGGCTGTAAATTAAATTGGAAGCTGTTCGAGGATCCTTGCTACAACGATTCGTAACTTCGGAAGTCAAAGCGGCCACGAGAGTCGCCACGTCGTCACTGAATTGTGGAGAAAATCGGGATTTCCTTGGGGCTTCGAGACTTCCGGTTTCCGTGAGATTAACAACCATTGAGCGAACGATCAATTCAAGGAAAAACCAAGAATGATTTATCGCCAGCTCGCGGGCTTGCCCGGTCGAAACGACCCAATGCAAAGCTATCTCTTCGTGCAGGATTCTCCTACCGGATTGACCGCTTATCGAAGGTGATTCTTGGCGCATCGAGGCGGTTCTGTCCAGGCCCCGAGAATGCATTTCCATCTCAAGATCTTCCACCGGTAAATCCGGATTACTCTGAGCTCTTGTCACCACCGGAGGAGGATTTGCTCGTGTCATACTCGGCAACGAGCACTGATAAGCTGTGTAAGTTGCAAGGAGAGCGTGTCGCCCATGGCCATCCAATTGCCCATCCGGCAGGTTCGTTATGTTCCTCACAAGCAATCCTAGCGCTTCGAATACCGTCGCAGCAACGTTCAACGGTTGCGAGGGCAAAGTCGGTGGCTTTACCAGAAGAGAAATTAGCTGATCGAACAATTGTGGTAGAGAACGAACTAGCGCTGAGTGCGAAGCTCTCGCGAGCTCGAGAAGAGCCGATTTAAGCTCAGATTCCATTCCAGCCTCCCCAATTCTCGGCGGTACTTGCCCAGTCTCCAGAGACCCACAGAGCGACAAAAACCTGCCAATTACCGAGAAAACGCCACATTTACATGAAAAATGGCACAAAGAACTGCATTTGAAAATTCTTTGTCTATTTTCAATGATCAATCGATTCGGAAATCATTTTTCCCTACGTCGATTATTTACCTATCAATGTATTTATCCTGAGCGTGAACGCTCGAAACCGGCTCAAGGATCACCGTGAAAACGCCTCTATGGGCATCGACCCATCTGGTACCAGGCAGAAGCACGTCCGGCGCGATGTACGAATAATTAGCAGGCGGCGGATCGAGCATAGCCGGCAAATTGAATTCTCCTGATTGTAGATGTCCATCACGCAAAAGCGGGAGCCACTAAAATTCCATTGTAAAAATAGGAGAACCAATATTCACACCAATAATTCGATTTTAGATGAAAAAAAAATTTCGCGAATGCAAATTCTTACCGTGTAAGCGACCGCGGTCTCGACATTAGGCTGCTCCGCCTTTTTCTGACAACTGATGTGATAAAACGTGAAAAGCAAATGGTGTTTGGCGCTCAAATCCGCGGGCATTCGCATCTTGACCTCGTCGTAGAAGTTTGGATTTTTATTGTGATACGATACGGAAGTATAAGACTCGTGAGTCATTTCTGGGCATGAGGATCTACCGAAAATGGCAGTTAGAGCATCGGCTTCCTGTTCGCCACCCATTAATTGAATCCTGACAGCGATGTTGCGGGCAGAGCCAGTTCTCGAGCTGAAATTCGCCTCTTTTGGATAAACGTACAACAAATTTCGATAAGTGAGATCGGGCGAGAGCACGTCACTCGGAAATTCGAGTATTTCTTTAACCGGACGATTTTTCTCGTCGGGATAGGGCGACAGTCGTCGGAGATCTGCATCCAAACATCTCGGCAATTCTTCCGGTCTCGGACTCAGATCCAACTTCAAGATTCCGGGCAGGCATTTCAGACGCTTGAGATTCGATCCAGGCCGACGCAGTTCGACCAGCAACTTGTAAAGATCCTCGTCTCTCAAGCGCTCGCTCTCCTGCTTGAAAAAACTCGACACCGTTAACGTGATCGGACGAAAACTGTCCAAACAGTTGGCGAAATCGTCCGGTGACCAGCTCCGTCTCTTGTCCGAGCTACGACGCTCCAGTGATCCTCGACGCGTCGGTTGCTCCACCACCTTCTTACGCCATTGCTCTAAGCTTCCCGACTTACGGTCCAACGAACCCGCGCTTCCCGTACTGTCCGTGTCACCAGCTGCACCACCGCCTCCTATCACTCCTGACAAATGAATCGCTGTCCAGGCCAATGGCATTCGATATCGCCCCAAACGTTCGCACGCCATCGTCGCTGCTGCTTTCACCTGAATCATAAAAAATACACAAATGTGCTTGACCGTAATAATTATTTTCTCTGAAAATCCCAATATTTTTGCAAAATGAAAATCAGGAACTTCCTAGACGTTAGAAAAAATTTTAATCACATTCGGATTCTCAAGAAGTTGTTGAATTTCGAAAAAATTCTTTCCCCATCGCTACAGTACACAACAATTTCGTAGATACATGAGAAAATCAGGAAAAATAAGAATCGGATGAAAATTTGTAAGAAAAAAAAAATGATAACCTTATCTCTGTTCTTATCGTCTCTCAGATAAGGTTCGGCGCATTCGGAAATATCACCCTGCAGGACTTTCTCGAGTCGGACGACGAGAAAAAGATCGGGACTGGGTTTGGAGATATTGAGGACGCAGCTACGAGCAAGAGTGCTGGTATCGCTGTAGGCGATGTGAGTTTCTAGCATCCGTTTAAGGCTCTCGGAGTTCATATCGACGTAGAAGTTTTCCGATACTTTTTTCTTCTCCCGAGCATCGTAAAGAGCTAGACTAGCAAATATTGGCTCGACTTCGAGCTCGAGTTTGAGTTGCAAACATTTGACAAGAATGCGGTGAGCGAAAGGCTCGGCCGGCTCAGGTGCGACGTTTATTTCTTGCCATTCATCGTCGGGCGATGTGGGCGGCGCGTAAAGCGGAAAAAGGGCTTCTTGGCGATCCTCCAATCGTTTTTGCTCGTTCATCTGATCAATTGTCTCCGGACACACGCGCTCTAAAAGCCCCGGTAACAGAGGATCGTGCTGAGAGTGACGCAGATCCAAACTCGCCCAAGAACCACGCGGAGTCTCGCCCGCGTTCGATGTATCCTCTTCCTCGCTCGGTGAACGGCCACCGTTTGTTTCCTCCTGATCCACTTCGAAATCTTGCCTTGGCGTCTCCTGCAGTAATTTATCTCTACCAATCGGCGATGCTCGACCCTTGTACTTTCTATAAATCACTGTCCAATCCGACGTGAAACTTTCGATGCATCTTTTAACGTAAGGCGAAACGGTGTCTCTGAAAATATCCAAAAATATTTTGAAAATCAAAATCAGATCATCTTTGTGTCAAAAATGGGAATTTCAAATATTTTCAACAATCATTGAGTTGTTCTTGTTGCTAGAATGGAAAAAAAATTTAGGAAACCACAAAATGAAAACTTTGAGCCGTTAGAAAAAAAGTTTTGACTACCAGAGAGAACTCCATCAGAATTATGAATTTCGAGTCTTATCGTAGCATAAAGTCAACTCACAACGATTCCAAGGGAACGACGGGCTCTTCTGTTCTAATTTTACGCTTTACGACTCTAAGTTCCACATCTCCGGGGGGAAAATCTAGTATTGGGCGAAGGGGATCTCTGTCCAAGACTGTTTGATGTTGGACCAGGAAATCCTCATAATCCACTGGCTCCAAAACTTCGCACAGCGACATCTGTTCATTTTTTGAATAAAAAAATCGTCGTTATCGTCGACGAATAGTCATCGAGTGTTTACCCTCATGTTTTGATTATTTCAGTTTTTTCAAAGTGCAGATCAGTCATAAGGGAAATAATGGAACTCACGGTTGATGAAAACCCAGAAACGCTGCTGCCACTTTTGGACAAATCCCTCGAATAGGATGTCGACGTTGCTATTTGTCTTCTGACATCGGCAGCGTGTTGTTTGCTCAGTTTATGAGCAAACGCACGCTGAACCGAAGACATTGCGGAGGCCACTTTATCCGCTGAACATTAAGGAACATCAGTAAAAACTGAATTGATTGATACTTTTGCCAAAATCAATAAAAAATATAAAAGCAGAATTCACGAGTCAAATTCCAGACTATCAGCATTATTCAAAATAATTAGCTGTGATGTGAGAATCGTTTTTTTAAATGCGAAAATAATTGCTGCTGATTAAAAAAAAAAAAAGCTTTGATTAATCAGGCGGGAATTGATTTACTTATAGAATGCTGCAATTAATAAATTAACACTATTTTGTATTGGCTTAATTTTATTTTGCGGTAAATCGAAATTCATTATGAAAATATTCCGAAAAGGAGAAAACTTTTTCGAACATTTTCGAAACTCACCTGGAAAAGTTGACAAGGAAAATTGCATAGTGCAATAAAAACGGAGTGCAGTAATGACAGCTGAGTTACGATTTAATTTCGTTCAATGTCTTATGTTCACATTATAGGTAAATTGTCGAAAACGAGAGGAGAAAACAACGTTTTGATCGTGAAAATTTCGCAGCATATCGAAGGAATAATTGAATACTATGTTTGATTAATGACCGATTGTTCTACACGGAATATTTTATCACTTTTGTAGCAGGGAATGATTCACTGGCAAACCCACTTAAGTTTTTGATTGCTTAAAAAAAACTTACCGTTTATTCCTTAATTTACGGACATTTTGAAGCTGAAGGAATTGATTTTATGGCCCGAACGATTAGTCTCAACAATGAATTAATGGTTTGACGCTTCTACACCACGCTGAAACAAATACGAGTTCACTCGTTTACTGTCACTTTTCAAGAGAGACTAACGCAAGAACCCGATGTTTTCATCATGGACTAAATCGGGAACAGACCGGGTGGCGCTCTCAAGAGACATTTACGCAAACCAGCAAATCATCTGTATCCAATGTGTACGTCGGTAATCATAATTCTCGGCGAGGTCGCATTAGTGGTTGACTATGGTGTTGAATTTCCGTAACTTGACATTAATACAGTTAATTACTAAATCTGAAGGTCGAGTAAACGATCAAGTAAGCGATGGTTTGTTGAAAATTGTGGGCCATTTCGTGTGTCGATAAAACAGACTACAGAGAAGTGAAATTTTAGTTCGGCAGAAAGCCACGAGAGTGTTCGATACAAAAACTTAAAAAAACGTTTCTTCTTGTAAAGTTAGTCAATGATTGAAGTTGCGTAGCTAAGTTCATGGTTATCCCAGTATAGATCAATTATTCTCAGAGTGAGGTTCGTCCCGTTGGCGTCAACATCAGCTGTTGTTGCGCTCTTTCTCGCTCGTTGAGAAATGACAGTTGTTAAGATGCGCTTTGCGTGTAATTTGTTTACGTGAGTGTGTGCGTGCAGTGTGCGGATGTATGAGTGTACGGTGCAATAATAATTCTGTATCTGTGCTGGCAGGCAATAAGGGGAAAAAATTCAATTGGGGGTAAAGAGTGAAAGGAAAAAAATAAACGATGAATGGAGGTATCGGATTAATACGTGGTCCGGAGCAACATCCAACCAGATTCGCGGATTATTTTGTCATTTGCGGGCTGGACAAAGATTCGGGTCTCGAGCCTGATAAATATTTCGGTAAGTACACAATCGTCAGGTGAATTACGAAAGTGTTGCTTCCATTTTTCCATCATTTTTCCTTATTTACGTATTCTCGTGAATTTTTTACGAAACAACGAAATCATTCTCGTTGCATAATTTGGGAAACAGACGCAGATTCGACACAGTACGCACGCGTCTACTATCTTTTATGTATCGCGGCACTCACTGCCCTGAAATGCCTCTTTTCTTTGCCAAATCGACGTTATTTCGCTCCAAAGAACCCAATTTTCCTATGAAAAAAAAATTCGAAACATCCGTTTAACTTTCAAAATATTTTCATATTACATCGCGGGCTCCTCGTCGGAAGATCGGAGTGTTTTGAAAAAGCCCGCCAAAAGTTGTAATAATACTGAGCCGCGAAAACAAGTACGATGAAAAACATTTGGGAACACAAACAGCAATTTATGAATTAGAATCTTTTATTGATAACGCGAAATCAATAACAATCGTAAATCTCGGAGCAATATTTTTCATTGGCCTGTCTGAAGATTTGAAGCAATGGAAAATTAGACCGTGATTCCGTGCATAAGTTTTTTTTCTTTCATTTCCACGTGCAACAGCGTTTAGAATAAAATAAAATATAATATTAAATATTAAATAAAATTATAAAATGTCTCACCGGCGATAATTTTTTTTTTTTTCATCGTAAATCCGTTAAAATCGATACTCTTGTGCTCTGAACTCTACGTGTTCAGGAACAATATCTCGAATATATAGTGAACGGATAAAAAAAACTCTCGTGCCCTTCGAGCTCTCGTACACGAGTTTAAATTGACACTTAATTGAAAGAATGCTACGCGTGCAACTTCTCATCTCGAGCAGACCAATCTCTGTCGTGCTCGTAAAAAAATCCCACGAAAAAAACAGGACTCGCTCGAAAAATCAGAAAAAATTGCGTTTAAAAATGTAAACGATTTCTAAATAAATAAAATAATTATAAAATGATACGAAAAATATAGCAGAACCGTTTCAAAGAATCGCAACAATAGACAATCCTAAGAATTTTATAAACGACACAAAAAATCCCGAAAAAATCGAAAAAGTGAAATACCACGAACTCTCGGCAGATCTTCAACTTCCGTCACAATGAGACACTTTTTTCTTTAGCCGTCGACGACCAGGAGAGAAAAATCTTTCATACGAGGGCACATGCTCTTTGTCAGGGTCATGGTTTACTTTGAGTGGGAAGCACAAAGAGAGTGAGAGAGAAAAAGGTACCTGGAGGACCATCGAGAAAACAAGTTGAACAATGTGCACAGGAAGCAACAGATCTTCCTGAGAAAATTTGACGCTGCTACAGGAACGAACCAATCAGGCGCTCAGATTTCTCGATCTAATAAATAATACTTTACGAGACAATATCGTCGCCACTGCCGAATGTGAGACTGAAGTTTGCATCGACGCAATGCCACGCAATGAAAAAAAAAAAAAAAAAAGATTCGTCACTTTTTTTTCGAATTTTTTTTTCTTAATCTGGCTTTTGTCTTCTTGGACCTCACGAATGACTTCGTAAAATAAACAAGTGTTCAGGCTCATACTTCCGATTATAATGATCAAATTTTGTATTTTTGCCAACAACCGCGATTATTCGAAATTTATTTCTGTTCGTGTGTTGACGAACCTCGTGAAAATAAAGTTGAGGCTGAAATTTCACGAATGGGAGGAAAAAAGAAACTCCAGAGTCGAAACCTTTTCAGTTACGACGACATTTCTTCTTGAGCGTCTCTCAATTTGCATCCTCCAGAGTGTACCATGCACACACAAATTGCAGCAAGCAAGCAGCGTTCCATGTTCACCCACTGAAAATCTAAAAATAACTTATACGGATCACGGAGCCTTAGATTATTGTTTTTCTTTATTTTTTATTTTTTTATTGCAAAAAATAAGCTCCGCTTTGAGCTGATGATGAAACCACCCCTTGTTTCTCTTTTCCTCTTCCCCTCTCTCTCTCTCTCTCTCTCCCTTGACGCACAAAAGCTCACTCTCACAAAGGAATGAAACACGTTTACTCAACGTGACGTTCAAGACCCAAGACAGCAGAAAAAAAGTTCTAAAGATACGACCAAATACTCGGTAGAGCAGCTGCATGCTAGGCTCCAATTTTCCCTGCAGCCTTACCAAAACTGCTCCCTTAACCAAAGTCCACATTTTTATTTATTTCATTTTCGTCCAACCGCTATTTTTCAATATTTTTATCCACTTTCATGCTCTTTGCCCGCCACATTATTATATCTCGATCGATAACGGGCGACAACGACAGAATATTTGGTATAATTTCAGAAAAAATATATTTCTCACCCTCTAGTAACCAAATTTTTTTTTCTCTTGACATTCTCGACGTGTGTGCGCCGTTTTTTTCCGTAATATTTCGAAGAGAGTTTGAAAATGGCGTCTTGACATGTTGAGAATGATTTTCCGCTGTTTTTTGTTTTTGTTTTTTTTCGTAATTTCAATAATTTGAGAGACTGAAAAAAAGTTCTATTGGCTGGAGTCGCCATGAATGCGCGTAAAAAAAGTGAGGAAGCTCTTTTCAACCGGAACGGATATGAATGACGCGCAATTTTTCCATTTTTTTTTCTTTTCCTTTTTTTTAAAGAACCGAAAGAAATAAAAGAACGCGCAAGGGTGTGTCGTAGATGAATTGCAGCTGCAATTAAGCTTATTAAAAACGTGAGTCTTTCAGCGTAATTAACGTGCTCCGTTTCGAACTCTCTCGAACTCTTTGTGATTTACCCGCGATGCGAATATAAACTATTCGCCTCGAATCGGCCTCTCGAAAGTGCGAGAAATCTTTTCGGCATTGTCTTCAAGTCCCGTTTTCACTTTAATCGGTGGGAATTTTTCATCATACACATATCTATGCACTTCCTTTCGAACGAAGGAAAATAAACATGCAACGTTTTTTTTTTTTCATTGAAACCGAACATCGTGATATTTATAATTCATGCCATCAACGGCGGGGCTTCAAACTACGAGACATCGTGTGACTTTTTGCTAAAATTATGAGAATAAACTTCCGGTAATTGTTATTTGAATTGCACTTTTAAGTTGGACCAATTTTATTGGCTTTTTTCCTATTTTTTGAGCTTGTCGAAATTTATCTTTTATTTCGAGACAATTTTGGTGAGAAATTCCTTTTTTTTAAGGAATAATTTCGGATTGAGAAATTAACGTTTAGGCTCGAATTAAGGCTGTATATGCTAAGATTCCCGTTACGAATGCTGAAAATAATCGCTCCAGTTGATCGGAATATCGGAACAATGGGCACCAGTGTTGTGAACAGAGGACGCTTAATATTCCACAATCTCGAGTATGAGGCAATGCATATATGCATATACCACAGTATAGAGGCCAATAGTCAAAGAATGTCTCGATAAGTATACGAAACTTTGTTCGAGTTGTGAAGAAAAAAAAAGAAAAAGAAATATTCGGAGTGAAACAGCAAGATAAAAAGCGATAAGTTTAAAAAAACAGGTCACAGAATCTCGGTCCAGATAACCCTCAAAAAAAGCAATCCAAAAGATGGAACTACATGGAATGGAAAATAAGAAATATCTTGGAGGGCAAGAAGCGTGAATATCGGTTTGGAGAACGAGGGGGAAAAATTGGAGCAAATAAATGATAGAAAAAAAGAATGAAAACTGTTTTATAAATAATTCACGACAATAATTATTCTCTTTGTCTTCGATCAAGCATGGTAATGTTATTCATCGTGCATGTGATTCATGAGAATTTGGATTTCCGGTGGTGTTCATGTGCATCGATTTTTTCCATGTTACGCCTCAACAATTCGAGACCGATGAAAAGAAAGAAAAAAAAAAAAAACACGTGCGCTTTGACGGTCGAAAACAAAATCCCTAGTGGCCAGCAGCATCCCTTAACCACATTTTTTTTCTTCCTTCTCTCTCTCTCTTACTCCATTTCCGTTGCACTGACGCCGTCATTTCCGTGGCTCGTCTCCCTTCAGGTTTAAACGAATGCGAGCCAGAGGGGGTTGAAAACTCCCCAGTGGCTTCTCTGGGGTTTCGATACTACGCCAACCGAAAAAAACGAGGGATCGTTTTCAATCTTCGCCACCGCTTCGTTTTATTTTATCTCATTTATTCGCTTTTTCCTTCTTGATGAAATTCAGCCTCGGCGATTCTTAAAAATTTCATTCAAAACTACAAAAAAAAATATTTATAAATCATGATTCATGAATCTATTAAAAAGAATTTTTAAATAATACAAAGACCACGGCGAACTGACATTTATTACGATACGACGAAAAAAACGTTGATACGAATAAATCAAATTTTAAATAGTTACGAGACTCGGATAAAGTGATGCTGTGAAGCAGACGTATCAATGCACTAAATTCTCTTTTCCGACCTCGCCATGCATCCGCCCTTCGAAAACCTACTTAAGGGAGAGAGAGAGAGAGAGTGCGACCCTCTTTTTACGCAGAGTTCCACAGATGACGACATCTCGCCCGTATGAGAGAAAAGGGCAGCCGAGAGAAAATGACGAAAATAGGGGGGAAAAGAGCTGCGTATGGTGTATGTATACAGGGTGTCCAAAAAGTAACCCGTGAGTTTCGGAGCAGGGATAGATTTTGAAATTGAGAAAAACAAAGTCCTTGGCCATTTTTTTTGGGATCAAAATATTCATGAGGCTGAAGTTTGCATCGACGCAATGCCACGAAATGAAAAAGAAATAAAATTATTCGTCACGTTTTTTTTCCAATTTTCTTTTCTTTATTTGCCTCTTTCTTTTTCTGGACCTTACGAATGAATTCGTAAAATATAAAAGTGACAAATCATTTTTTTTTTTTTCATTTCGTGGCATTTCGTCGATGCAAACTTCAGGCTCGCATAAATATTGCCTGAATCCACGAATATCTCGGTATAAGGGTGTAAGGGTATAAGGGACCTTGAGGACAC
Source organism: Campopleginae sp. 14b (assembly GCA_030522525.1). NCBI lineage: Eukaryota > Metazoa > Arthropoda > Insecta > Hymenoptera > Ichneumonidae > Campopleginae sp. 14b. The sequence goes on from JAPYYS010000232.1 coordinate 157,123, forward strand.
TCTGTACATCTTCGGCGACCGTGTTACAGAAACGTTTACGCGAGAAAGGCTTAGAAGGAAGCGGCCCATAAGTCTGAGTCACTCGACTGCAACCCGTAACGTATACGAGGTGCTCGAATACACTCACTTTCGTCAGACGTACGTTTAAAGAGAAAGAATTCTTTATGGGGTCCTCGAATGTATATCAGCGAGGCACGTTTACCACGAGCGAGTTCGCGTTCTCTCCTCGATATTATCATCGGTAATTGCTATGGCGGGAATATATGCGAAATCGCGTGCAAATACGTGGAACAAAAACGCTTCAAACGTTCGGACATTTCGTATAGAAAATATGTTTGTCCTGTGGTCTCTCAGTGCGTGCAATCCCCAAATCAATACCCTCGTTCTCCCCGCGCGCTTGTTACTCTCCCGTCCATGGTGGGCATATATATCGTACAGTGTGATTCATAATTAAGCACGAGTATCAACAAAGGCCCCCAATAATTACTTCGAAGGATAATTATCCCGGGGGCTCTGCAAAATTCGAGTTTAGAGCCCCGAAACTTAAATTTTTTAAATTTCTATTCGAATTATTGGCACGCTTTTTTTTTTTCTCCTTAAAATAAACGGAAGGACGTAACCAAATTATAAGGGTTCCTCATGAGCCTGAAGTTTGCATCGAGGCAATGCCACGAAATAAAAAAAAAAAAAATGATTCGTCACTTTTTGTCAAATTTTTTTTTCTTAATTTGCCTCTTGCCTCTTTTTCGGAGAATAAAAAAGTGACGAATCATTTATTTTTTTTCATTTCATGGCATTGCGTCGATGCAAAATTCAGGCTCAAAACCCTGGTTAATTTTCATGGAGGTAAATAAACATTCGACTAGACCAGAATATAGTATCAGCTGAGCTCGAGGAGGAAACACACATAACGACATTCTCTATAGCTTGTTTGGTCGTGCCTCCACGACGTATCAAAGCAGAGCTAACGATGGATGTATTCCATGTCGTGTTTCATGCTCGCAGAGAAGGAACCACTCCTTGCCAGCAGAACATTCTCAATCTTGCCGTTAAAGTGATGATCGAATTATGTGACAAGTCGAGTCGCATGAGAAACGAGTGATCGAGCACTCATATCGATCGTTTCTCGTGCGTCGTCTCGTCTCCTCCCGCCCTCTTCTCTGCGCTGCTCCGAACAACTCGCTCTGTTTGACCAAATTTCATTTCATCCATCAATTTAACACACCCCGTACAGAAATCCATATAAAGTTACCGCAAATGCGATAATAAAATATCGATTTTCCCAAGGTACTCCAATAAACTTGTAAACGTGATTACTCCGAAGAGTCGTGCCGGATCTATCCCGCAAACTTCCCTCGCACCGCTCCAGGGAAAAGAAAATTTTGTTGGAAAAGATGGATATTTCGTTGGATACGTTCGACTAAACGTTTTTTAGAAAACTCACCAACATTAAGATGATTCTGAAGTTTGTAACGTTGAGATTTAACGAAATATTTTTTTTCCTATCAATTATTTATTGAATTCTGAAATGTTGGTAATTTTTCGTGTTGATTGAGTTTTTCGTTCGGCGGAGAGGATCGTCTTATTATCTAGATCAAATATTGAACAATAATTATGGGCTCAGCTCGAGAAAATAGAGAATTTCGTTGCATTCCAACGATGCAAACTTCAACATCATACATTAAGTCTTTAAATTTTCACAAACTATTATTCCATCCCGCTGCGGGCTTCGAAATTATTTGAGATTCGGAGCACTGACCAGAAAGAGGAGACACTGACAAAAACTTTTCAGGAGACTACTTCACGATGGGTCTCGGAAGTGCTGTCACGATAAATCTGTTTCATAAGCACGACCCCTCAGCGTAATTTCATCAAATTCCTTGTGGCTGTCCTGCCGATTTTATTTTCATTCCTCTGGACAACCGTCGGAAGCATTATATTCTAGTATCGTTACGATTATTATGTCTTTTATTGCCATTCCACGCACACACGAATAAGCCTTCGGGTAATTTAATCGCAATTGTCAATGCTCAATTAAACTCGTTGAACGGAGTCATTTGCATTGAAGAAAGAAAGAGGAAACCACAGCGAGATCAGCATCCGTTTGTATTACTTTGTTACAAAGGAAATCGGGGTAATCGGGATCAATTTTATTTCAAGATTATTAAGATCGATCAATAAATAATATCGAACCATGAACTTAATTAAGTTTCGAGACGAATAATTAGAAAATGGACAAACCGTTTTGTAACGATTCTGAAGATTCCAACGTTGAGATTCAACAAAAAATATTTTTTCTATTAATTATTCATTAAATTTTGAAAATCATGGCAATTTTTCGCGGAGAATGAGCCTGAAGTTTGCATCTACGCAATGCCACGAAATGAAAAAAAAAAATTAGAAATGGAAAATGATTCAAATTAAGAAAACAAAATTCGAAAAAAAGTGACCAATCATTTTTTTTTTTCTTTCATTTCCTGGCATTGCGTCGATGCAAACTTCAGGCTCATTCGTAAAGATTGAGTTTTTGGGTCGCCAGAGAGGATCGTTTTATTGTCTAGATCAAATATTGAATTGCACTAATGGGCTCAGCTGAAGAAAAAAGAGAAAACTTCAACGTCATATTTTGTGAAGAATAAACAAAGTTGCTTTCAATCGGTCATTGAAAATCCATGCGACAGATCGTGCGATTCTGATGGGTTGAAAAAAAATCCACACAATAAGACAAAACGTTCGTATGTATGCTGAGAAAATTGTTATCGCAACAAGACTCGATTCGCAGAGTAACAGGGGCATTATACGACGACGTAATGGCCTCGGGGTCTCGAGGACTCAATTATCAGGAGGAAATTGACCTCTCAGAGGCGAGCATTTAGAGACTGTATATAGTTCAACTCGGACTTGTAATTAAAGTCACGAGTTGATTTTACCAATAATTTACTTCTATCGATCGACATTACTGGGATCAACGAATTTCAAGATTCTCGCTAATGACAGTAAGCTCGAGATGCTGCTTGAGTTTCGAGAGATTCTCCAATCGAAAATAGTGTCAAATTTGATTTGAAAGAAAATATATGAAATAATATTACTCTTTGAAAAATCATATTGAATTAGTCTGAACTGCTTTACCCCGACGATGATAATCTGAAGGCTGCATGGCAAGACCGTGCCAAGAGATAGAAGAAGGAATTGGGCTGGAAATAATTCATCATGCTAGACTGAGACAAATTTTTTCACGCGAAACAAAATCTTGAGAGGGACGAGCAATTCCAGAAATCCTGGAGAAAAGCGAGATTTATTTTCTTTGCTTTTCATACTCAATGGGAACGTTCCTAAGCAGACTGTATAGCAATCAATCTTGCAAGACTTTTTTATCTTTCATTTTTCCTTGACAGACGTCCGAAGTCTATGCCAATAAAACGTCCGATTTTTCGGCTTGTCGGTATCGTCATGATTTGCTGGTTTACTCTGGCAGGCTCTATTTAATCGAACTAGACTCTTGGTGCCAAATACTGGCCCAGGAGCGGCCTGGAGGAATTTCCGCCGACAGATAGAGCGTGAGATTGTGAAGGAAAAAGCCTCTGGAAATTTTTCTTCGCGTCAAAACACTTTTGTGATATTAATTAGCCGAATTAAACGCCGATACGGCGTTTTCGGAGATCGGGAGTGGAATCGGGAATCGAATCTCCCCCTGCAGAGTCTGCTCAGGACCGAATTGACTGACACTCGTGAATTAATATCTCAGCAACTTTACATAAACAAAAGCTTGAAGTTTGCATCGACGCAATGCCACGAAATGAATAAAAAATAAAAATGATTCGTCACGTTATTATTTAACGAATCCATTCGCCCGAGGTCCAAACAAAGGCAAGAGGCAAATGAAGAAAAGAAAAATTCGAAAAAAAAGTGACGAATCATTTTATTTCTTGTTAATTTCGTGGCATTGCGTCGATGCAAACTTCAGGCTCATTTTTCATCAATTAGCTTGATCGTTGAATCCACAGCAGTCTACCCAGGATGCCCTACTAATTCAACCTTGCACATCTTCCGCCTCCAACTTGCTCTATTCTTCCAACTTTGGCCTGCTTTCTCTCAGTGGCCAAGGTCGTTTATGCTCCTATTGAAAAGTTCATTTCGCCTTGGGCGAAGCTTGTGACCTAAGAGATGCATTGTTTCTGGTAGTTGGTTAGCGTACGAACAAAAAAGATGCGATATTCTATTATCAGGAATAGACTGCTGGTAGCCGGTGGATACGTCTTCAGTGTCGGACGTCTTGAGACTCTCTAGGAAGGCTCTCGAATATATAGCGAACGATTAACTCGACACACGGATAAGGCTACTCGTGTATTTTTTCTCATGTTCTCACTCTCTCGTCCTCACTACTTTGCGCAGTCTTCTTACAAACTATACATGATTAAGGAGCTACACTCATGGAGGCTCTTCAAGATTGGAGAGTTGCCAAGTACTATGAGGCGGTCTCATTGAGGTCGCGAGCTTTTCGAGATACCGCACACACGGAGCAGGCTACTCTGTAACGACTTTGCCAGCGTTGCAACGCGATTTTTAACTTTTTCTCTCCCGCCACTTCCCCTTCAGCTTAAACTTCATCTCACTCTCATTATTTTGCCTCCAGGTGACTCGCTCCAATGTACACCACTGGACCGTGCTTACAAGAGCAAAGTACTCGGCCATTATCCGGACTCGGTCCCATGGAATCCTTTCGACGAACATGCCGTTTGTATGGTAAGTAACAATCCGTCCATTATTTATTTCAATGAGCCTGAAATTTGCATCGACGCAATGTCACAAAAAAAAAATGATCCGTCGTTTTTTATTATTTTTATTCATTTTTTATTTTTCATTTTTATTTCGTGGCATTGCGTCGATGCAAACTTCAGGCTCGGGTATTCCACCACATGCGGGCAGTCCCAAAAGTCCAAACGAATATTTAATCAAAAAAATTGATCTCGAATTTTGAAGAAAAAAAGAAAAAAAAGCTATCGATTTCGTCGTCGTCCAAGAACTTTTCTCTTCGCAATCTCACGATCTAGTCAGCCTCTAAATATTGAGAATAACTTTTGGGACACCCTATACATGAGCCCACGATTTTCACGAAATTTTTATGAATCGAACAACTCAACAGCTCTGTTTACCGAGCGGTTTGCGATTTCGAACGCAAAAACACTCCGTTGAACCATCTTTCCACTCGTTCGTACTCACCAAAGAAGATGGACGCCGTACATACGGATTCAGTTTGGTTTTTTACGAGGAACTTCGTAATCGTAAAATATGCGCAGCTATGCAGACTCTCCAAGCGATGTTTATTACTGAATTGAGCAGTGGACAAAACGGGACGCCACCCGCGTAAGTCCAAGCCCTTCTTGACCTTTCTTATGAGCCTGAAGTTTGCATCGACGCAATGCCACGAAATGAAAAAAAAAAAAAATTGATTCGTCACTTTTTTTTCGTTTTTTCTTTTCTTAATTTGCGTCTTGCTTTTTTTTGGACCTCACGAATGGATCCGGGAACTAAAAAAGGGACGAATCATTTATTTTTATTATTTTATTTTTATTTCGTGGCATTGGGTCGATGCAAACATCAGATAATGTTGAAGTTTGCATCGAAAAATTGAATGTCAAAGAAATATCGAGGCGATTCCAAAAAAATATTAAAAAATGGTGCATGGATTAAATAATTTTCGTTGAACTCCAAAGATGAAAACTTCAATGTCGTAACTTCAGGCTCATCCTTTCTTAAATGCAATTGAAAACTCATCTCCTTAGGATTAATGGATTTTTGAAAATTCTACTATCGTTACAGACCACGAAGAGGTCAAGATGGCCACAGCACGAGATCATTGCCCAGACACTTTAAATTATCCGCACATTCGCCCGGTGCAGCATTGGCTTATTACGATTCTACCAAAGACAAACTACTCGTTACCAAATCGATATCACTTCTATGCCAACAACCCTACCTCCACGCGGCGAGAACGTTCCTCACCAACCTTTACAAGTAAGACTCATCCTCGCTTCTTTATTTATCGAATTTTTTCATATTTTTTTTAATTTTTCTGATTATTATGATTATTATAATTATTAATTTGATTGATCATCGAATTATCGACTTTTTGGATATGAGAAAATGTAACGAACGTCGTACAGAGATCGGATCTTAAAGTTAAGAATGTTGAGTCCCTATGAAACGTGAAAATGTTAATTGTTCAATAACTAGCTCCGTAATCATCGTGAAATTTTTACACGACCTGCAGAGAACTTCAGGTAAAAACATACCAAATTTTAAGAATTCTGTCACCCTTACTTTAACCCCCTTGAGGGTTTAAATAAAAAATGATAAGAAAATTCTGAAAATATAGGATGAAGAGGTTGTGTCAAAATTTCACGGCGATCAGGGAGCTCATTATTAAAAAATTAATATTTTTTCAATAACAATTTTTTAAACGAATACGAAAAATATTTATCAATAAACTTCATTGTGTTTTCGTTGCTTTCAGTATATTGTCGATATTTAAAAATTGAGACGGTCGGGAAATTTTGACACGATCTCTTAAATCCTTCGTACAGGAGCGTACAAAAATTTCAGAATTCTCTCATCATTCCCGATTGGGGACTCAACAACCTTAAACATTCAAATTAATTCTTCGTAAAAACGTCATTCACTTTTTTAGTTGGCTCGTGTAATTCAGCATTTTTTAATGTCCTTGAACTTGAATATTTTCAGATGTGTTCCTAGACATCCAGGACCCGGACTCAGCCTCGAATCATACGTATACAATTTATTGTACAACGTACCTGTACCGCTGCCCGGTAAATCATTAAAATTTTTCGTGCCGAATGACGAACCAGCCAAACAACCACTGGAGCTTGTAATCATTCACCCAAATCCATCGTTGGAATTGCCCATGCTCGATTACCCCCTTAAAGACATGTTCACGTGGCTAGGGGTCGAGACCGTGATACAATTGTTCACTTGTGTTTTACTTGAGAATCAAGTATTACTGAGGAGCACGGACTTTCACAAGTTAATGGTCGTCGCGGAGTCCATAACCGCGCTATTATTCCCATTCTCGTGGCAACACGTTTACGTACCTATTTTACCCGCCAGCCTCCATCACTTCCTCGACGCACCGGTGCCTTTTATAATGGGACTGCATGCGAACAGCGAAGGCGGAAATTTGAAAATCGCCAGCGAAGTTAGTTCTTTCATTTTCTTCTCATATTTTATTTATTTTTTAAAATAATTTTTTCATTTCATTTTATAATTTATTTGTGCTTATTTTTCCAGGCGAATCTCTGTTACGTAGACATAGATAAACAGAGCAGCCAATTCCCCGAAGAGTTGCCGGTATTTCCTCACAAAATGCAGTTCATTTCTGAGCTACGGAGTCTCTTGAACAAGTACAAAATTCCACAAACCGAGAAGTGAGTTGAAATACTCATTTTTTTATTCTTTACAATTTATCAATTATTTTCATCGATATATATTTCTTGATCCTCACAGGACTGACAATATGGTCATTAATTATTTCAACGGTGATATAATGTCGACTAGCTTGACTTTGCCTGGTTCGGGATTCCATCTCGGACGAAGAAAACACTCGTTGCACGATGTTCTCGATTGGGACAGATCGGAAACGATGCCACAATCGGATGCTCTCCAAAGAATCGTCGACATCGTCAAAAAAACAGGTTAACATTTTTTTCCCCCTATGAAGCATCGACAATTATTTGCCTTTTACGAAAATGGAACTTATGGAACCTCCCGATCTTTTTACTCAAGCCACACACACGGATTTTATGTTTTTCATGAGTTACGATTTTTTTTTAGGCATCAGTTTGGATGATATTGACTCGGTGGAAAATTTAACAAAGGACAGAATACTCACGACCCAAGAAGAGTATCAGGAAACGCTCGTGTTCAATAACGCTGTACGCGAAATATTTCTCAATCGTTTCGTACAACTTTTTTCTGGATACGATCACTTCGTCATTCATCCGAGTCAGGTAAACATGGAAAAGCGATTTAACGTACCAGTTTCGATGGAGAAACGAATTTTGCAATAATTTATTTATTCTTTCCCAGGACAAGGACGAATGGTTGAACAATCGCGACAGCATGCACGTATTCGATAAAGCAACATTTCTGTCCGATCAGCCGGCTCAACATTTACCATTTTTGTCGAGATTCCTCGAGACCCAGATGTTCGCATCCCTCGTCGATAACAAAGTCATGTCCTCGTGGAGCGAATTGGACTCGAACATTAAAATCTTCGACCACAGAATCGCTCAAATAAAGTTTGTGAACATTCTTCCATTTGTTCAGATAATTTTTTTTTAGGATTTGCCATGTTTTTATTAATTCCATTTATTTGCATCAGAAAAAAAGTTGGAGAGGGTATTATTCGCTCGACCCGGTACGAGGTATCGAACAACGTCGTCGAGTCACAAAAAACTTTGGAAAATAAATTGAACAACGTGGATTTCGAGGCGAATCCTCCAACGGAAATAGTTCCACATCGAGCCGCGTATTTTCGCAGTTTTCCTCTCCTAGACAACGTAGCGATGAACAAGGAACCGGTTCAGAGGTGATAATTATTTTTTAAACAATTTCTCACAATCTAATCCATTGAAAAGTCATTTCAAGATTTCATAACTAACACGAAAATATCCTCTTTTTCTGCTTAACACAAAGTCTGCTACGGTAAGGAAATAATTCAGTATCAGTAAGATTACAACTACTGCATCGCATGCATTAGCGAGTTTCGATAAGCCTGAAGTTTGCATGGACGCAATGCCACGAAATGAAAAAAAAAAAATAGAAATGAAAAATGATTCAAATTAAGAAAACAAAATTCGAAAAAAGTGACCAATCATTTTTATTTTTTAATTCATTTCGTGGCATTGCGTCGATGCAAACTTCAGGCTCATGAGTTTCGAGAGTCAAATATTTCCACCTTGTTCATGCGATCGTACTGCCAAGGCTGGGGCCCATTTTTTCCACTTTTCTATGCGGACTCTAATTTTTTTATTCCGATAAATCGACACTCGAGTTGATTCACATCCTTGGGCGAAAAAAAAATTGTATTATATTCAAAAAACTGAAAAAAGTCCGGCGTTCTTATGAAATATGATTTGGTCGTGTGCAGTAGTCGAAAAGGCCAAACTCAATGGAAGTACAAGATGAAATCACTCGAGGCGAATGGGAAACCGCCAACGCCGCAAGAAACTCAATCTCCAAGGCCGCAAACGAAACTGTCCGCTGATATGAGTCCTGCGCTCATAGCTCAAGCAAATTGGACGTTCGTAGAAAAATTGCTCAAGGTACGAGACAACTCTGTAAAACTGAAAATACAATGTCTGGAGGGAGAAAATATTTATTCAGAATTAAGAACGATCTCTACATTTTCGCAGGACTGTAAATCCAAGACCAAACGAATGCTCGTCGAGAAAATGGGATCCGAAGCTGTGGCGCTGGGCCATGGAACCGAATCGCTTTCGGACGTCGAGGAGAACACTTTAGTCGCGAGTCTGTGCGATTTGCTCGAACGTGTGTGGAGCCACGGGCTCCAAAACAAACAAGGAAAAAGTGCTCTTTGGTCGCATCTGACGATGTACCAAGAGTTGGAAGAGTGCAACGATTCTGCAAAATCGATAGATCCCAATTTTTTATCGCCCGGTAAGCTCGAGCTGCACTTTGGTCAAGCCTCCAATGTCATAACCATTGAAATTTGTATGCAGCCCCAAATTCGATAATGAAAGATTTCTGTAAATTAGATTGCGGAATAATTGTCGATGAATTTTGTGAGACACGACAAGAAATATTTTCAGCTAATTATTCGTTTTCATTTTCAAACAAGTTCGTAATTAATTATTTAGCTATCGACCCTGTAATGAAATTGCTAACAATTATTGTAAATAGGCTTCTGGTCTCGGCGACAGTAAATCTGGACTAAGGAAATTTTCAACCGAATTAGATTGACGAGAATAAACGATAAATCAGCGATTAATCAATTCTACGCTCTCTCATTAATCGCGCTATTAATATTTTTGGATATGCAGCCCTAGCTTGGTGCGTTCTACGAAAGCGGCTTGATTGTACGTTCGTTATACTCGATCGAGTTCAATTTTTGTCTTACTTTTTCGGTTCACGTAGCACATTGTATTTTTCTGTTGTTGGCACTTTTTTTTCATCACACGTTCACTATTTAAACTAAATAATATCGTCACGATAAGATTTGCAAATTGATTGAAGGGCTTGGCTGGAAAGTTCCGAGAAAAACTGCCATCGTGACAGGCCCTTGAATCAATTTAAAAATTGCACTTCCTGGCACGAATTGTAGAAACTTAATTTTCACCTTATTTTCTTATTTTTCGTTTTTTTCTGATTTTATGTTTCAATAGCAAAAAAAACAGCGTCTAATAAATGTCACGGATTGTCGGATCGTATTATCGCGACCATTAAGATCCGAAACATTTATGAAATAGCTTCTTATATCAAGGACAACTTTAACGGTAAGCCTATGCTATGGCTTGCCGGATTTTTTTGTTCCATTTGCGATTTTTTTTCAATCAATGTTTCACAATGAATTTGCATGACAATTTTTTCTCTTATATTTTTATTTAAAATTGCACGAGTGCTGCATGGATCCCACAAAACCCGTCCTCGAATGCCACGATTTCCAAGCTGGATGAAAATAATTTCGAGAATAAACTGAGTTGTGATTTCTGGAGCATGAATTTCCACGAATGTGTTGTGCTGATATCCACGATGCTGCAATATTTAATGCATTTTTATTCTTATAAATTTCTCAAGATTTGTCCAACTTGGCCCTCGAGACTGATGTGTCGCCGACTCGTGGCAATGATCGTCAGAGATCGATGGGTGAGAGAAAATCCATTGGTCCTGAACACCTTAGACCATTGCCCGATTCTCTTACCTTTGACATAAGGAATATTCAGGCAATGACTGAAATCAAGACTCACATTGGATACGCGAGAGCGTGGGTTCGACTGGCTTTGGAGAAAAAATTATTGTCTCGTCACCTTAAAACACTGCTGGCTGACAATACTTTACTCAGGTACTGGAAAAAAAGAGATAAACATTCATGACACGAATAAAAAAATCAAAATTCGCTCAAACTTTTCGTTTACAAAAAAAAATACAAGATTGTAATTGAAATTCATCGTATTTGTTTTAGGAGCCAGTACAAACGGTCGGCGTTTCTGCGCTGCGAGGAGGAAAAAGAACAATTTTTATATCATTTATTGACTTTAAACGCCGTTGATTATTTTTGCTTCACGAACAATTATCCAACGACGAAACTGCCCTATCGAGTCATCATTTTCCCGAGTAGAAAAGCGAGCGCTGCAACAACGTCAGCCAACAGTTGGGTCGCAATTTCCGGTACGTTGTGCGAAACCAATCCTGTGTCTATTCCCAAAGGAGCTTTGGAATTCGTCTTTCACGTAAGTTCGTCCCAAAATCTCGAAAAATTGAACGAACTCGAACGAATTTACAAAAAAAATTGCAATTTGTCGTGCAGCACAAAAATTTGGGAGTTTTATCGACTCTCCGAATCGGACACGACAACACAGGAATCTCACCCAAATGGATGGTCGAGCACGTTGTCGTCCGGAACGAAGTCACCGGTCACACCTTCAAATTCCCCTGCGGCCGATGGCTCGGACGTGGAATCGATGACAGTTCTACCGAGAGATTGCTCGTTGGTGCTCTCGTACCTCGGAGCATCGATAGCGAAGAATTGGTCGAAACTTGCTCGACCCCTCCCCGATGTAGATCACCGAGTATTCCCCGGAAACCCACTTTGTCACAAGTCGAGCTGCAGCATATGCTTGGTAATGAGAAACCTTCAAAATCCCTCAATATTTCAAAATTTGTATCAATGAGCAACTTTGTTTCCTTGGATTGAAACACTTATTTTTTTTATTTATTTAAGGACCAATCGATACGACAGATTTTCTTTTTAGGAAAAAAAGAAATTTCTATATATTTTTCTAATTATTAAAAAATAATAATTAGAAAATAATTAAAAAATATCGTATTTTTTAATCAGGCGAAGCAGTGAACGCGATCGTAAAATTCCACTACAGAAGAGAACCATTGGATGGTTCTTTGACAGCACTTTTGTGTGGCGAGGGTGGTCTGGTGCCTTCGCTGGAACAAACATTTTTGTATGGTTTCAAAAACCAAAGGATATTCGGTCGAAATTTCTACGTCTGGGATTTTTTCCGTGAGTTCAATGATTTTTTTTTTGTATTTTTAGAGAGCAAAATCTTCTGTTCAATGGACAGAACCATGTTGGACAGTGGAAAAACATAATAAACCTTTTCGTTGCAGTTCGTGTGAAAGAAAATTTTGAAATGTCGTTGCTCGAAGAAATGGATGGATATTCCCAACGACTGAGCAGAGATCGAAGAACCCATGTCGAAAGCAACCAAAGATTCACGATACTCCGATGTTATTGTCATCTCATTGACCAAATAAATACCTTCAGCCAGACACTTGGCAAAGATGGAAAATTCCAGCTCTTCATTTGTCTCGCAGCGAGGTAAATATTTGGAACAAATTTACAAGAAAAACGTTCACAGAAATCGAGAATGCGATCAAAAAATCCACAAGATCGGCGTCCAAATGATCAATCTCTTTTTTTCTTTAGGGAACAACTTCTTCATCCAATGCTGAGACCAATAAGCGATGCTCGTTCGACGAGCGAGATGTACGAGGAAGCCTCGTTCCTACGGAATCCTGCATTACTCAATTTCCTCATTCACATCCTCGAGCCACTCAGTGATTTTCACATTGTTCTGGAAAAAAGCTTGACACATGGAATTTCGAGCATATGCTGAGAAGAAATCCCACATTCCTTAAATATTTGAGTGTCAAATGCCCGAGTGATTACAAACAGAGCTGAAACTTTCCAACAATTTCAAAAATAATTCAATATCACAAGCTTTTATGCAAAATGCCACATCACCGAGATGACCAGACTGTAATTTTCTGCCGACTTTCCCAGGACTTTATCAAAGTGCCAAAAGCAGTCACAGTTAAGAAAAAAAAAAAAAAATCCCGCATTCCCGTCACAAACAAAAAATTGAATAATCATCGATCATCTTTTTGTTCAAAACAACACGAACCGTTTTGTCTCTGTTTGGAATTGAGTCTCTCGTATTTGGGACAATGTTTCCATACATATTTAGAAGAGAAAAGAAAAAACAAGGAAAACCTATTGAACGTTATTGAAACTGAAAGAAAAAAATGAAAGAGAGGAAAGAAGTGAAGAGACTAGTGAAGTTTGTCTTTTGTCCAGCCAATCTTGCCGCGTTAATTCGTCGTAACAAAAAGCAAGCAAACAAAAGAACCGAGACAAGCAGCAGCGAGAAAAAAAAAGCAAAAAACATAATCTTATGTTGACTTTATTAGCAGGCGTTTAATCGTGTACCAAAGATATTTATATTTTCCTCAACTCTGCTGGTGAAAAGATACTCGTTAATGTAATTCTTAATTTTTCATCCTTCATTCGGGTCGTACCGATCAGAGAATGGACGAATGACGAAAGTGTAGTATCCGAATACACTGCAGAATGAAACGATCATTGGAATGTTTTTTCCAATTCTCCAAGCGCTGCGGAGATCGTATTTCCATTATTAAAAAAAAACCTTTTGTGAGTCTCAAAGAATTCATACAAGAGTGATCGCTCTAATAAATAGCAGAACTTTTCTGTCAAAACTTTTCATAAAAATACGTGAAATACTCAAAAGATCGCGTCACCGATGAATTTGTAACGAATATATTCTAAATTGTCAAAAAGTGGACGACTGATTCGCCCAAAAAGACTAAAACCCTGTTCCTGCCGTCAAGGAGGATGTAAAACAACTTATATCGGCATCGGAACATAAAAAAATACTCCGCGTTGTTACAATTCCGAGTAATACTTCAAAAAATAAGGGCGATAGGTCGATAAAGTCGATTTTTACGATCTAAATTTCTATTATCTTCATCCATATCGACCGTTTGTCAAGTCCATTAATTTCTAAAGCAAAACTGCATTCGTCCATTCACTGGTCCCCGTTTTTATTGTTTCAATTGTGATCTACGGAATCTCGACATGACAAATAGTCTTACAGGAAAATATTTTAAGTTTCGTTGGTGTATATATTAGTTAGGATAACGTTAAATTTATATACGTAGTGCGATTCGACATGAGATTACGAATGAATTCCTCTTTTTTATTGTGATTTTCAAGAAATTTTTACAATTCTATTATTTCATTTACTATTATTATTATTATTATTATTCTGTGATGCCGGTGTTGCAGTATGTAAGAATGTACGATAGCAAGAATTGATTTTGCATGAATTCTCAATTGCGAGTAACGTTCCTTTTAAATCGTCAAATAAGGGAGAGCCCATCGATTTCATTTTGAAATATAATTCATTTATGATTCGCATTATTTGAGCTTTTAGTCAAATTTCCTGCGCATCGATGATTGTTGTTTCTTGGAAAAGGAAAAAGTCTCAATTTTTGTTTTCACTCATCGGAGCAAAAGTTTGTATGCTTACGTAATAATGAATACGACGTGATTGATAAAGATGGTGAGGTGGTTCAAAAATCGTGACAAAAGAGTTTCAGATTCAAATGATTTTTGACAATATTTGCACGAGTCCATTTGCGAGTGAAATATTGAAGCGATTCGTGAGTCTCATTCGAAATTATTGTTCGGAGATGAAAAGAAACAAAACTCATACCCCGTATAGTCGTCCAGTGTAATTAAAAATAAAACGTTAGAGATTAGACTGTTGAGCAAGGGCGTAGAAAATTTTCTCATCTTCGGGAAAAACGGCAAATAATTTCGTGTTAAAAAATGGTCAAACAAACACGACACGAAGAATATTAAACTTTGTCCAATTAGTCGTAGTCATTTTGGAAAAAAAACCTAATTGCAGCAATAATGAAGAGGGAATTCAGTTTTTTTCTATAAAACATATGCCATTATGGAGAAAAATTATTTCAACCCATGCAACATCCTTTGCATAACGATTAAAAGGAAAACAATAAAACTTCAAAAAGATTCGCTGTAATTATAGATTCTTGGTAAATTTTTCCACATTAACTTTTTACTCGAAATGAAAACATTCGTCTGAGAAAACATTTGGATAAGCAGCGGCCGAAATATAAAAATGTTCTCAAGAAAAGCCCAAATCCTTAAATTCACGTGAGTTTCACAAAACCTCTAAGAATATTGTGGCTTCAAGCCAAATTTCATCTAGTTGAAACAAAAAAAAGTTAAAAATTGGAATACGATGAAAAAAAAATTGCTCGTAACGCCAGAAAACTATGTAATAAATGGCATACTTCGAAAAAACAAAGAAACATCTTTTTATCGTCATAATTCTACTCAATCGCACACAACGTGACGTTTTCATCCGATCCCACCGCCAATCTACATGCATAGATTGTATATAAAGAAAAAAGTAAAAATGAGAATAAAGATTACGTAAGAAATAATGAAAATAAAGATCTACAAACTCGAAATAAAACGTAGTATCTTTTACAAAATCAATGACTAATAGATTATATTATGTATATATGATTACTCATAGGTCATTATTGTACAGTAGAATAATATATAAAAATATATCAAGTGAACAAAGGCTGGGTTTATCATTGAGCTCCTACGTCCTCTTCCAAAAAGACAATTCTCCAAAATGAAAACTCCATTCCAGTTGAATTTTTCGTTATTCAGCAAAATTGAAGATTTTTGAAAGAAGAATCGTCGTTTGACAAATTTCAAACGAACTAAAACGTCATATCCTTTCGATAACTTGTCGTTAATAAATCCGCCTAAAGGTACATGGAGGAACAAGCCAAAAGTCCATAATTATTGATCGTATAAAATACCAATACTTTATTTTCAATGGATTATGCGTGTCGCACAAGTTATTTACAAAGGTTTTGCAAGAGGCATTTACAAATTACAAGTTGCAAAATTACATAATTAAAAAAAACGTTGTTTTGCTTTTTATCGATTACAAGTAAACTAAAGTAAAAAGTAATCGTGTAAGTGATTCCGAAGGCTAAAAAACTTAGTCGATATGGGAATCGAGTGAAACTCGTGTGTGTACGTGTGACAATATATGCATGTATCAGTATGTGTGTGTACGATCTCTGAGGTATATCAGCGGTTATCATCTATTGCATTCAATTTTATTCCACAAACGCGTGATTTGTATCCTGAATCTAAAAGTAATCTCTCTCTATCGCTCTTAGTCTTCATGGAAAATGTGTGAAAACAAAAAAAAACAAAAAAAGGCAACAAAAATGATGAGGCGGTCGGTCTCGAGTGAAATTTTTGGTAGTCGACGCGAGACAGTAGTGCATCGGAACTCTGTGGACGATACTCAAGCGAATGAAGATCGACGAGCAAAATTCAAACTCCTGGAGAAAAAAGTAATTTAAAAATTCCCGTGTGGGCCGAGTTAAAAGAAAAATAATAAAAAGCGAGAAAACACTAAAAAGAGACTTTTTTTTATTGATATTTAAAAGGGGATTGATGAAAAATGAGTAGCAAAAATCATGTTTCCAACGTTTTGCTTCTGCTCGTCGGATCTTCTTCCGGAGGTTTGTCCTTTTAAGGTATGTGCGGTTATTTCTCTTAATTTGTACGTTTTTTTTGCGTAATAAAACAATTTAAAAAAAAACGAAACAAAAAAGATCGCTAAAATATGCTCAACACTCTTTCCTCGTATCAAAAATTACGTACTAAAACAGGTTAACGAGAGAGAAAAAAAAACAAAAATAAAAGTACTCGGTCGCTCCTGCACTTTACAATTTGTATTTTTTTGTTTTTTCCTTTTTTTTCTTCCTTTTCATTGACATTTACGCCGATCTATGGAATAATGAAGAAAATATATACACATTTGTATATTCATATTTATATAGCAAATACGACTCTATCGGCAGTTAAATTTTTCCAGCAACATCGTATTTGATATCATTGTTGGACAATAAAAATCACCCAACGATTTGCTCTCCGATTGAAAGAAGAAAAAGCCAGCCCTTGATTGTACTAAAATTTGGTTATGATTTTTTATAAAGTAACTAGTTTGCTGTGGCACTGGACATTTTTAAATATTTTCCTAACCCTCAATTTCTCCCTTCCTCATCGTACAATATCTTTATCTCTTTCTCGCATTTTTCACACACACTTTTCTTTCACCTTAAGTACAAACCGTTTTTGACTTTATCTATTTTTTATTTTATTTCTTGGGTTAGTTCGGACGACATGTTTTTCATATTTTTCGCCCAACAGTTCTCAGATCTCGCCAATAAAACGCCGCAATAGCCAATTCATGAGCCTCCACGTTCGATAATTTATCATATTTTCATTCAAAAAAAAAATATTAACCCCTTTCGACATGCTTAGAAAAAGCATGGGAAACTCAAAAACCTCGAGAATTTTATGATCGTACTCCAGTTTCCAAATGATGAAAAAAATCGACGAGGAAACTATTGAAAATCAGAAACAAACAGTGTATTTTATAATCTTTGAATGTCAATTGTTTTTTCTCCATCAAATACTCAAAGAAACGTGCAAAGTCTTTCAAAAAATTCCGATGGGAAACGCCCGTACGACCAGCCAATTCGCAGGAAGGGGTTGAACATTTTGAAGCTCAACAGATGAACTTTCCACCGCACAGCTTTTCGTTCCAACTCGTTAAGCCACAAAAATCTTCAACAATCTCTCAAAGGCACTTGAGCTGAAATTCCGATTATTTCAGTTTCATAAATAACATTTTTATATAAATTCAAAACAAAACAAAAACACGTTAATGTGTAAATGTTTTAGTTTGGACATCAAAATGTGCAACCCCCTTAAATCGGTGCTTTACAAAAACGCATTTGTGATAGATAAATCAAAAATTCCTTAGCCCATGGCCGCAAAATCAATAATAATATAATAATAATAGTAATAATAGTTAATAGTAATGATAATAATAATAATAATCTTAAAAACGAGTAAATCTTATACGTACAAACAGCTCTTTAACCCTATAAAATATTTACAACACGGACATAAAAAAAAATATCCAACGAAACATTTTCTCACCGCTAAACTTTTTTTTTGTCTCACGTTTTTTCTTTTTCTAATTTTCTCTGTTCCTCGGCTTTCCTCTGTTTTTCAAAAAATATATTATATAAACGTAATAGGTAAAAAGATGGGAGAAATATATTTCTCCCTCTTTAACACTCCCCCGTACTGCCTCAAAAAATCGTAGCTCAAAAAAAAAACCGAATTTTTTCAAGTTGCTCTGTTCGTTCGATTTTTAATTGTTTTTCTTTCTGTTTCTCACTGTTTGAACTGACGTTTCTCGAGGCTCCTCTTCTCATGTTTTCGTTGACGCTCGCACGCGCACACACGCACACACACACACACAATCTCACGCACACACAAGCCACGTAACACACTCGGTCAGGCTTAAGAGTGATCGCTGCAGGAACCTCAATGGAATATACAAAGCGTCGAACTTGGCGACCTGGAAATTCTTTTTCTCGTTTCTTCTAAATCTTTGTGTGTTTCATTTAAATAGACGCAGATTAATCTTATAAAAAGAAAACATGGATTGCAGATTAAATATTTTAAAAAGACCGATCGCTCAGGCTAATCTGGTTGATGATTTCTTTCTGTTGCTTTACTTGGTGCTTTTTTATCTTTTTCGTTTTAAACTTTTTACGTATGTACAGACGCTAAATGACTCGATATGACTATATTTTTTAAATCGTATTTCTTTTTCGTCTTAGTTCTTATTCGTTAAACCTTTTTTTTCTCGCTTTCGTAACTTTAATAGTATCCGTCGATTAAAATTTAAGTTTATACTTAGACGATAATGCGTTAAAGCGTATTGCATTGCCTTCCCCCCCTCCCCGAAAAATGCACGCCCCTCTGAAAATTTTCCTCTGGTATAATTTTCGTTGCTCCTTTTTTTCTCTGCCTCGCTTTTTAATTTTTTTTTCTTTTTGCTTGACAAAAGGGCGTGCAATGCTTCACTACTCCCAGTTTCTCGGTGCTTCTCGGGCGAGCCTCGAATATATTTCGTAAGTGAAAACAAGAGTAATTTTGGAATCTCCGTTCCCATGGAACGGGAGATTATTCATATTTAAATCTTCTCATTTCTCCGACTTTTCGTAGTGCGTTTAATCTCTCGTAGTTAATTAAAATAACGAGCCAGGATTAGAAATGAACGTCCCTAACGTCAGTCGGTGTTCCGGCTTTCTCGTGTTCCATTATCTTCTCCTGACTCGTGTTCTGTTCCCCCAGTGGCCTCTGGTGTACCCCAGGATTGCCCATCATCGACGACGTCGATGGATTCGTCGCCGATCCTGACGTAGACGTCGTACTGCCCTGATGATGATGATATTGATGATGATGACTACTTATCCCACGTGCCTGCGACACCATCTCTTCAATTTGTTCCAAGCAACCTTGCAGATAGTCCTAAAAATCATAGTCAAACAAAAACCAAGGATTAACATCATTTTCATTTTTTTTTCGAAAATTAATACAAAAAAATATCAAGATGGAACCACATGGATTTGCAAATAATTACTCAAAAACACACAAAAACTCCAAGTCAGGACGAAAAGTAAAAAATGCCGAATGAGGAGGAGCTGAACTTGGAGAATAATAAACAGACTATGGGAAACAAAAAATTGGGATTTATTATTCCAAGGCCTAAAAATGACGAGTTTGAATTTCATAGAGAAGGGAGAGCAAGAGAGAGAATGAGATTTAAGACTCTAAGTTATGAATGAAGATGGTGGGTGTCGTTAGATCCAGAAGACACATGTATAGGCGTAGAGGAAGAAAGCGAAAGAGAGAGAGGGAATAAGAATTTCCTTGGTGTTTGAAAAGACAGATGGGTCGGAGGACACGAAGATATTGCGTTTATAGAGGCCATGAACCCCATGCAAAGCCATTCATGCAGTTTATTTATGCCCAGATCTCTTGCTCTCTCTCTCTCTCTCTTTCTCTTCTCTTTCGTTGACACTCATCCGAACTCATCTCTCGTCTCATATAGATATTATTTGAGAATATACCGTTGGCGAAGTGAGGATTTTCTTGCTAAAACATGTGCCAGGCACCTGCTGCTCTTTTCTCCTCTCTCTCCCTCTCGCTCTTTTCCTTTCTTTATTCTTTGCATTTACAGTCATATGGTTTTTGCTATATGTCAGACAAGACGTTACCGAATGGGGTCCGGGGCATTTCCTGCGGATGCGAGTTCCAGAGAAAGCGAGGAGAAAAAGAAAGAACGAGCGACTGCGATACTCATAGAAGGATATCAAAGATATTGAGTGATGTTTATCCTCAAAAAATCTCAAGCACTGATGAAAACTTTTTTTCCAGTGATTTTGAAAATAATTGTTATTTTTTTTTCAAACTATTTGACAAAATTAAAATTTAATGGACCATAGGAAAGAATAAATGTTGTCGAAAGAGGAGAATATGATTTTCTTGGCTCAAATCGTCCGAAACGAACCTGTTCAATGGCTGTGATGCGCGTGAGCTCGTCGAGCAGACCGGAAAGTCCATAGCCGCTCTTTCCCGTCCAATCGAGACCGTGTAACGCGGCCGCCACGCTCGCTGCTGCGATCATGCTTGGCGTGTACATTGAAAATTTGTATTCTGCAAAAAATTCAATAAAAAACAAACGTAAATAACTGTGAGACGTTAAAAATAACTAAGCAGGGAGTAAAGCGACTGAAAATGACTCGGTGTCAATAAGCGACGGTTCATTTTTGGCAACAGAAAAATTCTACATGTCCTCTTTTTTCATATTTTTTGAAAAATATGACTTTTTTCGAAATTAACTAAAAGAAAGGGGAAAAAATGAGAGAAATCCTAGTTTGGCGCGTGGGAAACAACAATCATCTCAAGGCTGCAGAGATTGCGAAAGGCGTGTGTCTGAAATGATTGGAACGGATGAGCGAAACATCTTCTCGTGTCGTCTTCGCGAGGGCGACGTTTTTGTGAGCTTGGGGCTGTAATAACAACCATCGAGAAAGACCGAGTGAAGTTTATAAAATGGCCGATTTCAATACACATATACGCTATATATGTATTAGTCTGTATATGAAAGCGTGGGGAAAGGAAGAAAGGGAAGAAATGCAACAGGGAGAAACGTTGGTGGCCATGGACACCGCAGACGTCCAGGTATTTAAGACCGACCGTATTTTTCTCTCTCGCTCACTCTTACGTGCCCTTTAATTCTTAGCCAGACTGCATTAGCGATCGTCGCGACGTGCCCGACGCATTTATACATTATCGCGATGTAAACGTAAATTGATTTTCGTCAGGCATTAGAAAAAATGAAAAAGTGGAGACACTGAGAATATTTCTAGAAAATTGGACCAAAATTTCATCGTCACAACGTTTTTTTTGAGCTCCTGCGAAGCCAACAATTCCGACAACGATTCAGACTCAAATAAAATGAAAAAATTCGGTGAGCTTGTGAACAGAATGGAGAAATTTTCCACACGAATATTCCCCTCGATCGAGTGAGAGCCTTATAAAAATCTTGAAACTCACCTCTCGCACTGAGGGCTATGAAGGTCTGGGCGTGTCTTCTGACCATCAGGGAATCCCATGTCCGCGGATCAACCGGAAGACGTGTGAGTATGTGAAGAACAAAGTCACCCGGTGTGACTGCCGACAATTCCCATTTGAGCTTCGACACGACGAGCTGTTCCCACCTCTGCAAAAAAAAAAAACAGAATAAAAATTAAATACACGGGAAACCGAAGAAACTTTCCGATACCAAGATAAATATTTGAGGCGCTTCATCAACGATAGTTTAATGAAACGGAATGCAATTGGCATGGATACAAATTTGTAGAACACCATCAAATGGTAAAAAAAATCATTTTTCGAAAATTATCGAACCGTAAAAATTTAATTCGCGAGCCACCTAATCAATCGCGATTCCAATCCACTTTTTTTTTCTCTGGACGAAGAAAAAATGGCTAAAGAAACTCGCGTGCGTACGCAACGTTGCGTAGCATTTGAGGGTGCGATATGCATTACGAGACTGATCATAGAGTACCGAGAGAGCATGACGAAGCCCAAATGTTCCACTCGGCAGCACGTTCTTTGTTTCATTCAACAGGCTATCTCTTTTATTTAGTTTCTCTTTCCCTCCGCGCCTCGCTCTCTCTACGCACTATGCCGTACACAAATTACTACAAAGTTGTACGTACGGGCGTGTCAAAGTGTCCACGAGCTAATTGCGCTCAGATGTACCGCGGAGTGTAAAAAAAAAAAAAGTTGTCATATCCGCGTAATTTTGCAGATAAATAAAGCCTCCGTCATTTATTTTCACACTCATTAAAAAATCGGCGAGCTCGGAAATAATAACAAACGGAAATTAGAAAACTGAAAACATCCATGAAAAAATCAGGACGACACAAAATTTCATAAAATAAATATAAATGACCGTTCATTCGGATTCCACCGATGTGACGAACGAGAAAAGAGGAAGTTTACAGAAAACGATCTATGGCGCGGTGCCTGAAGGGCTGACAACCATTCCAGCAAAAAAGAAAACGCCACGTAACGGCAGGACGAGAAAAATATATGAGAGGGCAGTATTCATGGGTTCTGAGAGCCACTCGCATGTTTGGCAACCCAAACGAGAGTCCCTGCGCCCTCTACCCAGTGCACATTCCTTGAGCATTGGCGGGGCCAAAGATCCCTTCAGGTATGTCGCAGAAATAATTAATCACATCAACCCTAAGAATATTTTTTTTCCCCGACATGAATGACCTTGAAAAACAATGGCCTATGAAAAATATGGAAAACTCTGAAGAATAATCGAGTGCATGCAAAAATGCATTGAGTCCATAAAAATGTCTTGGCAGATGAAAAAAAAATGTGCAGACAAACTGGTCAAGCAAAATTTGCTAAAAACCGAGGACATTTGAGGTAGAAAACGTGGTATAAAAATGACTGGCTGCGAAAGGATGCAGCAGACGAACGTAGAGAAAAAAGAAGAAGAGCAAAAGAGAAAGGTGGGCAAAGATGAGAGGCTGTGCAAAAATTCAACGCCCCCGCGCTCAAGAACTGCAATCGCTTGTTCGTCTTATATCTGTACGTTCATAAATAGAGTTCTTGTTTGCTCTTTTGCCGGTTGAGTGTAGACCCAAAGAGCCGATGATGAATTTTGTGGCGCGAGAGAGGGTTCCAGGAAAAATTTACCTTTTCCGAAGCATCTGCCGTCGCATCATCGTTTCGGTACTTTGCTCAGTGGAGGAGTGGAAGAGAGAGCCAGAGAAAAAGGAGAGCGGCTCATCAGTCAAGATCGAGGCTACCTTTTTTCAGGGATTTCAATTCGAAGGGATTATCCAACAAATGTCAAATTACTAAGTAAACCGACAAGAAAAAATGCTTCGTTTCCTGTTTTCATTTTTTTTTCCGCATCCACGTGATTACTCAAATATTTATTAAAAATGCAGGCAAGAAAAAAAAAAACAGGAAAATTAAACGAAATAATTTTTAAACACTTAAAAAAAAACAAAAAAACAGAAAAAAATTTCAAAAATTCAATAAATATCGAGAACGATACACGAAATGTGCAAAGGCCCGGGATGATTCGTCACCCCTGACCCCCTGATCCTTCCAAGAACTCCGTTCCACATAGGTACCTCGATTTTCTGTTTTCTTCATCGAAACAGGCAACAAGACCGAAAAGCAAGGACCATCTGCCATGGAAACACGAGAAAAAGTCGTGAGTCCTGAGAACACGTAGCCAAGATGGATTTTGTCTAAATCTCAGAGTCCAACCGGAAGTTGTTTAGGAACAGCAAAAAAAAAAAGGACGAATTTATGTGCAAAAATTCACGTCCATTCATCGTCGAATAAATTTAGTCTCCATTCGTATTTGTTTTTTATTTGATGGGACAATCAGAGAATAGAAAAATATTCATAGGACGTTTTGGAGTCGCGAATCCAGTGAGGCTATGACCACATTTCGTACACTACGTCACATCCTCGTTCGGCCATCAAGCCAAACGTACTCTCGCGTCCATATATCACATAACCACGCATACACGTGTATGCGAAGCTCGCAATCTTCAGTTAGATATTACAAATCTCGACACGTTTCAAATCCATGTAAATGTGCAATTAAATATAATTATTAAAAAAAAAAGCAAGGTACAGTTTATAGAAAAAAATAGCAAAAAATAAAAAATGTGTATGAAAAATTGGCCAATAATAAATTCAATCCATTTAGAACATTATTTCAAGTGATATAAAAAAATATAGAGTTGGCATATAAGTTAGAAGAGTACTAGTCGATGGCCTTCACTCGGTCACCGCCCCCACCATCGTCACCGAACCCACCACACTCGCACACAGCCAACGAAATTTTCGTTAAGCTGTATAATGTGTAAAATATACTGGACTCCGCAGTTTGGGCAAGAGTCATAAGAGATCGAAAGGAATTCCGAGGCATAGAAGAAAATGTGAAGAATTTTTTCGTTCCATTAATTGGCATGAATATTCAGGATTTCACTCGCACCTTATGGTCGCTTCGAATTTAAGCTACTCTGTTGCTCTCTTTCTCACTTGATTTCTCGTCATATTTGAGAGTAGCGCGAGAAACATACAGGCAACGGACTTTACGATATCAGCGATCGACCCTGGGGATAACCAGCTGCTGTGGCAAACTCGCTTTATAAACATATCGTTTATATATATACATGCATATATGTGATGTTTCATGCATATATGTGATGTTTCATAAAGATGTTTCAAGTCTGCGGGTTGAGATAACCGATATTCGTGGATCCATGTGGAGCCCGAATACGAAAATCTAACCTGAGTAAGAAAATTTGATACTTTGTATTAATCGATGTAGACATTTGAGGGAAAATCTACAAAATGCAAAACTTGGCATCGACTGACGAGCAGAATCAACAGAAATTCTTTAGATTTCTTTGAGAGTTTCCAAGCCGAATGGAGACGTGTCTTTTTTTTCTCAGTCGTCCACCTGTTCGGTAGAGAAGAAAAAAACCATTTTCTCCATGAAACACAAGTACCTGTTGGATTTGCATTTTTATATCATTTTTTGTTTGTCAAACGTGTATTTAATTAGCGTTTCGAGAATCAATGCCCCGTTTCGTGGGTCTCGCATTTCACAAGCATGCGTGTGACCATGGCGTTGCTCTTTTTCTACGTGTTTTTTTTTGCGAAACATATTCCATGCGAGAAACATACGGGCTGTCCTGAAAGTCGGGATCAACGTTATTTGGAGCTCAACGAAAATCCTCGCTCTGAGAACAAAAAATGTGCAAACATTTTTCGTTTTTTTGCATGCTTTTCGATATGATCGCGATTTCGTTGTTTTTTTCCTTCACTCTACATACACGTACTCTTTTTAGTTATTTTTCTAAGCACCTACTTGACATTCTTCACACATCTGGGCCACCCTGTGGCACTATATCTATTAATTTCTTCGTGGCCTCGACGAAAAAGTTTCTATGCGAAATACATCGCGCACTAAACTCGCCTCCGGCTGAGTTCTACCATTTCGGATCCATGACTCTCCAATCTAATGCCCAGTTTTACAAATCTAATGTACAACAGTCCCGAGAGTCGCCACTGTCCAAAAAAAACAGCATTCAAATTTACTTTTCTCGATCTCGATCTTCATTTTTATTTTTAAACACGAAATTATTATTTTATTATTTATTTTTATATTACTTTTATTATTTATTATTTATTTTATTATTTATATTTGATCATTATTTTATTATTAATTATTATTTTCATAAATATTATTTGTCACCGTGCATGAAAAAATCATGAGCTTGCATCGAGTTTCTTTGAAGAACGGTTTTTTTTTGTTTTTCTTAGACATTGCCTTTCCTTCGAATTCCGAAAGAGTGAAAAAGTGGCGTATTCCGGTCACCATATGTTTCTGTTGCAAGATCACGGATATAGCATAACAATCGAACATGCATACACGTGGGTATCTGAACGTAATTACAGCGCTCGATACCTCGCAACAAAACGTCCGATGAGCAAGGTGAATGCACCTGTAGCTTCGAGCTCTCGAAATGTAGATATTTTTTTTTCAGTACTCCGAAAAAAAAACAAGCGGGCAACAGGTGGCGGCGTGAGTTTCTCAATATGGGCCCTCGATCTACAGAAGATTCGGGTGGGTAATTAGTGATGTTTTTGTTCGAAAACTTCGACATTTCCTTCATTAGCCTGAAGTTTGCATCGACGCAATGCCACGAAATGCAAAAAAAAAAAAATGATTCGTTACTTTTTATTTTACGAATCCATCCATGAAATCCAAGGCAAGAGGCAAATCGAGAAAAAAAATCGAAAAGAAAAGTTAGGAATCATTTTTTTTTTTTTTTCTACTATTCGGAATTTTTACGAATAAACGTGGTCGACGTAAAAAAATAATAATAAGGAACCGATGCTGGTAGGAAAAGGGTCTGCAGGAGAAAATGAGCAAATGGTAAGAGGCTAAAGGTGTTCACGTCAAGAAGGAGGAAGGGAGCAGGTGGAGATCGAGAATGAGCGATGCACGACACGAGATGTGGCGTTTTGTTATTGTTCTTATTTTATTTTTTTTCTTTTCGATTTTTTTGTTTTTTTCTCGATTTGTTTTCTGTGGATAATAATGTGGCGCGCGCCAGATCATAAATGCACGGGAATCCGGATTAGTAAGGTCGTACGAATAATAACGAAAGTAATGGGAAAAAAATTCTTAACCCGACGATTGTTTCGCGGAGAGTGAGATCGAGAAAAAAACAATAGTCGAGACAGATTTTTGAGGTATAATTTTTGAGGGCGGAGTGAGAACTGAAATGATGAAAAAAAAAAGAAGGAGCTCGCAGCTGTCTCGATAAAAGTGATCCCTTGTTTGGGTAAATAAAAAAACTAACAATAGTGGAAATGAGTGGAGGGTGGGTGTTAGGAGAAGCTTTTCAGGAGGCTCGTAAAGTAACTGCACACGTTAATTCCCATTCTTTGGGTGACTCGCGACCCCCTTCGCATTTGGGCCAAGATTATGTTATTTTCTTCGTTTTTCTTTGGCCTGAAAAGCGTGTGTGTGGAGAAGGATATAGAGAATAAAAAAGGAGGGAGGGCTGCTGCATTATGTAGAAAAAGACGATGGGACATCGTTGGCTATTAAGGAGAAGAGATGCAGGAGCAGCTGGCAAAGTTGAGCACGGGCCCGGTGCTCGTCATAGGCAGAAAGGAAGAGAGCGAAAGAAACACCTTTCCTTTGGTGGACACCACCTGGCTATCACCTGCTTTTTCGATACCTTGCTTGTTGCTTCTGTGAGTCGATCTGTCCTAGCCACAAGATTGCTCTTCACTTCATCCCGATTCGAAAAAAATCATGCCCATTTTCTCCAAATAAATTGATAAGTAAAAAAAAAAAACCTCTTGGCATTAAAAATTGAAAAATCTCAATCAATCTTAATTTTCGGCCCCCGTGGATTCGAACTCGCGGTCCAAAAATGACAAGCCAATTAATCAGCAGTTTACAAAAATCATTAATCAATTATTCTCGTGCCTTTGATTCGTATCGGTCGCCTGAAGTTTGCATCGACGAAATGAAAAAAAAAAAATTCTAAAAAACGTGACGAATCTTTTTTTAAATTCATTTCATGGGATTGCGTCGATGCAAACTTAAGGCTCATTTATTATCAATGAAAAATAGAAAAATGTTAAATATTTGGCTGTGACACGAGTATACGAAAATAATTTTCTACCCATTTGCCTAAACATTGGTCCAACTGATTTTCACCGTACACGCTGCGTTTCTACACCTGGTTATATTTTTTTTTTTTAGTTATCGTACTGTGGAGCTATTCGGTGGTGCACGCCGTTGGAATTTTGCGCAGCAGGCGATTGCATGGTGTTGGTAAAGGGCCGTATGAGAAGTGAAACCAAGCAATGCCCTCGTAGCAGCCTGGAACGAGGGGTTTTCAGTGCGAAAACGCATAAAGCCAGGGCTATCAGGTCTTTCATCTCGCTGGGGGATTGAGCTATTGTCATTATTTTCTCATTTCTTGTCGAGCCGTCAAGGGGTAAGTTGGTGCTCTCGACACGAAAGTACGAAAGAGCATATTTGGCGAAAAGTGCAGGGGTTGACAAGGGCACACCTTGCACTTTGCAGTTAAATTAACAAGTGGCCTAATAGACCGGAAGGTGTTGGTTGTGAAATAACAAAAAAAAAGTGCAACAGTGCAGCGTTTCGCTTAATTTATTCGTGCTTCCGTTTTAACCATGCGGATGAAAGTGAAGCAGGTGAGACGCAGCTTTTTGCCCCTGGCAACTCGTTTATTCCGATTCGTTTAATTATCATTATTATTATCCATCCAAACGTCTTTTTGTTTTGACAAATTAGGGGCTTTTCTTCGGTTGCTCTATTTTCGCTCACGTCAGAGTTCAACACTCGACGAAATATTTCTCTTTCTCTCTGTGTCTTGTCTTTTTTCTCTCACGTGCGTCTTACGGTCGTGTCAACGTATTAAATAATAGAACGCACACGAGCAAACTGGCGTTCGATATCAGTTGCGTTATCTGCTTAGTCTCCGACGTTCCGAGCGCTATCGTCACTCGCTCGTTTGCGGCGAAAGTCAAGTTTTCAGAGGTGCAGCTTCCAGGCTTATTTTTCAACGATTCTCAATTCATTTTCATGAAAAATTCATAAGCCTCAAGTTTGCATTGACGCAATGTCACGAAATGAAAGAAAAAAAAATGATTCGTCGCCTTTTTTTCCGATTTTTTTTCTCAATTTGCCTCTTGCCTTTTTTGGAACGAATCATTTTTGTTTTTTCATTTATTTCTTCTCATTCCGTGGCATTGCTCATTGGCATTGGTCCAGGCTCATAAAAATTCAATCGTTATTTTGGATATTCTGAATATTTTTTCATCAAAATAATAAATAAAAATCGAGGCGTCGATTGTTTTGAGCGAAAAAATTACACGAATGCAAGCTACTTTGTTTTTCTTTCTCAAAATTGCATGACGCAATGCTCGAATGCGACGAGAGGCCAGGCAAGAAGGAAAATACCGAGACTCTGTATTAGAATTTCACGAACAGTTTTGGCCTGACGATATTTCGCGGGGTCGACGTATCGTTCGACTCGCGGGCGTCGCGATCATGCCACCCAAAGGAAAGACCAATATTAACGCTTTTGTTGTCTTTCACGCAACAACATACAAAATTTCGATGTTTTTGTTTATCTAATTCTCAAAATTACGCATTTTTTTAGCTCGTCAAGAAAAAATCACGAAAAACCGTCGAGATATAAATATTTTTTCATGAGAAATGTCTAAGCACGAAAAATGGAAATTTTCGAGTTGAATTTCCATTCGAAATTGAGGAAAGTTGTCGTGGCGAAAAATGATGTTCAACTTACCCAAAGATCGTCGAGAGTGATGGAATTATCGGTGTAGAATACGAGCATTTCGGCGGTAAGTGGACCAGGCTCGCGAAGTTTTGAGGCGAGCAGCAAACAAGCAGTGCCGAGCAATTGGAGTTGTGACTTTCGGATCGGGCAGATGGATAAAAATCTGTCGAGATAATTCATCGAAAGTGGAAAGACTTCGTCCTGGCATTTTTGTTCCTCACAAACCTGAAAACCCGCCAAATCGATATTTAATTCCTCGCAATTCATAAATCGAAAATCGAGATTAGCCCAAAACCCATAAAACTCATAATAAGAATATAAATCCGATGATTCGCCGCTTTTCGAGTTTCGTGCGATGCTGAAGTTTGAAACGTTGGGTTGCAACGAAAAATGTCGATTTTTATTCATTATTTGTTTAATTTTTTTAACTAATCTAATTTTCCGAGCTATTTATTTTTGTGGGACAAAAACTGGTCGTTTTATAATTGCAATTTAATTCTGAAAATAAATAACGAGCTTTGGCAAATAACGAATACTTCGATACAAACTTCACCGTCATATTTGCATACATTCGAGAAGGCAATAAAAATACAATACTGAAGTTTGCATCGTGGGAAAAAAACGAAAAAGTTATTTTTTAATTATTATTTTGATAATTAATCAATTTTTTGGATTTTTATAGTAAATTCAGTTTCGGAAAGACAAAAAACGCCTGGCCCACAATTTTTGAAAAATATTTTCCGAAAATTTGTCATTCTGCTTCAAAAAATAATGAGTTTTCGTTGCATTTCAATGATACAAACTTCAACATCGTATAAAAATTAGTTGGCTGTCTAAATCAATTTTTAGAAAAATTCCTAAAAAAAA
The DNA here is from genome assembly GCA_030522525.1 of Campopleginae sp. 14b. Lineage (NCBI taxonomy): Eukaryota > Metazoa > Arthropoda > Insecta > Hymenoptera > Ichneumonidae > Campopleginae sp. 14b. Next base: position 187,471 of record JAPYYS010000232.1, read on the forward strand.
AATACGGAAAAAAGAGAAAATTTTCACGAAGATTGTAAATCTTCGTAAAGTTCGTGAACATCTGCCTTTTATAGCGACGATTTGAAAAAGCGTGAAAAAAGGCTTGGTGCTTTATTCTATCTTTTTTTTGCTGGTGTCCAGAGAAATGGGGACCCTGAATAGAGTCAAGACACGTGGACAAGTCGAAGTGAGGTCAGTTGCCATTTTTTTTCTCATTACCCACATTTTCAACCATTTTTTTTCCGGCTAATAAACCGCTTCTCGTCACAAGGATAGTTGACCAGGCTAATTTGAGAGTTAACCGGGTAATACAGGGAGGATTTATATTTCAAAGCTGGGTAAAGGAGCGTGGAAGGTTTGTGACCTTGGTATTGACGGTGTGCAGCTTGCCAAAACGTTCAGTCATACGATCGCAATTTTCTCGACATCTTTTGAGAGTCGAGTTGGAAAAGGGATGAAAAACTGAGCAGCATCATTTCGAGAACGAGCCTGAATCGATATTCAAGAAAAAAAATTAAATTTTTTTTAATTCGATCGATAAAAAGATCGTAAAAAAAAGAATTTACCGTAATTATTCATTTTCGTCGAGTTCGACGAACAGAAGTTGACTTTGTGCATCACTCAACACCAATTATTTCTTTCAGACCCCGAAATCGAAATGACGATAATGCAACGAGAGAATCATCATTAAAATAATTATAACATAACTGCACATAGAAAAATGTTTGGTCATGACGAAGCAAAATGTACATGGGGATGGATATTTTGTTGAGGGGTAGTTTTTAACAACAGATGGCACGTGCTCGTGCCACGCACGAGTCATTAAATTATAATTAGCCAAGCATTATTTTAAGTATCGAAAAATTATCGTCTGTACAAATATTTGTGGTTTTAAAAGTGTTGTTGAAAAACCAATAGGTTTTTCATAACGAGAGGGAGAGAGAGAGAAAGAGAGTGTGTATATTTGTAAAATTACGAGGCAACGTGTCTAGGGCATCTCGAAATAATGAAGGGGTGGTTAATGAGCGTGACCAACCGACCCATCTTGCTTCACTTCTGCACTTAATATGCATATATATAAGAATCCATATACATGTATATATTGTCTAGTCCATCCACATCATCTCTCACACCCTTAGCAATTATCTCTTCGAAAAATATATACGCCAGTCGCCAATTAGCAATGCCTGAGTGTTTTGTGCCGCCACTTAAACTTGGCAGACTTGTCTTTTTCTTCGTTTTTTTATTTCTCATTTAATCACGAATTATTATTCATAAAGATGATCGATTGAATTATTTATATCGAGGCATTTCAATAGCCTTTTCTTGTTCCAAATGATATTTAAGTTTGCACGCTTGAAATGCAACCGAGTTTTCTTTCCTGAGCCTGAAGTTTGCATCGACGCAATGCCACGAAAAAAAAAAAAAAAAAAAAAAAAAACTTTTTTACTTGACGAATTCATTCGTGAGGTCTAAGAAAGGCAAACATTTTTTGTGCAAAGATATTTTGTTGCATTCGGACGATGCAAACTTTGCAATCGGTTTGTTCATTTTGGGGGACAACAATCTCCGGAGAAATCTTCGAAGATTGAGACTAAGTGAGGAACGCGGAATTTTTGCGACATTCGCAATGTGTGCGTGAATTCAAGCCAATAAACTCGTGGATCACGAGACCTGATTCGAACTGTCCCCATTACGTCGAGCCACATTTTTTGTATTGTAATTCCCGATGTGACGGGTCTACATAAATATTCAGGCGTAGTAGTATTTCACGCCCTTTCGTACGAGCCCGCAGGATCGATTTATCGAAATTGATGAAAATCCCGGAACCGATAGATCGGAGAGAAAAACAGCGAAGGACTTTTGTCTTTAGAATCGCGAAAACTACAAGAGCCAATCATTTTTTAGCGCCACTTTTCGGACACCCTGTATACTCTTTTTTCCATCGGCTCGTAATCGTTCACAAACATTCAGGAAAGTTGTGAATATTTTTAACAATTTAGTACGCAACTGCACGTGTATTTTTGAGCTACGGAATCGAAAAGGAAGAAAAAATACTGTTACCACATTGAACGAGCTACATTGCGACCTCAAGCGAGAAAATGAAGAATTTTTGAGCCGCGATTACGAAGCCTCGGGGACTCTGCTGACTCGGCGCAAAGTTCCTCGATTTATATGGTACACACACGGACGCCACACTTTCGCCACTACGGCCCGGCTCGTGCGTGTATTCCGTAGAATTGTACGCAAAAAAAATTACAAAAGGATTAATACTATGTTCGTTTTCTTTCAACTTCATTTTTATTATTCCTTTCAAGCTTCGTAACCAGAAAAAATTTCGTGCCCGACGAATACCGAATCGCATGTTTATCAACAATTCCCCTGGCCGGAAACTACTGCCGAAAAAAAAAACAATAAAACGACTAATCTCTCACGGATCTATAAAAAAAAAAGCGTGACGAAATTCTTAGGATATCGGGAATATTTAGCCTTTTCGTTTAACAGATTTTTTTTCTCGTAATTTTAAGCCCACGATGTATTTACCGTCGTTTTCTATTTTTAATTCCTCGAAAACTTATTATTTCCACTTATTGATGAAATGTTTCGTTCGGTGGATTTTAAAATAGAAATTGGCGCAGTTCTGAGAAGCTCGAGTCAATAGCGAGGCAACAGGTCTCTTCGCTACCCTTTCCAAGAATTTTCAACATCGATGCTTCATCGCTACATTGTCAAGGTCAAACGGTACGCTTCGATATATTTTTTAACCCTTCAGTCAGAAGGGTCTGTCAAATTTCACAGAAAATACAAATTCGACGTGGAATTTACTGAAATTCGTAGAATTTTGATCGAAAATGAGAATTTGGTAAAAAAAATCATTATTTTCTTTTTTGCTGATAAACGTTTAATGAAAGATGTCACGTTGCCCAATTTTCAGATTCGTCATGATTGTATTACAATTCATATATTTTTCAAATAGCAAGAAAGTAAGTTTTCTAATTTTAGATAAGCGAGAACTATATTGGGCAAGAGGTAGCGGTGGAGAGGGAAGGAGGGATTTAAATCGCGATGTCCCGAAGGGGTGTGTATAGAGAAAAAAGAGAGAGGAAGAGAGAGAGAGAGAGAGAGAGAGAGAGAGAGAGAGAGAGAGAGAGAGAGAGAGAGAGAGAGAGAGAGAGAGAGAGAGAGAAACGTGTCGTGGACCGGAAGTCTCGGCCGGCCGAAAGAAAGAGAGCGAGAGAGTGCGAGAGAAAATGCGAATAAAAGACCAGAGAGAAACTCACCTCCAACATCCACTCGGCGACGATTTTGCGCATGAGCGGAGAAATGTCTCTTTGAACGCACTCGAAGTATGAGCTGCTCGGTGCGTATCTTTCTTCGGTTTTAAGTAAATTTTGTAAGACCCTTTCGTCGTTGAGTAAAGCAGGATCGGAATAAGCTCGACACTCGTTGTTTTGGGTCGTTTCGCAGCACAAGAGATCCATTTTTATTGATTTTGTTTATTGTTCAACTCGGGAACGAATAATAAAGTTGAATATTAACAACTCGTGGGTTGAAGAGCGTTACAACAAAACGCGAAAGCGTTTAAATACCGGATGTGGCAGTTTCAAGGAGCGCTAGAGGCGTCGTCTTCCGTCTGTCTCGTTCGCAGCACGTGGCTGCAAGAGCGATCGAAAAAAAAGAGAGAAAACGAAGCGAAGGATTCACAAATTGAGCACTGGGCAACTTTTCGAATCGATTGAAACAGCGATTGTTATCCAGTCTAGTTCACTGACCGGAAACGTACGTATTGAAACACTTTCAAGGTCGAAATCACGAGATCACGCACCCAGGCACTTGTTTTTCTTCCTTTTCTCTCACCAATTCGAACGAAATTCGTCGATGGAAACAAAAACAACACTGGGGAAAGAGAACTATGTGGTCGTCGACCTCTCGTAAATTTTTTGCTAATATATTTCCCGGTATTTGTACTCTCGGCGGTCTCTGTCTCAGAAATAAAGATAGATGATCAATATTTTCGAAGGAATGAGCGAGCGAGAACGAGAGCGAGACAATTTTTGACTCACGTTGTTCACAAACACTTTTTTTTTGCTTCACGCTTGTGTGTCCGTAGCTCCTTTGTCGCTGTTTCTTATTATTTTATTTCTCTTCTCGTTTCACCGGGTTCTTCGAACTCGTTGATATGACAATTTTTAAAATTGCAAAAAAAAACGAACGATCACTAGACACTAAAATAAATTACAGATTTTCGAGCGTGTTAATTCTTAGTCCTCCTGTATCTTCTTTGTTTCGATTTACTCGTAATAGTAATAAATAAGCGTAATTAATTTTGGATCCTTTGGAGCGTTGCGATGATCAGAGATTTATCTTCTTCTTAATGTTATTTTATTATTATCGAACGTTTTCTTACGAAAACGGCTTGTCCGGCGGATGAATTCGATTATTGGTGTACAAAAAAATTAATCGAATTTCCAACTGTTGCTCGTACAGGTTATCCACGTGCGATATATATCTCTCGTTACGTTTTTTTTCTTCGATTTCAAATACGCAACGAGTTTGTAGGTCGTTGAATATTCTCGAAAATCGTGTTACTGAGCGTGTTTCTATGTGACATAACCGTACGTGTGTAAGTGTGTGTGTGTGAGAGATTTAAAAGTTTATTGTTCCGGAGATTCTCACTGTGAGGGGCAGAGAGAACCTTTTCACTTTCTCACGATCCGACACTGGCGGCTTACCAGGTCAGAATGCCGTCCTTTACTCGTCGTTCACGATGCACGGAGTGTGAAACGAAAGACTTGAAATATTTTCTACACTTGCCCCGTGACGCTCCGTTCTTCGCCGCCGGTTTCCCCACCCCGAGCAACGCTCTTCCCACCCCTCGCGTCTTCTCCCACTTCAAGACCCAAGCCCTCCCTCCAGCTTGGATCGGCGCCAGAGCAAATTTTGCCACGTGATGCTGCCCCTCGCCGGCTGTTCTTAACTTCTCCGTCTCACTCGTCCCGGTGTGTGAGAATGCCGGCATATTGCTATAGTTTCTGCCACATTTCGTGCGTCCCGAATGCCGGGGCGCCGCTTCCCCCACTCAACAATTTCTCGCCGATCGAGGGTGGGGAAGAAAAGAAACGACGCTCGCCTCGTGTGACTCGGATATCTGTTAGTGAAGAACCCCTCTCGCGGATCAAACGAGTCTTTTTCTGTCGCACGCAGAGCTCACCGAGCTCTGTTCCACTCGGAATTGCGAGTCGGTCGGTCTCCGCCTCGCTTTCTGTCTCACCTTCTTTTTACATTACGTTACAAAGCCTCTCCCTCTCTTTCTCTTTCTCCCTCATCTTCGACACCCGACGTAACCATCCAACCTTTTCGCCGCCACACATTTTATACTCGAAACTTATATCGAACTACTCACCGGATTTTGACCTTACGCGCGTTCTCGTTTCTCTTTCGCTCTGGATATTACGAAAGTGCTCGTATTCTCTTTTTTACAACTCGTTTCGAGCTTTTATTTTGTACACTCCTTTTTCGTAAACTTGCCGGTGAATCCCAAGAAAGTACCGAGTTTACGTAGAAATATTCCCATGCACCTTTTTCGCTCGAAAACCCCCGTTTTATGGCCATTTTCTCCCCAAGAACTTTGCAAAATGGAGCCCAATTATCTGAAAAGAAAACATGAATTTTTGAGCAAGAAATCTTGTGGCTACGTTCAATTTTCTAGCCAATTCCCATAACGAATCCACCCTTTTTTTCCAAAAGCGTTGAGTAGATGGCGGACGAGTGAATATTTTGTAAATTCGAGGAAACACGGTTCGGGAGAGGGGATGAACAAAAAACTCAACTCTGTTGGAATGAAAAATCGTTTTGCTTCGATGGTCGAGACATTTCTCGAGTTTTTTTTTTCGTGTTGTACACAAAGAGACGAGAAAAGGATAGAACGAACGAGCACAACGTAGAGGGCGGCACCGTCCTCGGTGTACCGCGTGAATGATTGAGAAACGCCATGAGGATCCGAGTTTCACACTTTCAGACAATAGACGAGGGTACAAAAAAGCAATCGCGACTGTACCGGATCTCGAACATCTTCTCCGATATGGTGCTCTTATTTTCGGACCACAGGGTATTGAAACATATCGAGCGAAAAATAAACCGACCCAATAAACCAAATTCCCCCGCTTGATAAAGTCACATTCTTTGTACAAGAACGATTCATTAAAAATTCAACATGATCACGAGCAGACGAGCTTCCGATCGTTCGCATGAAAAATCGAGGTCACTGTATCTCAAGGCTCTTCAAATCGCCGAATCTTAATCTGATTAATCATTCCTAATCTCGTGTATCCGTCAATTCTATCATGAAAAAAAAATAAAAAATGGATCGAAGATGTTCGTCATGGGCCAAGGATCATCGACCAGTAATAGTCACGTCCTGTTCGACCCGAGCGCGTATTTGCGTTAAATGTGGCTAACCTAAAAATGCATCCCGTGTCAAAAAACCCCTAAATTTCGTATTTTCTCGACGTCTCATTGCATCATCCGTACTTAACTTTCCTCCACCACCGCAGGGTCATTTTGACCCAGAAAAAAATCGTATTATTCGTAATATTTCTCCAAAAATTCCAAAAAAATTCTGTGAAAAAAGTCTTCACGATTTATTTTCATACCGCTGTTATTTTCTCTGTAGAATCTCGTCATCGTTTTCTTTTCCCCTTCCCGTTATCTGGCACTTACGACGCTTGTTGGTGGCCTCGGGTAAATTTTACCTCAAGTCAGTCACCGCAGACTTAACGCTAGACTGAGAATGCTCTTGATGCATGAGAAATTGTCTGCGATATTTATTGCACGAGAGGAAAAGACTGGGAGCGAGGGCAAGAGAGAAAGGGACAAAGGGGGAGACGGACTTGCACCAATGGCGTGTGTCTCGTACTACGCGAGTATTACTACTCGTAGTATTACTGCATGGCACGTAGTACGACAACGTGGCGATGCCCACAGGATTCAGCCTCGTTTTATCCCCCCCCCCTCCCCCCTCCCCCTTCTTTCGCCTTTCCTCTTGATACGCCCTCTAGAGCGCGTGTATAAACACGCACGAATCTCGGGAAAAGACCCCTGACCGGATGTGCATCAACTCGGGAAGGTAAACGTCGCGTGCGATCTTCCTACCCTACTTCCCTTTATATTTATTTCCAACCGTACAACAGAAGTGACGAAACTCACTTCAAAAATTCACCTGAAAACTGCACCAACGTACGAGTTTTCTCCGGATCGTCAATTCATTCGTTTTATCATGTTTTTACGCCGTCGAGTACACACTGGGTCAATTTGACCCGAAAATTTTTCTGTCGCCAATTCAATGGCAACGAATGTTTCGGAATTTTATGTTTGTTCTCGTTAGAGATTTGGATAACCACGAAAAACGTTTCTATAAAAAAAAAAAAAGCAAAAATGCATGTTTGCATTCGCTTCGGGTCAGATTGACTCAATATGCACTCATAGGATGTGTCCACTCAAAGGATGCAAGTCCGTAACCTTCGACCTTCATTTGACCTTCATTTTTTATCTTCTCACATTCTTGATTTTCGAATTTGGCGGAAAATCAAGTTTTGGAAAAATCGCGCATGATGCAGGTGTCAAATAGTTACCTGGAATAATCGTAGGGTTTTTAACCTGGCTCTGGCATCCAAGAGATCCAAGGGCGAAGTCTTTGTCACGATTTTTTTTCCGATGCCGAGAGCCAGGACGTTCCGGAGCAAGAAAAAATCGGGAAATTTTCAACATTTTTGTTCCTCTCCTCGCATCATCAACGAACAAGTGGAATTGAGTACGTAAACATTTGTTTTGTTCGCTTGAATAGTTTTGTTTTGGCTTCAACAATCACGAGGTCCTGGTCGCGTAAAAAATCACGCAGTAATAAAAAAAAAAATTAATGTTATCGCCCACAGATCGAGGCACGACCTTGAATTTTCACTCATTCTTACCCCCCCCCCCCCCCCCCCCCCCCCCCCCCCCCCCCCCCTAACAAACAAACAAACAAAAAAAAACCAAAAAAAAAAAAAACAACAAAAAAAAACAAAACAAAAAAAGTTCTTTGACGGAATAAGAAGGACAGTTGCCCACAGTAGCGGATAAGAATCAGTGGTATCCGAATGTCTCTTATAAGACGCAGAGCCAAGAGGGCTAACGTCAGGGGAGAAGGTTTCGGGTGAGAAACTTTACGTTCTCTCGTATTTAACTCCACTCGAGCGTCAAGCTCTGTTCTGGACGTTGGTTATTTACAGTGAAAAACCACAAGATTTTTTCTGTTATGTTCCTATCGTGTTCGCATTCACCTCAGCTGGAATAGTGCGTGTCTCATCACCAAGACACGCTCCATGAAACCTTCGAGGTGCATCCTACACCTCGAACAACTTTTCTTTCGTTATGCTCATCGCGAACAACCTTTCCCACTCCACAATCTTCCCATTTTTATTTTACTCGATTACTCGATTGTTTGATTAAACTTAATTAGACTCGGTTGAATAGTAAATCATTTTAGGGGGTCGTCATCGCAGGAGCTACGATCGAGTCGCTATGAAGTTTCAGTCACAAGTTCCTCGACGATTTGGACTAGAAATTTTGTTCAATTTCAGTCGCAATTGTCGTTGAACATTTTATTAGAATTTTTTTATCTTTCTATTTATTGGACTAGAAATTCTTCGACGCTTCGGACTATAAATTTCGTTGAATTTCAGTCGCGATTGTCGTTGAAGACTTTGTTAGAATTTTTTTCAACTTTCTATTTCGTTCGAGATCAAATTTATACTTTGAATTATTTATCAATTGACTCCACGCAGCCGAATCACGCGATCGTCAAAGAAAATTCGTTGTCATTGAGAGCCCATGAGTCGAGGACGAAAAATCGTTCGGGTCAAAATGACCCAGTGTGTACTCGAAGGGCTGAAAGGAATTTTGTCGAACATTACACGGGGAAATATTTTTCTAGCAAGACACAAAGCTTCGGAATAATATTTTTCATAATAAAAGCGAAAGCAGGGAAAATGGATAAAGAATTAAGCGAATTTGCTGTCAGTTATTTGAGGCTTTCGAATCGCAATTTTTATGAACTTTTTTTTTGCGACAATCGACGCCCCTCGCTCTTAATGTCTCTCCAGGCTCGTGTAATTCCATTGAGATGAATGGACTAAGAGAAAAGGCAAAGAGACACGTGTACTCTCGAGTAATAACGCGCCTCGCAATCGTAGAAAGCCTCGTGAGCCTTTTTTTCATTATTTTTCTTTGCCAGACCGTGACGGGCCACATTTGTACGTGGTTATAAATTTTTCAGAGATTTTATTTTCTCCCAAGCGTAAATATCTCCGGTGCGATATTAAATTCACGAATATTCCCGCTCGATTCTTTCGGCCACTCCAACAAAAAAGTAGGGTTTTACTCGTATTATTATGTTTTTCAGTAATAAAAGCCACGAATTTCTGCACCCGGTATTTCGCATGGACTATCCTTTTTTTTCTTGTTGCCGAAATCTCATACTTTTGCGTCAGACAATCGCCATTTTTTTTTTACGATTTTTCGAAAGTTAATGACAAAGGAAAATTTGGTCAATTCATGGGAAACGATAATTCGAAAAAATTCATTCTTTCCTGGTTGTCAAAAAACATTACGATATTTGAAAGAAAAAAAAATTTATATACGAAGAAAAAATCGTTTTTGTACGAAATTTCAATACGCGATCGTCCTGTCCGATTTTTTTAGTTCATCTCCGAATTTCTCAATCTAGTTCGTAACAGGGACCTCGAAAATCTGTCCATGCAAAGTTCCCCGTGAATTGTGAGCAAGAAAATGTCTCGGAACTGCGTTCGTTGAGGTGCGTTTGTGTGCAAGGGCCAAAGAACCATTTGCCTTGGTTGGAGCGAGGAAACTAAACGAATAAATGAAAAGATGATCGCCGAATGACCAATTTTTTCCACCAATTATGCGATCGTTATGTTGGCCTGCTCGCCGCAAAGAGATGACAATTGGAATCGAACAGAAAAAAGTAAAGAGCGAGTGCGTAGTCAGGGCCGGTTGAGATGCATTTGGCCCATTTTTTTTTTACGATCGGGCCCAATTCCCAAGCGCGTACGTATGCACTTTGCCCAGAATTTCTTTTTCGTCTCAGCGCGTACTCCATTCTTGTCCACCGTTCAGAAAAATGGATTTTACTTTGATGCGACCGCAATAAATTAACCGATGAATTCAGTTTCAAGGTCACAAGATTAAAAATTTTCACTTTTTTTCAACAAATGTACAGAAAAAAAAAGAAATTTCCCGATTGTTGTTTGTATATCTATATAGAAACACATGCAGAGTCGTCCGGACGATCGTGGACGAAAGCTCTCTTAAAGATTGCCTCGAATGAGGCGCGGTCGCCTTGTACGCACGAAAGCAGAAAGAAAGCAAGAGAGAGAGAGGGAGAGAGGTAAAAAAGATGGCAGAAATAATGCTACGTACAAAAATATGCTGACATTATCACGAAGTCTCGTGAGCGCGTATATATTTATTATTATTATGATTATTTTTTATTATTTCTCTTATATATTCGCAATGCCAGAAAGGAATTTTTATCCTGGATTCGCTGTATGAGCGAGGAGAATACTCGTTACGCTTTTATAATCCCCTGCTCGCTACGGCGCGGTCTCTCAAGGCCTCCTCGATGAAATTAATTGAATAAAAAAATAAGAAACAAATGGCCCACCTCCTGTTCTATCTTCGATAAGATAAATTTTACGATTTTTTCACCAAATTCAAAGCGGCCTCGAGTCATTTAGAATCTACGAAGGTGGACGCTCAAACGAATCACTTAAATTCGTTTTTTTTAATTTTTATTACTTCCTCGTCGCTCCTCGGTCTCTTACATTGTATGGAGAATAAACTGCAGAGATTCCTGGAACGAAGGACTCACTTCTCTTTTGCCAAATGGAACTCCGATCCAAATATCTCGTGCAATGAAAATAAAAATGAGCGAAAATGTCCTCTCGTCACTTTCAACTTGAATGAAACAAAAAAATCTTCGATTTGAATAAAAATTATTTCTTAAATAACGCGAGTCTCAAAGTTAACACTTTTGAGACCAAAGTCTCGAGTGTTAACGTTGAGAAAAGAAATTACAGCTCCGACTTAATTTTTCGAAGAAACTCAACAACTTTCTGGACTCTAAGAATTCGAAATAAATCTGTGAAAGAGAAGAAACTCTGTGTTGAGTTTGTTCAAAGCTCGCGACAAAGAATCGAGCTACAGAAAAGTGCACAAGTGTCGTGCTCGTGATGTCGATGAATAGCGGGAAAGAGGTCTATTCAGCTCGGAGGTATGAATAAATTATCTCGATGATAAGGATGGTACGACGATGTTTTGTCTCACAAAAGAGAAAAAAAAACTTTGGTCTCTCTTGCCCACTTTTTACTCAAATTTTCAACCCACAATTTCGTTTTCTTGCCTCATTTCTTTTTAATGAAAAGTTTCCATTTATTCTTGTCTATGATTTTGCATAAAATCGGGAGAAACAAAAAGATTTGAAAAACGTTGAACAAAATTGAATTAAAACGAGTCGTTATCTACGTTCGTAAGAATAATTTGCTTGGTGACCTCGTATTAATGTCGTAGAGACTCCTAAAATATCAGACATATATTTCGGTACACTCGCTGCTCGTAAAACCCGACGAACAACCAGGCGATAAAACATTATCGATCTTTTCGAATACGTTAAGTAATTGTGAGAAAGTGCGAGGAACCTCCGAAGACTTTCGAACGGTTTACTTTTCCTCATATTTTAAATGCTGTAAGAAATTGCTCGTAATTGTCATCCAACGAGTCTTGAGCGTCAAGATATTTTGACATGGCTACTTATTTTCTTTTATTTCCTTAAGGAGGCAAAATCGCCTCCTGGGATGAAGAAAAAGCAGCAATATTTTTTGTTCAACTCAAAGCAACGGAATGAGAAGAAAAGGAAAAGGGAAAATAGATAAGGTTTGGAAAAGAGGAGCAACTTGGACGTGAAAGCGGGAATAATGAAAAAAAAAGAGGTAAGAATAGGGAGCGACCAGAAGTGAAGAGGGAATGTTGGTCTTTTGCTGGAAAAAGATGAGCCATGATTCGTCTCTTTTCCGCGGAGGGTCCAGCCGCTGTATTTGGTCATGAGAGGAGACGATCTCGCGCGGCTCTCCACGTCTCAAGGGTGGGAACTGTCTCGTGAACCGCGGACACAAGTTTCTCTCTTTCCTCTTTCTTCTCCTCCCTCTGACGCGGAATTACGATCTTGGAGTTTTGCGCGCGCGCGGTCTCGCACGCGCCCGACAATTCGAACGCATTTTTTCTCCTTCTCTCTCGCTCTTCCCCCGTGACTCGGACATTTCTTTCACTTTTTTTTTCCACTCAATTTTTCAACGTGCAATTTTGATTTTGGAATGAATTTTCCATTCGATTGAATATCGATTTTTTTTTTCTTTATTTTCAAACTCAAGCACACGAAACTTTTTTACATACCCGAGGGTCAGAAAATAATGGCGATTCCATGTGAATCGGGAAAAAGGAGGTTCGATTCGAAAAGCTCGAATTTGGAGGCACATCCACCGTGACAAATTGGTCGTAAAGCCCCTCCCCGTGCGGTAGCAGGATCTCGAGAAGAACGGTCTCGTTTACGAGACAGAAATATAGTCTCGAACGAGCGAAGAAAATTGTCGAAGTTTTCAAAAATCCTTCTTACTGCCCAGATGACTGCAAATCTTGACCGGAAGTCCTTCAGATCTTAAAGGTTTTTTGTCTCTTTGTAACGACGAGCGTAAATGAATAGATAGGTTGACCTTTGAACCCAAGAGGCTTTATTGTACTTCGGTCTGGGGGTGCGCTTCGGACCCTCGAACGACAAGACTTGGCGCTCCCGCAGCTTCGTCAGACCTTCAAAAAGACTTAAGTAAATGAAGGAAGATTTTACTGGGCAATGAGAGAGCCAGGTAGAATAGATTTTCTTTTCATTCTTTGCTTTCGCACGCTCTCGCTGTCTTTTCCACTCTTTATATTTCGCCACTTCATCCTTTTGTGTCGGGACTTTTGTGAGCTTGGCTCATGGCAATGCTGGCTCTTCCATTTCGTCCGTACATTTTTTTTCTTCATTTTTTGCCTCACAGACAAAATGAAAACGCGGACTAAAGTCGAAAAATCGATAAAAAGGACGCGCGATCGGCGCGTTTGCAATTTTTCGCAAAATCTTGTCCATAGATGAGCCTCGACGACACTGACCCTCACGAAAAACTTATCCGTGGAAACATTCGTTACTTCCTGGTAACGGATAAACACTCGATAATTGATTTTGTGAAGCCCAACCCTTCAGTATTCTGCCCGAGAGAGAGAGAGAGAGAGAAACAGAGCAAAAGGGGAACGATCGATCCCGGGCATAAAGAAATAGAGACCGATCGAGATGAGTGCTCGCAACCACATTTGGTCCGAGACTGGAATGTCACCGCGAATTTAATACGAAACTCCTTTACTACGTTCCCCCCCTTAACCACTGTTTTTTTTTATGTTTTATATATTTATATACACATACAGGGTGTCGGCACGCTTATTTGCCTTTTTCATGGCAATTTCCTTCATTAAGTTTATCGTAATTAAGTAAATTAATTATTTTGATCGATCCTTTTGCGTCATTTTTATTGTGAAATTTTTTTTTCCGTTACGTTCGAAATTTTCCCAGAGATTTTTCCAATTTTCTCTCAGCGAAAACAAACGAATTTTTTTATTTCCCAACGATTGTTATTGGCACTTGGAACTTGCAATAAATTAGTGAACTTTCATGACTTGTTATCCTCTCGTAATTCGAATGTTATAATGATGGTTCCCACGCCGGGGCTAAGAGTTTATGGTTTTGGGGAATTTACGGTTTGCAAAAAAGTGAGAAAGAGAACGCGGACACCCGGTACACAATTGTATACATTGTCTGGGTCTTTTGCACTATAACGATTCGAGGTCTCGTTCATTTCAGAGCGATCGGTCTTTAATTGTAGTTTCGTTCGTTTTCGGCCGATTCATTCGCTTCCCCTTATCGCGCTACCTTTAAAACCTCTTTTTTACGTGGATTCGACCGCGAGCGAGCCGAGGGAATTCCAAACACTCAATTTCTCGAATAGCTCCGGCGCGCACTTAATTAAAAATGCGGAAACACGTATCCGATTCTTCCGATTCGCGGATTCTTCGAAAAGGTTAAAACACTGAAAAGCATATGATTCTGAAGTTTGCGACGTTCAGATACAACGAAAAATATTTTTTCTATTAATTATTTATTAAATTTTGAAAATCATGGCAATTTTTTGGGGTGATCGAATTTTTGGGTCAACAGAGAGGGTCGTTTTATAGTCTAGATGAAATATTAAATAATTATCGTGGGCTCGGCTGAAGAAAAAAGAGAATTTCGTTGCATTCCAACGACGCAAACTTCAACACCATCCGAAAAACTATTTTTTTAAAACTTGAAACTTTATGAAGCGAATAATTCTTTTAATGATTCACTTCCAAACTCATAAAGACGCATTACTAAGTTTTTGAATATCGTGTGATGGAAGGAAACGCGGTAAATTATGCGAATAAATATCGCGAGACCTGCTCCGTTGAGAATGCTCGGAGCAATTGTTTTTTTTTTTTGCTTTGCCTTATCTCGTCTATCAGACGGTTAGTCGTCAGGCGTTTAAAAATGGGAAAAAATTGGACAGCTTTTTTTTGAATGTTCGAAAAGTTTATAGAGTGTCGCGAAAAGTAAATTTATTTTTCTGGGATTGATAGAGATCGCGAAATTGTGGAGAGAAAAGGTTCGTGACGATTTATTCGCCGGACCGGCCGTTGACGAGACATCGAGTAATCGTTCAGTGCCAGGAAATCCGTTGCATCGGCCAGACGTGTGGAAAAGGGGTTAGACGTTGACCACGCCCACTCTGTGAAGGCGTAATGCATGGGGATTCGTTGTCAGCATATAATGATCCGATATCTCATGGAGCGTCGTAGATCGGAGAGAAAAACGGTTGGAGATTTTTCTCGTTGGGATTTTCAGTAAGTCGGTGAGTCTCGAGTTTTGGAGGCGACATTGAGGATCCCCGTTATTCGTTAATCAGTGACCGAAGACGCAAAGGAATATAATATTTTGGCGAGTCGAATGAGAAGAGCGGCGAGCTCTGAAATTCATTAATCTAATAAAAAAAAGTGTGGACGAGTTGGGTCGAACACGCGGACGACTCGTGTCGGTTTATTTTTGGTGCTGCAGCTAATTTTTTCTCTGTCGATTCTCAAGCCGGTACAACTGTCGAATATTAACGTAAGTAATCGGAGTAATCACAAGTAGACACGATTCGTTTGGCGAGCAACTCTGGTGTGTTGGCAACAAATGCTGGGAATTAAATAAAAGGCACAGTCATCGCGTGAGCGAGCTTCGGAGAGGACGATGAGGACTTCATTAACGATTTTATTAATCGTTAAATATATAATTGGATGGAAATTCTTGGATATCGGGATAATTGGAAAGACTGTTATCTAATTTTCGTTGTATCGTCGCGGATCCGCGAGCCTGAGAGATAAAATAATAAAGGGGCAGTTTTGTCTCGGGAAGAGAAGAACGAAGAAGCGAGAGGAAAGGATAAATCGAGAGAGAAAGCTGCGACTCGAATGAGAAGGAGAGCTGGACGGAGGGAATAAGGAAAAGAAATAAAAGAAGAGAAGACTCGAGTCATCAAAGCTACCGCGCGTTCTCTCGTGTCTAAATGATGCTGTGAAGCAAATGAGTTTTTGGTGGGCCTGTTTGAGATGCAGACCGGCGTCCTCCGCGGAATCTCGTTTTCAGACAAACTCGCGCGAGCGCGCGCTTCTGCAACGATCTTACGAGAAAAAGGAGGAGGAGCAAAAAGTCAGAGAAAGAAAGAAAATTTGACGTAGCACGAGATCGCCTCTATTAAACCAACACTCTGTGCCTTCTCCATCTTTTTCTCTCTTGACCTTCTCGTGTCTTTGACTCTCGACAATACGTGTTCATTCGTCATTCCGAACTCCACTAAATTTCCCATACATCGTTTAAATCTCCCGAATTATCCGACTCTCACGCAATAGTTTTTTTTTTTTTTTTTTCTTGATGCTGTCGGAGGAGCCACGTGAGATGCACAATTTCCTCTTTTTGTTGTTGTTGTTGTTGTTGTTATTCCTTTGCACCTGCTTATCGTGTTTTATAAATTCAAGGATCCTGCTTAGCCAAATTCATGTTGGAAATACTTCTCGGCCATCCTCTCAACGTCTGCGAACCTCGAGCCAATAAATTAACACGAAAATGGGCGTTGCCATTGTTTTCGGGGTCCTTTTACCACTCAATCGATTATAATTGCCACGCCCGTGCTTTTTCCTCTTTTTCACATTCTCCGTCTCCCCCTTTTTAGTATCGAATACCCGGCAAGCTTATCACCCGATAACTGCTTCCGTTTCTCCTTGATAAACGCGTATATCCGATACGAAATTGTACCGACGTTCGCGCAAAAAAACTCAACGCTCGTAACGCCTAACTGCGGCGAAAAAAAGTCATTCTTACGAGAGACGCGAGATATGCGATTGGGAAAAAATCGATGTGACGCTTTTTTCAAAACGTTCGACAATCGTCGTTTCAACCCGGAGCCGAAAAAACAAACAAACAAACAAAAAAACATCATTAATTCCAGCCTCGGAATCTCCTGAAGAATGATCAACAAAATAAATCTGCGAGAGTCTTTCAAATTTTTCGTCGAGTTCGATTTGCCGGCATTTCCCAAAACTTCCCACGTTACATAATTCTATTGTCCACACATATTTGTTAGTTCGTTCAACCCTTAATTTTAATATTTTAAAATATTAATAATAAATAACATTTAAAAATGCCAAACGTAGGCATTGCTGGCGCCAGACTCATAGAGAGACTCGTGAGACGTTGTCTCTTGTTTTTGCCCTCCTCGTTCTTCCTCACTATTACAAACGGTATCTCGACTATTATCGTCGACCGATTGTATCCTGGACGAACTGTAATATCACGAGGTAAATATACTCTGTCGGCAACTCTTGGTTATAAGAATTTTCCACGATAACTTAACGACTCATTATGCAAATAGTAATACATCGTTATCAGTGAAACTCTCGTATAATAAAAATGCAAATTCTTTTGTTTCTACTTTCATTCAGTGCTAAGAAAGCACTGAAGTTAATATAAAGGTAAAACCTGAGATTATGAGTGATGAAGCACGACATGATTGTCGAGCAGCCAGCCTCACCGCGTGATTGGATGAAGATCGAGCAATAATTTTAGTGTTTTGGAAGCTCATCAGGGTCCTGGATAAGGTCACGAGTGAGTTTTTCCGATTCCACCTGATCCACGAGAATCGGTGAGGTCAAAATAAGGTCAGGTATACATTTTGAACGTTGCATCGACCCAAACACGAGTTTGGCCAGCAAGACCCTTTAAAGGCTGGACAAAACGTCAGGGATTCGGTAAAGGGCTCATGTCCAGTTTATTATCCACCTGAACGATGCTCAAGCATCAACGCCGAAAGCCACGAGGTCCAGGACACCTGAGAGGGAAATGCGGAATAGAAAATTGAGGTTCTCGATGTAGGTGGCTCGGGAGAATAAGAGACGTGAGAAGATTGAAGAAAAAAATGAAGTTACCTGAGGTTCTTTCTGCGAAGGAAAGAATGACCAATCCGCGGGACTACCCGACTCAAAAGCAACCATCTCGTGTGTATCACAATCGTTTAAAAGCAAAAGGTCTTAGCTCAAGTCGTAGGGAACGTGCTTTTGTTGAGGGTACGACCGTTTGCTTGGAGGATCTTTATAGCTGAGTCAAGCAAGCTAAAGCAACACAGCGGATTTTCTTACTCGCTCTCGTCTTCGTATACTCTCTGTCTCTTAGTCTCGATTCTCTAACACGGCCCTAGGAGGCCTCCGGGCAACCATGCCAAAGATTTCGGGTGGCTTTGCTTCCGAGAACTCGTCAGGGACGCGAAGCAACCGCCCGGCCCGGGCAAAGGCCGAACCCAAGCCAACCAGCCGACAACCACCGAAAGGAACCCAGTTCATTGAGGCTTTTTGCTCTCTTTCTTTACCTCCCTCCGCCCTCACCTCCTCCACAGCCCCCTTTTTTCAATCCCACACCAGATACTCTTTGTGCGCTCTTTAAAGACCTTCGATCCCCATCAAAACAACAGCTTGTTTTTCTTCATTTTTTTACTCCGCTTACACGAAAATAATTTGCGTTTTGCCTTCCTCCGGCATCCAACAAAGCAGATCCTTCGATCTCGTGCGATAACGGCTAATCATTCCTCGCAGCACATTAACCTGCTCGCCGGATCTTATCCTTCGAAAACTTTTAATCGAGCTTTCTTTTATTCTTCGCAGACATTAAAAACCTTTTTTTTTCTTCCTAATCACTTTTTCGCCCATCGGAAGGAGAAAATTTATCGGTTTGTTTCCATTTTAACTCCAAAATTCAAAACCCCACTCGTTCGCACTTGCTCCACTTTCTACCGAGCCCCGACACACTTTTTCGTCAATGCAGTCATTTTTCTTAACAATCTCGTTTCACAGAGGAAATAATATTCGTCGTAACGCATCAATACCCACCGAAATAACTTTCAACACGCGGTAGTATTTGCGCAGCACCCAAAATGCAGATACTCTGTTTTTCTCCTTGCCATTTGGGCTTTATTAAATATTACGTAATTCTGCAAGTTTCTGGGACATTGGAACGATCTCTTTGTCTCAAAAAAAGGGTTTTCTGTATTTTTGAAAGTTTCTCCTCACGTGAACCGTGAATCCGGCACCAATTGGTCGACGAACGTAATTTCCAAAATTTCGTCAACTTATTTCGAGCCTCGAAATAGAGAGTCCGACGACGTTAAAGAAAAACCGATCGAATTAAAATTATTTTCTGGACACAGGCAGCGATTCATCTCTTTGAAATTACGTCAATGAGTCTATGATGAGCTTCTGAAGTTTGCATCGACGCAATGCCACGAAATGAGAAAAAAATAAATAAAAATATAAAATTGATTCAGGAAAAAAAATGGAAAAAAAGCGACAAATGAATTTTTTTTTTTCATTTCGTGGCATTGCGTCGATGCAAACTTCAGGCTCATAGTCAATGCACACGTTGAAGAACGAATTATTAGACACGATGCAATCGCAACTGCGACTCGAAAATATTCGATTGTGCATTTTTTTTTCCGCAACTACATTGACTCGTCGATGAATTTCTTCCTTTTATTCTCTCGTACTCAATGAGCGACAGTTATTGCAGTTCGTTTCGTGTAGTCAATGACTCCGAGAAGCTTCAATCGCAAAATGAAATTCACCCCATTTAAATGAAGAACGCGAGGAAAGGGGGACCCCGAGAATTTACAACGGATCTATGAATATTGAAAGGATGAGTATCGAAGTTGCTCACGATCATTCAACGCTCGCGAATAAATTGAGAGTGCGTAGTTCACCATCGTACTACGTTTATTCATAAGATTCATTAACCATTTCGAGCGTCAACGTGTCTCCGTTCTATCAATCGCTTGGTCCTAAAATTCATTTTTCCATCAAAACGAATAATTTTACAAGAAAAAAAAAAACAAATCCGTACGTACAAAATTTTGAATAAATAGAAAAATTAGTTGCAAGATCCTCGGGTCCACGTCTCGCGATCCAGCGGGAATACAAAATGTCTAAGACTCTTAATTGCCTTTGTCGCGGATCTCGGAAGTGGTTGTCACAAAAGAAAAATAAATTTCCTCTTTTCCATATATTGAACGCCTCGAGAAAGAGTGAACATGCGATTATTGAGCGGAAGTTGAGGACGCGAGATGAAAAATATAAAAATTGTACGAGCCGGATTGCGGTTTATTAAAACGAAAAATTCCAGAGTCGCCGAGAGCTCGCAAGAATGAGTAATTAATCGTTTTGCTCCACAGGTCTTAGAATTACTTGTCAAATAAATCCTTTTTTATAAAATGTTCCATTTCGATCCATTTTTTTCGATTTTATTTCGATCCAACTTCCAAGCCGATGGACATATAATTATTGAAAAAATTTTCTCGGAGAAACCTGTGGACAGTAATGTTGGCATTTCGAAAACCATGGCCGCGATAATCGTTGAAATATATAGGCATTTAAAATACATTAATGACGAAGTAGCGTCCGATTCGACGTGTCAAAGTTGTGTTCAATATGCGTAAGTATTAGGAGGAGAACAGGGTACGTTTTCATTGGTATCGTGTAAAGAGGATGACGTTGGTATGATAAGTTTTTTTTCTTCTCCATTCTATCGTGATAGGAGAACGATTTTTTATGCGTTCGCGTTATGCATATGTGACTTTTGAAATAAATCCACAATCTTGGTCGTGTTATCCGCGGTTACAGGAGCGACCTGTCTCTCTAATGGTCACGAGGAGTTCGACGCCATCAATGGAACTAGCTCGTGATTATCGAGGCCAATGCCTCGTTAAATAATCATTAAACTTGAATAAAACTTAGAAGCGACCAATAATTAGCACGGAATGGATGAACGGTGAGTAAAAATAAAGAGAAATCTTTTCGGAGGAGTCTCATAAAGAATTCAACTTTCAATTACTGTAAAACGAAAAAAAAAACAGGCAAAAATATGGACGAGACTTAATCATTTTTGACTGTCAACAGCAGGCAGAATCCTCGTATCATTGATTTTGTTTTATAGTTTTTATTTCGAATCCCTTACAGAATCGCAATACTTTAACATCGAAAGCAAAGGTCCGCCCTCTCGTCGTCGTTCTCGGGGAGTGTTCGATGTCGAATCGCCGATATACGACATGCTACATTGTGTACCATCTACCACTACTTATGTAAATATATATGTGTGTGGATTTGTTGGCGTGTATGGAAGAAAAAAGGCAGTTGTGGTGCTATCGCTCGAAGCGAAGTTATGATCGCGACGCCGTACCGGCGGCGTGCGAACGTACATTTTGTATACTCGAGTAACATATCGAGAAAAATGTACTGTGTACCTGGCGGATTTGTGGCTCCGATTGCGCACGAAGACTCTCGATTCTCAATATTCTTCCGATGAAAAGTAACGCATATTTATTCGTTATGAACGAACGAACTTCCCTGGAAAAACTATAAAACAAAATTTTCAAGTAATTGACAAAAGTGTTTTTTCGTGAATAAAAATTTGATTTAAAACAAAAATACAAAAATTCGCAATATTTTATTTTTGTTTGTTCTTTCATTGTTTTTTAAAAAAAACGATGAATAAAGTTCGATAAATAAGTTCGTATTTATCGTTTTTTTTTTCTTTTTAAAAGAATGAAAAACGGAAAGAAAAATAAAATGTTGCGATTTTTTAAATTTAAATTAAATTTATGTTTACGAAAAAAAAACTTTTTAAATATCTTGAAATTTTGTTTGTTTTTGTAATTTTTTTTCTTCATTTTTCTTTGTTTTTTTCATTCTTCCTAAAAAAAAGATAAATAAGTTCGTATTAATCGTTTTTTTTTGACGAACGAAAAAGCAAAGAAAAATGAAATGTTGCGAATTTTTGTTTTAAATAAAATTTTTATTTACGAAAAAAGAAATTTTTCAAATAATTTGAAATTTTTTTTTTTTTTATAGTTTTTCCAAGGAAGTTCGTTCGAGGAAAAACGAAAAATGGTGTGTACGAAGTATCGGAAGAAGTTTGTCGCGAAAAAGGAACGGGTCACATTGACGCACCGATAAAATATTTATGCACATGTCTTTAATGTGTACCGCGAGAGCCCGGGTGAAAAAGTCGAGGGAGGGCGGCAAGGCGTACGCGGGGGAGTCGAAGAAGAACCATGGGCGTTGAAGCAAACCGCGAATATATAAATGTTTCTCACTCTCTTGGTATGTTTTTTGTTGTTTTTGTTTTGCGTGCTCTCTCGCTCTTTTGCCTGCTCCGGTCACAACATATACCCTCGGCAATGATGTCATATCCGGCGTCTCGTTTTTCGCGCAGTGCACTTATCATTGCAGACCGCCGTATAGTCGTTTCTCTCACTCAACGTTTTATATATCTGTGTCAGAAACGTATTTTCGTGTTATTTATTAATTGTATTTATCGGCATGCCCGTGTTCACGACTGTCTATGAGGACGTGAATTATTATTTTTTTTTCCTTACAAAACGATCGTCTTATTTTCTAAAATAATGAGAGACCGGCCAACGTTCGATTTGACACATTCGTAAACTTGGAAAAATGAAATATTTCAGGGAGAAAATGATGTAGACATTATTTTCCATGTCCATATGGCCGGAGACAATAAATAATAAAAAGAATGAGAAATAAACCTGTCAGTCATTACGAAGGCAAGATTTTATTGCACTCGAACGAGAGGGACCGACGAGTCGAGGAGAAAAAAAGGGAGAGACGAGAAAAACATGTTTCGCAAATATGAGAAGATTCCTCTCGGTACATTTTATTCACATCGTCCATCCACAATGTTTGTCGGTGCAGGATGATGGTGGAGGAAAAAAGGATGGAAAAAACCGTTGAAAAGACTCGACCGATCGAATGAAATGCTGAATTATTTAGAATTCAACGAGTAATCGCAATTCGTGGGGTCCGGTTTCTTGCCACGAAATTCCAACGAGAGGCAGGGCCCAAATACAAGCAACAGGACTACACGAAAATCCCTCACTCCTCTGCACTCGCCTCCCTCCTCCTTGCACTCAGGGGCACCCTTCGAATTCTCGCAGTATATCAAATATATACCTATATGTATATTTCTATACAGTCTCGCTTGGAAAAAAAAAAAAAAACAACGAGAGCTCGAGTATAGCGAGAGAAGAGAACGATTTTTACCACCTCAAGTTCCTTCGGGAACGTCGCTCCGCAAATTCTCGCATTTTTCTTTCAAATAACTCAAAAAACCTGTCCCCAATAATATTAATTCTCATTATTATGAAATTTTACATTCGAATGTGAAATTTTTGTTCGAAACGAAACTTCGTTTAAAAAAATCGGGAAAATTAAATCGAAATGTTTTTTGTTTTGTTTTACGGTTTTCTTACCCGATCGTTTTGCAACATTTGGCAAACTGGAGAAAATTCTAAACCCACAGAATTTCTTCAACTGGTTGGCGATACGGATGGGGTTGAAAAATTGGGGAAAGGAAAGGAGCTGGAAGGCTTCGGTTGGATGAGAAATGATGGAATGAGGGAAGAAGGAAAGCAGGGGAGATGAAGTATGAAGAAGACGAAGAAGAGGAGTTTGAGTAGCAGAAGAAACGCAACGTACCGGATTTCACGGTGCGGAGAGGGAGGGGAAAGAAGAACTGGAGGGAGAGGGGAAAGATACTGTCTCGCTCGGTTACAGGCGCATCCATTGACGCCTCGGCTGAGAGCATTTATGAATGAATATCCCCTCCACAGCTCCTTTCGCTCCTCCGCCATTCTCACTCTTTTCTCTCTCTCTCTCTCTCTCTCTCTCTTCCTCTCACTTTTAACGGCGCATTCCGGCCCAGGATTGTTCGTTTTTCCTAAATCTTGTGTGCGTTACTCAGACTATTATTGTATTCGTGTTATGAGACCAAAGACTTGCCAATATTTACGTAACAATAAAAAAGGTCACCGGAAATCATAAAAATTCGTAGACATAAAAAAACGATATTATAAAACGTCACTTTTGCCGAAGGCTCAGAACCCTTGCAGCAAAATTGGCAGAATTTCAAAAATTCTATATTTATAATCACAAAAATTTGTTCAAAGATCGATCGAACTTTTGGCTTGATTAATCATTTTTTCCTTAACGCAATAATGATGATTTTCATCCATTAATTAATTTAACTCATTTAGTTTCGAGTCTCTGATTCGTTTGGGGCACGAAAATGCACAAGCAGGATTGTCTGTTTCTTGTTGTTGTTGATACTCGGCAGTTCCTCAAATTATATCGCTTTTACTTTTAAATAACCGGTGCTATCTGTATTACAGTATTTATCAGCAGGATACAGCGAGGTCGCTATGAGAGAGACCCTGCTTTCAGGAATTTTGGCTGAAACCAGCATCGCGTAAGCCCGCGATAAGAACATCCGGTTGGTAATAATAAATAAACGTGCGTTTTCTTCCTTGTATATCCAGGGCCTCCTCGCTCCTTAAAATCGTCATTTTGCGGTGATCTTACGAGCAGGGAATGAATGAAATGAAATTCTCAATGAAATTAATGAGCCCATGACTCGATTTTATTGAATAACGAGCTTCTTACTCCCCGGTGATTAAAACTGTTTACGATCGTTTCTGACGACACCCGAAAGTTTCCGAAACCGATGACTATCATTTGGGAATTAACGTTCGATGAGTTGGAACCAATATTTTTTCTTCAAACTTTTCTCTATCGCCTCGTCTCATTGCATTTTTGTTCAATTTCGTCAAATATATGCAAATTTTTTTTCTTCTCTTCGATAATTATTTGCAACACTTCACCGTCTCAATTTCAAGGACAAATGATCTGCCATAAGAATAATCATTGAAGGAGTCGAGAGTCTAATAACTTTGACGAAAGTGGATAAGGCCACGCGGAGAGAAAAAGAGGGAGGATCGAGAAAGAAGAGAGTTTGTAAAACACTGGCTGACGGATCCGATTGCAAAGCGTATCTCAGTTAACAACTGGTTACGCTGACAGAGAATAGTTGTTTTACTGGTAGAATGTATTTTGCTAGTGATGTGAATCCTGGGAGTGGGTACTCGAGACTTTAATTCTAAGGGGAGTGATTATAATGATTTTTCCTTGAGTATCAGTGCCAGGAAGTAAATCCATGCACTGTGCTGAGATAGTGTTAGCTCATGGAATTGTTTTCGTTTTTGTCACGGCGATATCCCGGAAAAGTATCATTTGCTGAGACCCTCGTTCCTCAAGAGGATTCCGTTTCTTATTGCAGTTATTCTCCTCAAGAGACGTACGATCCTTAGGGTAACACCTCGTCCTAAAATTATTTCGAAAAGATTTACGTCTCAAAGTGTAAACGTGTCCTTTCGACGTTAATAAACACACACCTGTCGACAGTTGCTCCGCAAGTTTCGTTATTCATACACTCAGCCGTGGTTTTGGGGTCTCCGAGAAGGAGAGACCGAGAGAGATAGAGCAGAGAAGCACCGAGAGTGTTTTTGGAAATGCGTCAGAGTTAGGACGAGCCAAGACGTCCGAGGTGTATATAAAGGAGACTGGAATCTGCGAAATCGGTTTGGCTTTGTGTGGGAAGACAGGTAATAAATAGTATAGCCGGCTATTACTTAACGTCAAACGCGGCTGGTTGGAGAGAGGGGAGAGGGCGCGGAAGGGGCCGGTTTCGAATTTTAGCACTCGTTTCGCGCGACCGAACGCGCCCCGCGGCTTCTTCATAAATCCTTGTAGTACTCTTCGTCCTTTCCTCTCTTTCTCACTCTTTCGCTCAGATTCTTTGGCGTCTCAAACAATTTAATTACCACACGCGCGGTCAGCAAACCATAAGCCATTCTTTGTGTCGCCGCGCACTCACGCGGTTCGGTTGTCCGAACAAACTCTCCCGCGAGAGACCAATCATCTCGCTCTCTCTCTCTCTCTCTCTCTCTTTCTCCTTCTCCCTTTCTCTATCTAGCTATCTATATGGCGCAGGTAAAAAGGTATTTACCTCGTTCCGTGCCCCCGCGTCCTTTTCGACTATCGCTCGCCATGATGAACTCAAAATATAACTCCGTATGTTTCTTTCCAGTCGTCCTTGTAATTTCAAAAATCTACATTCGGGTTTACCAAGTTTTTTTATACTTAATTTTTTTCTCCGTAGATGCTTCTTTAAAAAAATGTAATTTACTGTATTCGATCGCGATTCAAGATGGCCAACGAGTCTGCTGGGAGTTACGACGACGGTCCCTATAATTCAAAAACACGACTGACTACAAAGTAGCGTCGACATTTGCACTCGAAATATTTTTCATAGTTTGCGAGTGTTTCAAGCTTCGCTAATCTTGTGACTAAAATCAGCGAGCCTCTGAATTCGACGCCATTGTTCCGTTTCGTGTCATAGATCGATTTAACAAATTTACATTTTCGGTTATTTGGAAAAGGTTTATTTTTATTCAGCAGCGAGGAGAAGGCAGGAGGACGAAAAAATTATCACGCGGCGGGAGGATATGGCGTCTCTTTGCCTGCCGTTAGTAAATCGTCGCGCAAAATAAATTATTAACACGCCTGTGAGCTACACGCGCGATAAGGGACAAAAATGAAAAGAAAAATAACGTTAAAATATGGAGAAAAAAACGAGGCGGTAAAGGAAATGTCGTGTTTGCATTTTTGTGAGTCTGGACACGTGTGCTTCTAAGGAACGACGAGGAGAATCTCCTCAGCGTTGGTCTTTCCTCGTCTCTTTTGCTGGATGCTCCTTATAAAAGCTGCTGCCTCGCTCGTGCGTTCTCTTCTTTCGCTTTCCGCTCAATGACATGAGACCTCGGACGCACATATGTGCATATCAACCTCTCTCTCTCTTTTTCTCTCCTAATGAAAAAATTAACAAAAAAATGAAATAAAAGAAACCAGCGGCGAGGCAATATGAATTTACGGCGGAAAAATCACGAGGGGATTAGTTGTTGAATGAATGCGATCTCCAGGAATCATTACAGCGAAAAGAAAATTTCGTTAGAAAAAATCGAAATTTTGTTCGATACGTTCGACTAAACTTTTATTAGAAAAATCACAAAAATTTGTTCATTGCAGCGGGAAATATTGAAGAAAGTATGTTCCGGAAGTAAATGAAGTTTATTAGAAATAAAAAAGTATTGTTTAAATAGCAAAAATTATAAATAAATATTTAGTTGAAAGTTTTCAACAAAACATTGACGTTTTTTGACGAAATTTTATTTTCAGTGTAGGAAAAACACAATTTTTCAAGAGCAACAGGAAAAATCGATCCTTTCGTGTACAAAATTTCAGGATTTTTCATTTCACAATAAAAACGAGTCGATAGATCGAGAGTGGGATGGAAATTCAGCGAAGTCTGATGACTGCGCGTGTATCGTGCTCATGTATGATCATGTGGCGAGGGGGGGATGAGAAAACTCGAAGGGAATGGAGTGGTTTGTTTGAATATATATTTTAAGCGCATTCCGGGATAAATCACGACGTGCTTGAAAAGATCCATCCCTGCACGCGGGAGTGGACAGCCAATATTTGAGATCAGCTCAAACAGAAAGTCTGACCGCGCGAGGTTTCTCATGATTTTTGTTGCCCGAGCACAAAGTCAGAAATGGAATTTTCTGTATTTTAGATTCCGCAAAATTTTTCACGGTTTTCATAGGAAAATAACGTCGCGGAAAGATTCATCGGGATGAGGAGTCGTCAACTATTTTCAGCTTGCCAGGAATTCCGACGAGGCAGGGATGCTGCAAAGAATAAGCCAAAGTCGTGCGTATTCGCGCGAATCCTTTTCCTTTTCCTTTTGAGTTCGTTAACGTCGTTCTGTCATGCTGCGTAGTTATACGGACGTCCGCGTCATGGCAAGGCCTTCACGAGGAATCGGCAACAAAAGTGATGGATACGGTAAGGAACCGAAGGTATGAGAAAAAGAAAAACTGCAGCGCGAGGCAGAAGGGAGAGAATTATTAGTTCGATCGTTTGAATACCTTTTTTTGTTTCATTGTGAAAATAGAAAGATGAAAAAATGAGCCTAGACCAACTAGCTCTGAGAAAGGTCGACGTTTACCTAGAGATTCGATGGTTAAGAATGAATAAGCGAAGCGCCTGAAGCTCGCTAAAGTTGCCAAGAGGTACAAGGTGGAGGCGGTAGAGAACGAGAGATTCGAGCGAAGAAAAATAAATGGACGGTTGGTCAGCAATTTAGACGATGTATCAGTGGATCGCCGCCTCTCTCTGCGATCTTCTCATATTTCGAGTCTTGTTGATGCTGATGGTGTTCTCGCCACCTCACGTATGGCGTTGCCTTATCCTTTGACCGGTCCCTCAGCGGCCCTCTCAAATGTTTCATTCTGGACTTGACAGAGAAGTGTTTAGAGAGAGAGAGAGAGAGAGAGAGAGAGAGAGAGAGAGAGAGAGAGAGAGAGGAGGAATGCGTACATGATGCGACGGCTCGAAACGTAATGACGGAATTGCAAAGTTGGTCCCTGATCGAATTTTCATAATTTTCGATCGAATATTCGAGTCAAGGTGTTTGCTATTGTCTCGGTCGTAAGAATGACTCAGAAGCTAATAAAATCGTGGCTCCATGTCGAGGGAGACGAGAAAGTGACGGAGGCTGTATTGCGAAGCGAGGGGAATTGTGTGACATGAGATACGAAGAAGAAGAGAAGGAGAAAAGGCGGCGAGACGCGATGACGAGTGAAGTGCTCAGGCTGGTCGTTGTCGTCCCCGCGAGCATGGGAAAAGGCCACCAGATTCATTGACTCGGGTCCAAGTTGGCGCGAAGGTCCCGCGCCCGGCCACTGTGTCTCTTCTTTCTCCATTGTTCCATTAAGCTCTCTAAACGGAGTGAGAAGAGAAGGATAGCGAGGACTCTCTGATGCGAATATTCTCTGGCTATCCGACATATCTCTGTCTCTTTCTTTCGTGGACCTCCACGCAACGGTTTATGGGGCCTTAAACAAATCGTTGCCCTTCTGTGCGAGAGTGTGTTCTCGCCGAGTCGCGTTTCTGACTCTGAAGATCTGCTCACCGCGATGTACCACTCATAACACAACTTACTGGCAACATGAACCAAAAGAGCTCATTGACAGAAGGACGTGGGGCCTGGATCTGTGTACATCTCGATGCGGGCCTTCCCAACATCTACCGCTTGATTCTCGTAGTATCTGTGAGGTTGATGTGTAACAAAGATTGTGCGTGTAACTCCCTCGCACGAGGAGAGACCAGCCACAGTCTGTTGCAGACTCGGTCTCACATATTTTTAATCCTTTTCTTGTTTTTTTTTTTGTTTCTCTTGCGCTCTACACGCCGAGCAAAGACAACGATGGATTAAGTAATTATTCCCAACGATTCTTATTTCGGGCTGTTCATTTAGTAACTTACTCATTTCACTGGAGCAATTCAGTCGTCGTATTTCATAAAGTATGCACACCCGGCGGCGAAAAATTGTTATGGGAACCGCGGCAACTTGTTGGTAACCTCCCGATAATTGACTGAATAAACTGTCTCAATGTTCTCGTTGGGGGCGACAGTTTTATGTGCCAAGAGCAACGATACTTTATTGCCGGATGAAATGAGACGTTATCCCATGTCTTGCGAAGCAGGAAGTATTATTTAGGGAGTCCTGAATCATCGATGTAGCAAAAAGAATGTCGCGTGCAAGCAGCAACACAAAATATTCCTCCAGGACAAGTGGCCAGGGGTTATTAACCAGCTGCAGGTTCATCAAGGTTTCGCAAGGATTTGTGAGCTCTAGCGGAGGGACAGGACTTTGGTCAGGTTGACGGTACGAGGATGGACCGTCAAAAGACGTCCGACCGGTAATTCCACTCGGGTTGTCATTGGTCTCGCGATATCAACATTCGTTTGACTTGCTCCCAAAATTGGCAAGAGATGGGCACGCCTGCTGGATATGGCTCCTCTTTGGGAAGGATGACCTTGGCGAGGATGACGATCCGATTGGAAAGAGAGAAGTTGATCGGACGTGTGGCGGAAAAAGGAAAAGGATCGCTCCACACGTTGGGCGTTGTTGCTGGGCTGCAGCATGAGAAAGAACCTCCCGCAGACACGAGTACGTGTGTGCGAAGCATGTAAGTTGGTGCTTCAAGCGCAGCGAGCAAGAGAAGAAGAAAATATGTGGGAAATAAGCGCCCTCTGTGAGGGCGACTTGGTACCGCGCCAAGATACGCCGGCCTCGCGGATGAAAGAGCACACGAGCAGGAGACGAAAAATCAACAAGCAAAAGGGTAAGAAAGAGCGAGAAAACCATGTGAGCCCGAAGCCGGGAGTGGCCAAAAGTGCCGGTGGTCCAAAAGCAATGGCGCTGTGTCGACTACGTTGGCGGGATCGCGAATCCCCAAGCACGCGATATATATTCTCCTTTTCTCTCCACCATGCCTGCCACGGTAATCTTCTCCCATATGTTACCGACAACCCTCAGCTTTCGGCTTGCCATCCAAACCCGGCGCTTCCCATCATATTCCCATACAACCAGCTATAATAGGGTGTAGGCCAGGATCCTTCGTAATTGTGACTCCTCAATGGGAATTGACAGGAACGTTCAAATTTGCATGATTATGCGAATCGTTTCAGCCGAGCTGTTCTAAAAAATCCAAAATTTCAGTATTCTCTTTATCGATTCCTTCGTTACTTCGAGCTTCGCAGTTGCCAAAGAATCTCGATTCACGCCCGAAATGTTTTCCAACTTGAAACAAAATAAGAAAAAGACCTTTATTTAAAAAGAATTCTTTCACACGTTAAATTCCGTCAAAATGCAGATCGAAAAGCGAGCAAAGATTGAACGATCGTTTCAACAGATCGATAATCCCTGAGGGTCGGTATACAAAGCCTCAACCTTACGATTGCATTAAACTGATAATACGACGTAGATACGAGTGTCAAAGTGCCGCCTTATACCGAGCGAGAGTTCTTCCGTTCTCGTTCAACGCCAACACACCGCACAGAATGGAACTTTGAACTCTCGACGCATGCCGGAAACATCAGACCGCTTTTTGTTAACGCGTGCGTACGTATAATTGCGATAATTGGTCTGCAGTAGTCTCCCTAAAGATAATTGTCACTTTTTACAAGCGGATGTGATACGTACTCGAAAATCTTTTTATTAAATCCGAACCTGGCTTGGAAAACTTTTGGAAATTGAAAGCATCGAGCCCTGCAACAAATGGCTGATGTTTCTCGAGCTTAACTTTGGTAGCTGTGCCAAAGGACGACAACAAAGATAAGGTAGACCGTTTGGCAATAGCTTATATCCTTTAGGCTGCCTCTCACTTATCCCAACGATACGCGCGGAGCAGTGTCTTTAGCTCGTTGTTCATCGCGTTCGCTCGGAAAAGAGACAGCGAGCGAGAAGCGAAGAGAAACGCGAAGCCGTAACGTTCGAGGACCGTGAAGACCACGGGGCACACACCATCATCACCTATTCGCAGCAGCGAAGATCGGACACATCGACTAACACAAGCAAGACGTACAGGACCACGCAACCCCTCGTTCATTGGGCATGTGTGTGTGAGGCTCGTGGAACCGCATTCCAACTCGGATCCTTCTCATGAATGTGAACCACGATATACGTGTACACGTATATATAGGAATAAAGCTGAAAGAGGTCCTCTGGGTGGCAAACTTATTTCGGCAGCCGAGCCTGGGCCGTGGTAGTGGCGAAGGAAAACATTCGTTGCAGGATTCGTAAAAGTTTGAATTTTCTTAAGCCCTAAATAACCGCGTGAGCAATAATGGATTTACCGAAAAGATTTATAAATCGAAGTTTGCCCGTTTGCACGAAGTTTTGAGGCACCGGTGAATTTTTCAACGGCGTCACAACACACACGATCAAACATTTTTACGGAGTCGGTGATGCTGCAAAAGTTCGATCGCAAAAGCGCAATTAAGATCTTATTAAGCAAGTCCTGAAGAGTCATGCCTCGTGGTATGAGGTTCGCTTTGCGGGGCGCGTTGGTGAACCTTCCGTCCAATTTAATGACTTGATGCGTAAATCAAGTCTCCTTTCTTTTCTTTGTATCTTTTGCCACACTCACTCTCTCTCTCTCTCTCTCTCTCTATCTTTCTCTCTCTTGGCGGAGCCTCTTGCTGAATCTCTTTTTCGCAGCTTCTTTTCCTATTTCGTTTTTTTTTCCTTTAAAATCCTCGAGGTCGTATTTCTCGGAGAAATTCTTCTTTTGAAAGAGCGCAATAACACTGGGACGTGTGTTGGTTGATACACCGAGTTTCTCACGCCGATAATTATCACCGAGTACAGTGTCTTTCTTGCTGCCTCTTATTCTCTTGCCATCGCGGTGTGCCTCATAGAACAAAATTGGCAAGCCTATACTCACGATAACAGATGATCATTGTCACAGCATCTTTTTGCATGTACCCAACACTCGAGTTTCACTCTTCCTCTCTTATGCTCAAAGCTCGTGTCTCTTTTGCGCTTTTCTCTCTTGTTAATGGAGTGCCTACTTTACGAGCTCGTGCAATTAACAACCTGGGACGAAAACACGGGAAAGACTAAATGAAGGGAGACTCAAATGGCAGTGTAAACACGTGATCAATGACGAGGAGGATCGAGGTCAAGTACAGCGAGAGCGAACAAAATTTTTTGAAAGTATTTGACCCTCAAAATAAAGTCAAAGATTTTCGGAAGCTCATTTTTCAAAGAGCAGCTTAAAAATTCGACAAACATTTCCGCTCCGCTCGTGGAGAATATTTTCATTCTGTAATCAGTTGGCAGAGTGTATCGCTCCCGAAAAAGCGGATTTGGTACTCAGGATTTTGGAAGGTGGGAGGAGGTCGAACGTTCGAATAAATTAAATCCTTACCAAGAATCGGCTAACGACCCGGTACCGGTGCGGCGACTGTTGTGTCCAACCTGCCGAATCCTTTTCCTTCTATCACCCCTCCCTGGCAATCCTGTCTTTGCTCTTTCGGATTTCCCCTGGTCAACGTTCAAAGGACTTTTCGAGCTGGGAACCGAGCGCGCGAATACCCATGTTACGTATATTTCGTTTCTTTTTTATGTTATCGTTGCTGTCACGCAATGTGTTGTGACAAAAATGTATTTGAGCCGAGAAAATAATCGCGACAGTGGACGAAGCAATGTCTACATCATTGAGTCATTAACATGGATCGAAAGATCCTTGCCAAATGGTTAGAACGTGCGTGGCGCAATGGCACCGAAACTTTTATCTTATTTTATTAAAAGAGGAGCGCGATAAGATTAAATTTTATTTGTATGCACGCGTTTTATACGGTTGGGAATGTTGTTCTCTCGAGAGCAGGGCGTACTGACACGCTTCGGGCGGTTCCCATGTCCCTTCTTCATCGTCTTTGCACCCTCAACGGCTATCTCCTTACTTGGTACATATACGAATAAAATCGAGTGTATACAACATGTTTCGAATACATGCGCGTCCTGAGAAACGCCAACGCGGCTGCGATGCTCCTTCCGGGCGAGAAAGCCCGCGATTACATTCGTCCTCAATGAGAAGAAAGTGGGGCGGGCGGGGGCGGGGGCGGGGGGGGGGGGGGCAGCAGCAAGACAGCAAGAGGGCAAAGAAACGATCAAATATTTACGAGGGAGTCGGGGCGGGGGGCCCTGGGCGAAGCTCGTTTGCGTCCCACGAGCTTCGCGAACTGCTTCACGACAGCCTGAAATATTTTCTCCCCTTGTATCGCCGGGCTGGCTTCTCCAACGAAAGGGATTGAAACTTAAATCGGTACCAAAATGGAGCGGCACTTCGGACATCAAGTTATTCCAATGACAATGATTTTTTAAGCTCTAAGCGATCTTTCGGCTCGATGTACTCTGGGACGTAAATGTGTGTAGCTGAAGCGGACTAAAGAAGCGAATTGTCGATGCGGAGACGGAGTCGTGTCTCAAGGGGATCTTATAAATGTAACTTTTGGTAAAGATGAAAAAAATGATGGGGAGATTGATCTCGAGGATGATCGCTCGGAGTGGGTAAAATGTAATTTCGGTTTGGTCTTGAACGTGTCCCGCCGTGCGAGTCCGAGGGCGCGACGAGAGTAGCGGATTATCACAAAGAGGCGAATTGAAGTGAGAGAAAGAGAGAGAGCAGCAGGCAAGGTGAAATGTATCTTGAGGGTGAGCAAATGAGAAGGATAAACGAGTCTGAGGAGCGCATCTCGAGAAGTGCAGTGAATCACCTTGCGAAGGTGGCTCTGCTCGTGAGCCGTCGACGGTTACGTATACTCTCGTTGCTTGCTCAGAGATCGCGTATACTCGAGCAATTCCTACAGGACCCCCTTTGCTCGTCGTCCTCCTCCTTCTTCTTCTTCTTCTTCTTCTTCTTCTTCTTCCTTTGCCTCTTGGTGCCCCTCCCTCCGAAATCGTTCGGTGCACGTGTAAATATTCGTGTGATCACGCACTTGGGCGCACACACCAAAAGAAACGGCAAACTTGGGAGAGACGCGCCGCATACCTTTGGTCCCCTCTGTTATTCCTTCCCCAACCCCTTGTTCTCACTCTCCTGCTCGCTCTCACTCCTCTTGCGAGCTCGATTATACTCACCGGTACCGGCAGCTCTCTTTCGCTCCTGTTAGGCTCGCTTTTTCCCGCTCTCTTGTCTCAACCGAAACCTCACTCCCCCGCGCGCGCTTCGCGGCCACGCTGGTCACCAGACCTTTAATCCAATCTCTCCGGGCTCACAAGCACATATCCACCGATCCAGCGTAACCATTGCCAAGCCAGCGCACATACACGCAATCCTCGGCTTCCAACAGTTAAACCTCTGCGTCCTATATACATGTACACGAGGCACTTTATAGCGCCTGCTGCTGGCCAGCATCCAGCGCCCTTTAAAACCTCTGGATCGGTGGGATTCTGCTCTCCAACGATCGCGCTTCGCCGCCCGATCCCCCGAACCGTGAATTCCTTCCTCATACCTCGCTCCCCTTTGCCACACGCAATCCCTCACACACCGCCCCAACAACTCCCCACTCTATTCAATTATTCACCTACATTAGCCAATTATAAATACACATGTGTATGTATAATAAACTAAAATAGCTACTTTTACTACCCTACGGAGCAGCTTTTGCATTAATGTTTGCATTCAATCTCGTTTACACTGGATTCTTGGCTCTTAATAATCCTCGGGAGATTGTCCGCT
Source organism: Campopleginae sp. 14b (assembly GCA_030522525.1). Taxonomy (NCBI): domain Eukaryota; kingdom Metazoa; phylum Arthropoda; class Insecta; order Hymenoptera; family Ichneumonidae; species Campopleginae sp. 14b. The sequence goes on from JAPYYS010000232.1 coordinate 222,267, forward strand.
TATGTAGTAAAGTACGCGTCACGCGAGCCTTTCATTCATGTAATTCGTCGTAAGTGGCTACGCGTCTATCGGATGTCTGTGCTACGTCAAAGAAACACACGTCCGGGCGTGCGATTCAGTGTCACGAGGTTGATTAATTAAGATGTTTCAATTCCGCACGTTATTTCTACACGAGTTTGTACCAAAACCATAAATGCCTGATTGGAAAATTGCGTTACTTTAGCGTGATAAGCGATTATGTGCTGCGGCTCCTGAGATTGGAGAATTCTAATGAACGAGGCAACCTGATCAGGGCGCGTTTCGTTTCGTTCAGCAAAGGTCTCCCGCGAGGTTTATAAGACTCTGGGGTCTAGCGAACAACCCAAATAAAACTTATCTCCGTGGAATCTTTAAGCTAATCGTCCAGGCTTCGGTTGGCCATGTTACGTCCAAGTTCAAAACCGTTATCCCTGCGTTGAAAAGGCTCAGAGCATCTAAGCGACCGCGCGGAATAGCAATGAAGCAAACTTTAGCCAAATGCGAGCTCTGTATCGATCGCATCTTAGAACAAATCCAGTTCCATCTCATGACACAAATATACGTACGTTTACCTGGCTAATCCAGTTTGACCTATCAAGCCTGCAGCAATAGGAATAAGAAAAAGATTCGCTGGAGATCGCTTGGATATGGTCTTTCCAAACTCACCCTCTGGCTTATTTTAAAGGACAAGACATAGCGGTCTCGCGAGACCAACAACAGGATCTCTTTCGTGAACCGGCCAGACCCCCAGATCTTTCTTATTCCATACAACAGGGTATATATCTTAGAGAAAAGAAAAGGCCTAAGGTGGAGACCAGGAGGTGGACCATGGACCCACCACGCCACGGGATACTCGCTCTCTTTTCACTCGCTCCCTCTCTCTCTCTCTCTCTCGATCCTTTCCGCAAAAGCCACCACCACCATCTCACACACGCACACACTATCTTTCCCCTTCTGTTTCCTGCTCCACCTTTCTTCGCTTAGTTTTCCTCTCCCATGTATACATCCCAGACGCACCGCAGCACCAAATCGCGACGCTGCGGCGGCGGTCGCCGCGGCCCAGCATCCTTTAATATCTCTCGCCGGTCCAGCTCTCCTCGCCTCCTCTCTCACCCTACACCCTCGATAGCATCTTGATGGAATGCCTGCAGGATAGGTACCTGCCGCATTGTCGGCGCTCTCTTCTTCTGCTACCTTTCTCACCCCCTCTAACTGCATCGTTCTTCCCCCCCCCCCCCTCCCCCCTGCCTGCCTTTCCTCTTCCTCGTCTTCTTCATGCTCTTCTTCTTACTTTAGCCACCCCAGCCCCTAACAATCTCTTGCCCTACTACCGTATTATTATTTCGTATATATGTGTCCATACGAATGTTATTTCTTTGCCACGTCGTTCGACACACGCGATACCGACTGCATCTCTGCGCATTCATGTACGTATATATAAATCACCACTTCCCAAACCTCCTATCGTTCGTGCCCTCCTTTCTTTTTCTGTATCCAATGACTTATACAAACCAGTCCCAATTCAACTTGTTTCCCATTCCAGAACTTACGTTTTACGACAAACAAGAAATATACCGAGTTTCCAAATGATCGAAACACTCGAATAAACCTTAATCGATCTATTCTGACAGATCAACTCGATTTTATAACATTTTCTGTCTTTTTATAAAGAATCAGAGAACAACGAGTGATCCTCGACGTTCAGGACGCAGGGAGCTGGGCAGGGAGAGGGATGATCGGTTGGGCAGAATTACAAGCTCTCAGTGGCGCATTGTTCGTGATGAACGGAATCCAAGAAATTTCCATACTCCGTTTATCATCGTGTTCTCGACTAATTTGCGATCCAACTGAACGAAGGCCTCACATAGAAAATAATCGGCCCTTCATTGCAGTCGTCCGCAGTGAAATAGTCGCTTGACATTGAGGGGAAAGTAAGAGAAGGAAGGATCGGTCGATTGCAAAGTGTTTTTCCGATCGACCGGTGCAAAAGCACCTGCTGCTCTTTCTTCCCATGAATTATCTCAAATGCGAATTATACTTGTTGTTAAGTATAAGCTTACTCACTGTTCTGAATATTTATAGCGACATTTGGTCTCTCCTGGTGGATTGGTGGCCGCGTTAGAGAGACTCGCGTTGCTTGTTCCTCGTAGCTCGGTTGGAAAAGCAATGGAGTTGCTTCGCTCTCTGAGCGCGAAGGGACTACACACACGGTGAGAATATCATGGGGAAAAAAGCGAGTTTAGCTCTTTGGAATTCTCGGACTTCTCCCGCATCCTCTCGCGATAGAGAGAGAGAGAACGAGAGAGTGGGAGGAAAAGGGCCATCGTGGCACAGTAATGACGCGGCCAGTGGGGGAGAGGATTTAGAAGAGCGAACACATCTATGCGGGAGATGGGTTTGGCTCGAGTGAGCCGGGAAAAGAAGAAAAAGGGGGACTCCGAGTTAACATGCTTCGTTGGTCCGAGTGTTGTGCCAGTGAAAATCATGGCGGCGGTACGAACAGGGACAACAGGGGGGAAGTCAGAAAGCGTTGCTTTTTGACGGTGGGCCACAAAAATCGTTACGTCCATGGTCAGGGTTTTTTTCCTCGGAGTAGGGATTTCGAGATTTTCGTGGGACTTCACACTTTTCATTTTTTACCTCGGCCCATTTTTTTCCACTCCTGGATACGAACTGCACTTGACTGCTGCAAGTCCAACAGGAATGCACGCATGTAAACGCGGCTTGTAACACATAGATATGCGACGTGGCCGTTGAGGGGTGGGCTGACATGTTCGAGCCCTCAGTTAATTTTTCGTTCCACTACCAGCACTCGCGACCACGTATCTCTCGTCATTTTTCCTAGGAACCGATGCAGGGAAACTAGAACAGAATAAACAGTGTCGTTTCGATACTAATCTACCGTGGCTACGAGGATGCCTGACCAGGACAACCCCAGGAAGTCCTTAAACGCGGAAGTTGAGAAAAAAAAGAACTAAAAGTTGGAAAGATTCAAATGTGAATGAAAAATGCATTTAGTTGATGATATCTTATGGGGAAATGATGGAATATCGAACCTCGTGGCTACATTTAACTCCAAATAATGAAACCGGAAGGGGAGAGGGCAAACTTGATAAATTTAACGATACTGAAGTTTCCATGCCTGGAAAAAAAAACGAAAAATTTATTCTTTAATCATTATTTTGATACTTTATCTACTTTTTTCATTTAAAAAAAATAAATTCCGCTCTCGGATGGCTTATAAATCTGCCCTACGATTTTTGAAATATACTTTCCGAAAATTTTGCACTCAGCTTGAAAAAAATGATCGGTTTTCGTTGCATCTCATCGATGCAAACTTCAACATCGTGCGAGACGACTAAAGTTATAGTTAAAGGCACCATTTGGAATGATCGCATTGGAGCTAAGCTGATGGGATTGTGAAAAAACATGATTGATCGAAGAGTTTCTTAACGTGCAATGTCCCCGGTAAGGTATATTTACCCAGTTCTTGCGTTAGGCTCATCAATACATGGAGGTGCGAGGATGTTGCAATAACCAAGTTTCTCGGGAGGCCAGAAGTGGGCACATGAAAAGGACAAGGGGGAGAGAATCAGATGACAAGCAAGCAAGCTATACCAAAGACGGAGCAAAGCCGACCACACTGTGTCTGCGATACCTGTTCGTTGTTGGCTCCCAAGGAGCAGACCGCATTCCTTTCGTTTCAGCTCTGTTCTCGTCGCCATTCTTACGAACGAGCGGCGACACAAAATGCGTTTCAGTCGATATCTTTATTCCCTGCTGGTATTCGTTCCAGTTGAGCGAGTCAACCAACCACCTGACGCCTAATTTGAAACATTTTGTATAAATATAATGGATGTCAAGGCGATAACTCCAGTATTTTGGCATTTTCGAGATTCGTTCACGATGTCATTCTATTTCAGATGCAAAACAAAACAACGTTGATCGTCTACGTGACCTTGAACAAGGAAGCAAGGAAGCCTCCCTTGCTTCCTTGCTCCAACGCCGTTCTACACCTTGTCAAGAGCCTTTTCTCTGCTCGTAGCTTCTTCCAAGGTCACTCTACATTATGCATTGCACCAGCTCCCCTACTTCCTTTGCTGCAGCCTTTTATCACGTTTCCCCTCTTCGCAGCTTTGATATATAATCCGCAACACCATGCACAGGTGATAAAGTTGGCTGGTCATCAGCCAATCTTAGACGAGCAATTCACCAGGCTAGAGACCGAGTGAGCGAATATACTCATGCCAATTACCGTCTCCTTTGATCGGGATTCTCCCTGCCCGCGAGCTGCGCTCCTTCGAGCCAGACAATCCCTACCAGGTATGGCCGCAGCAACCTCGAATGAATTAACGAGTGCGCCCTAACCGTGACTTCCACCAAAGCCCAGGGAGACCCAACTCATAACTAGCATCAATATCGTGCAAGTCCAAGTGGCGGATTGCATGGAAATTCAATTTATTTTCGTCAAATATTTACTACTCGAATTCCGTATAGTCCTGGGCGAGTTTTACGTTAAAGTTTTCGTACTATATGTTTGGGTTCGTTTGGTTTGTTTGGGTCTGATTGGGTTTGTTTGGATTTGATTGGAAATATCCAAAGAAATTCAACTTTTCACAAACAATTTCCAGCTTAATCGATGAAATTCATATTTCTTGGTGAACAAATTATCGTAGAATTTTGGAGCACGTAAAACCGTAGCTCGGAACAAAGTTTCGAGACTCGAGTGGAGCATTAAATTAATTTACACCTTTTCCGCGGAGCGTCGGGACCTCAGCCCTCAAGGTATTTATGTATACACAACAAGGTGAGGAGGATTCAGCAGGTACAACGAAGCCGGAACATCTGATTTTCGTACATAGTCACATTAAATCTTTCCAAGTTACCCTTGCCTCACTACCAATGCTTGATTATAGTGCAAAAGACTCCAACGCCATAACAAACTCCCATGGAAGCTGAATAGCTCAAGCGAGCAATTCTAAAAGCTGCTGGAGAATCTTCCAAAGGTCCAGAATCCCCTGGCCCGGAGAGTAGCACAACAACGAGCTCGAGTTTCTTTTTCTTTTCTTCGTTCCTCCTGCCCTTGCTTTTGCTCTCTCTCTCTCTCTCTCTCTCTCTCTCTCTCTCTCTAGCCTCTTCGCAGACTTCGTCCCTCTGCCACTTCTCTCCCTGCTACTCTCTCGATTAGTGGGCAGTAAATTCCCATGGGGATGATTAGAGGTCGGCTTCAGGACGAAGGCTTGTTACAACACGACAGGCTTCATATTGCATCTTGCCAGGATCGAAATAACTCAGAAACCCCTCGTAACCCTATTTTCCCTTTCTTCCTCCCTCTTCCCTATCTCCCACAATATTTATCTTTTCACCACATTCCATTCTCACTCAATTGTTTTCCATCCTTTTCATTCCAACTCCGATCGAATTCGAACGAAAATTTCCAACATAAATAATCCAATTAACATTTTGATGCTCGATCTTTCGATCATTTTTTTTCCCCCGAAAAAAATCCAAAAAATAAACACGTATTGGCATTGAATTATTGGTTCTTTTTGCATGACCGTTCACACAGAATAGCGAGAAATTGTACTACGACGTATTTGGCCTCGAGACCGAATGCTACAATGGCGAAAATAATTACAAGCTGCAAATTTTTTGTAACCTCGATACGATTGTGACGAGCTCCGAAGCAGGAGGAAAAAAAAGCATAAGCAAGCAAATTCCTGGGGCGATATGCGACGTCGATTAACTCGAAGAAAGCAATAAAAACAAAAAAAAGTTTCAACTTACGAATCCACGGACTTCTAGTACGGCATTTTTGTTGCGCGGAAATGAAAATCATGTGAGCAGGCATTTAAATGGTTTCGTGGCATCATAATCGTGTCCCACATTTTCGCGATCGAGTCGCTGCAATTTTTCGAATCGTGCGACGTATTTATGTTTTTTTTTTTTTTCATTTCATTTTCGATTTTTTTTTCTTAGGAACGTAAGCGTGATGCTTGTTTTCGCATTTATTTATGAGGCGCACCCCAGTCCTGAAATCTCAGCCCCCCTAAACCTCGAGGAATGCGGCACACGAGACAGATACTCCGATAATTTTTGGCCATACACACGTAAAGGTGCGTACAGGACTTTCCACGCTGGATTGGCCAGAATTTTCGTGCGAACGATTGCGAAGGGCCCTCATTGGTCTCATCGCCTGACAGTCACACCATTTTCTTCCTGAGGTGGAGAACTAATTGGAAAAGATACGGAAAGGAGACGGGAGACATCGAAAAACAATGATCGAAGGTCCGACGTCAGATCAGACCTCCCATCGCTGCTCCTCCCTGTCGCCTGTGACTGTCACGTTCTCCGGAGCGAGAGGAAATTCGAAATACCGAAAAAACAATAGGTCGACGGCGGAGAAACAATGAACGTACGTTGAGAGGGAATTAGAGATTCACTGAGACGCTGTAGAAATGCCCATACACATGGAGGGATTCTCAGTAAGATGGGTGAAGATTCGAGCGAGAGCGAGAGAGTAAAAATCCCTTGTAGAAAAAAAAAACGTCGGATAATTAGAATGCGCGTAACGTTTATGGAAATGTCTTGTCGTTGAAATGCTAACTATCTCGCACACTCGAGCTTGAAGGTTCGCATTGGATGAGAGATTCTTTGTACGAGCCACAAAAACCACGCGGAATGAGGTACCGAATAGAAAAAAAATCAAACAGCTCCAGGATCTGCGACAGAGATTTTCGATTATTTCCAAATCAATTTCCCGGACATTCGATACAAAATTTCATTGACTTTTTCTTGGATAATTCTCGTCGTAGCTCTGCGCTTCATTAATTCGTTAATGTGCAGGGAATTGCAAGTGCAAAGCTCCTTGAGTCGGTGGCATTCTTACTTGTCAAGGCCACAGGAGAGACGATTAAGTCTCAATGATTTTAAATCGCAAGTACGAGAGAGCTGCTCGAAATAAAACGAAAGACAAGCATTAAAAAAAAAGGGGAAAAAAACAAGATAAAAAAAAAGGTGAGAAGAGCACCGACTCATGATTCGCGAAGTGTTTCATTGTAGAGAGAGGCCTCACGCTAAATAATAACGTTGGATAGCTCTGGATGCGGTTCAGCCATATGGCGTGCATTTTGATTAATTGCACCAACGATCGAGCTTACCTGTGCCGTTGAGCCAACGCGGGTTCGCACGTAATTTTATCATCGGTTACGGATCAACATTATTAATATTTAATCGATAAGGAAAAAAAATCAACAGCGATAACCCCGTGATCGATATCTCATGGGAGATCCAATTGAACCTGAACTTTTCAACATGATACATGTCATTAAGTTCGATCCTTTGTCACCACGTATTTACGAGAAGGAAATAAACATTTCGAAAAAATGTTTTCGCCATTGGAAAGCTTTACCCTTGCCAAAGAGAACGAGCCATGTTTCAGTCCGAGCTGACGAAGGATGGATTAAAAGTCGTGAATTCCACACGTGCGTACTGTGAAACACGTGACGTCAGCAAATCGGAGTGGGGAAACGGCGCTACGCATGCCCAACCGGGTGCGCCAGCGCACTGGCCCAGTCTGCTGCTAACCGCCGTCGCAGCCACACCAGCGGCTACGTGGTTCGCCGCGCGATGTAAGCACGAACCTTTGTCGATATGTTCCTTCACGTTTCCATCAATTTTTTTCAGCGAGACTTCCATCACCATGAACGCGGACTCTTGAGCTCCCCTGCTCTTCATATTTTTCATTTCCCCTCTCATCAATTCGATTCTCAATCCGAGATAATTATCGCCAGAAAATAAATACTTTCGATACTAAAAAATGATCGCAACTACTGCGAATTAATCGGAATATTCAACGAGTCGATTATTATCGATAAACTTTATTTGTCTGGCTCACCACTCATGAATATATAACAGAAAAATAATGTAAGAAAATCGAACGATTCTGAAGCCGAAAATAAGGACGTAGATCGTTGAATTCATTCGACAATAAATTCATTGCGAGTATTCTAATTTTGTCGCAAAATTTAACGAGATTTCAGATAAGAAGCGATGTTGAATTAGTCGAGTTGACACGAAGGGTCAAACACGAATGCCGTTCGTGGGTTATTCTCCTCGGTGGGAACCGTAGCACTAATGTACAGTTATTATCCAATGTACATATGACCAGCTGTTGCGGAATTTATTATCTATTTCATATATGGACATGCGTCCATATGGATGTATATTTCGATGTGTATAATTAGCTTGATTCTTTGGGTAATTAGGGGACGAGAGTGAGAGTGCAAAAAGGGCTCTTTGTAGTAAGTTTGGTGGTGGGAATTTGGTGGAATCGTTGGAGAGTTTTAAACTGGGGGCCCATGATCGGCACGCTAATCTCAACTGGCCCTGCGGAGCGATAAATTCACTCGGTCCACGAATCAACGTTCTCACTCTCTCTGTCGCGCCTCTCTATCGCTTTTCATCTTTCTCTACCGAGTGTTCTCTTCGAGTTCTGCGCCTTTGCAGTCTCTCGCTGTATCTATGGACACCCACGAACGCGGTAATCACGCGACCAAAAATAATGAATGAAAGAGTCGCATCCGGGGAGATTCTCTTCTTATATAAAAATTCTTACGAAGACGGATTTAGATATGACGAGATAATCGCCAGAGGTCTGACCAGCTTTCACGCATTATTATTGCTTGGAAAGATTCCATATTTATTTCTGACGTTAAATCAGAAAATCGCGGACTCAGATTGCAACTAAAAAATGTCAAAATTGGAAGAAAAAAAAATCCATTTCTTTCAACGCTTTTCGTTACGAGGAAAATCCTTCTGGGAAATCTCCAATGAGAAAAAATCCTGATATCTTGTCGAATTGACATTTAAAGCGAAAATGACGACAAATCGATGGAGAAAAAATCGAATCGAGGGACCAGGTGGCCAGAAAGTATGAAAAATTTGACATTTTTTTGCTCCATCATTACAGCAACGAAGATTAAACACGGCCCGCTCGAGGTAAAATCTATCAACCGAAAAGCAGCGGCAGTCGATCGCATAGAAAGAAGGGAAGGGCAGATTTCGATAAGGGTGGATTTTAGGTACTGGCCCAAGGCCTATACTTCTTAGACGGTTGTGCAAGCGGCCCCGAGCTCGTGCCACAAGCAGATGTCGTCATTGTCATGCTAAGGGAATCTTTCTGGCCTCCGATATACCCGTTAAGAGTCTAACGTCTTTTGACCTATCTACTTTTTTTTTTAACTGACCTCCCAGACTTATCGTTCAAGGTCACATTTGGGTGACCTTGAATTAATTTCGGTCTCAATTTTGTGTTATTCAGTGCAATCGTTTTTGATGATTTGACATGTCGAAAATTCTGACAGGCGAAATTTCTTCATTTCCGCTTTCTATTCCTCGGGCCCGAGTCCCTTTTGTATCAAGACGCCAAGTATTAAAAAATAAATGTAGCGCGAGCCCGGCCGCACTTTTATATACAGCGAAATAGGCGTTTTGTGACGTCACAAAAACTGATTTTTTATCTTTCGAATGAGCCCAGGTGGAACAGAATCCGTCCAACCAATCCAGAGAAATTTAGCATTGAAGATTTTGGTCGCGAGATTCGGGACACTTTTCTGATTCCGCAATTTCTTGGATATTACGTACACGCGGCGATATCGATTTTCATCAAGCTTGTCGAAGGAACAGGTTTCTTTGACGGAGAATCAAATGATCGGGTTGAAAAAGCTCCTCTATGGTAAGACCGGGTAATGCTTCAATTGAAAAATTGATGAAGCGAGACGTGATCGATTTATCATTCGCAAAATGAAAGAGTAATTTGACACGATGTTTATCGATAAAATGTCGAAGGATTTTGAGTAATTTTGAGAAGAAAAAATAGTCCTTGAAAAATTGAAGCGAAATGAATGAAAAATTGCGAGGAAGAAACGTGAAAAAATAAAACGCGAGACAGAGAGAGAAGAACTGGTTGATCTTGAATATAAAAATTTCGCAGCTGCGAGCATGTCGTGTTCTTGTGACGTTCCGTTCGCGCTAAGTAGTTGGGGGCTAGGCGTCCCTTGTATATACATTTCTTTAAGGGTAGCACGGGCCAGACTTTTGTTCGATTCTCATTGTCGTTAACGCAGGACACGGTGAGTGAACGACGACGCTGACTTTGGCAATCGAAAGAAATTCAACACCCCTCGAAGAATTTTTAGGGCTTGTCCAGGGGGCCTTCATTTTTGCCAACGTATGAATCCCCCGGCTGAATTGGCACGAAGAAAATCAAGCTGGAAATGATAAAAACACTTCTAAAAAATGCTCCTAAAAATTATAACGAAAAATATTTCGAGTGTCAACGAAAAAATGTTCCGATCGTGTTTTCACAGCTTCTGGCTTTCGAAACATTTTGAAAAAATGATGATTTCAATCGCGGGCACCCCCGCAAGAAAGCAATGAGTGGCCTCCTGCTGCAATGGGGAAAAATGATTTTTCTTTGACTTCGGAGACGCCTTGATTCGAAGTGAAATTTGTAGATCGATCACGTCGTGCGCGTAGGATCGAGAGGCTCCGCATTATGTTTGAGGTAGCACGCGACTGTTCGAAGTGCAGCTGCGCCAGGGGTGCAAGAGGGTCTTTACAGATCCACCAAGTCTGTTTTATATCGGCGCGACAACAAAACGGGCTCACCTCAGAACGTTAAAACTTCTCCAAGTTCCGAGTTCCGTCCTTCTGCTTTTCGAGATACTTTTACATACCGAGCACACCTTGTCGTCTTACGGCTTACGCGGAGAGATCCGTTGGCGCGACGTGGCGTGTGCCAGGTGTCTTTACCGTCGCCGTACATTTTTTTTTCTCCTCCTCTCCTTCCCGACTCTCTCTCATATAATCACTTGGCTTGCACGTTACCGAAATTTTCCGTTTCCTCTTGGAAAACCCTCGCCCCCAATTTTTTAAAAATTTTCATCAATTTTATTAAATTAAAAACACAATTAATTTATACAATTGATATAATAATAATTATTATTATAAATATAAAATAGTGAAAATAATTATGAATAATATAAATATAATATAATATAAATTAAAATTGATATTATTATTATTATTATTATTTGATTATAATATATAAATGAATAAAAATAAATTGTATAGATAAATAATAATAATTATTATTATTAAGATATTTACACAATTAAAATTATATCATGGATCGTAGAGCTTGCTATTTGTGTCATTTCTTTTTCAATTATTATTCAGAAGCTCGAGGTTCCAAATTAAATTTCGAATTACGAATCATATTTGGGAGAAATGGCTGTGGACTAACCAAAAGGATCGGACGTGTCAGTGCACATGAACGTGAATTACAAAAATTCTTCCCTTCCGATAAAATAATGGATAAATAATAGTAAAAAATAGAGAACAGAAGGTAAATGGATATTTGAATAGTGATGAGGTTCGTTTGAACCGATATTCTCAACACCCTTAATTTTCCCAGTTCCAGTTCTCTTTGGCTTCACTCCGAGAGACTCCGTTTTTCTTTCTTCACCTTTCCCCTTGATTATGGGGTCTTTTTTTCTTGGGCTCCCCGTGCACGGCCGATCGTTTGCCCTTCGCGTCTGCGTATGCATCGCAATGGCAAAGTTGTATTGCGTCGTAGCCGCAGGGCTCTGTAGCCAGGTGTGGGCCTCCGGTTCTCATTGTAAGTCCCCGAGGCTACCAGCACCGGTAATAACGCAACGTTCTACGAATGCATCGCTCGTACCACTCGTGATGTGCGTTACCGCACGTGAAAAACCACCCTTCCGCTTTATACTTGAGATCGAAAATGGCGGCTCTCGTATTTCTTAAAGAGCGGGCAGGTGTCCTGGCACGCGCTCTTGACGAACTCCTTCGCGCGTAACAATATCCAGCACTTTTTAATTGCGACCAATCCCTCGAGTAAAATTCTTCTATCCGTAACCTCTCCACGATCCTCAACCAAGATAAATATTACTACGGAACATCACGTGGGTCTGGCAGACCCGTAACTTATTTTTTTTGGCCGATAAATTATTTTATCGTCTCCGGGCTCTGGCTCATCGATCGAAAACGAATTATCGAAAAGAAAAAAAAACGTTCAGTTTTTTTCTACTTGCAATAATTTTGTCAATGCCCGAGGCTTGGATCGATCTCAACTCAAAAATTCGTCCACATTCAGAAAAAGCTCACAGTTACGATTTCCGCAACCTTTTTCATAGCCAAAGACAGTATCAGCGTTTCGGCCGTTCGTTTTCAAGGATTAATTGAGCTGAGCCTCGAAGCTGATCGTTGCGTCTTACCGAGAACAAATAGAAACCGTTTGCTTTCGATGCTCCGGTTGGGGGGCCCAGAACTGGGCCCCGTGTGCATCGAGATCGCCCTTCTTGGACCGGCTGAACAACCCTCTTCCGAACCGGTGTCGCGATATACAAGGAGAAGCACCAACACCGAACACGCCGACTTTCCGTTTAACCATTTCTGTAGGGTTGCCTAGTTTTCGAACTTTCATATACCGGGTGGCTCGTCCGAGAGATCACGAGTTCTTATCGCAAACGTAGGGACGATAGAGAGGATTATGAAGGAACATAAAAAATTAAACGTTAGTGCAAAGCGATGATCAATGCTCCGGGGCATTCGGACGAGTCTCTTCGCCAGATATTTCAGCCTCGAAATATCTTTTTGCGTCTCCGATCAACATTTTTCATTTTCATCTTTTACTTTTCGTCACCTTGTACATATACAAACGCACGTACAATTATACTGCCCCCCCCCCCTCTAGGCCATGCCACCGCACGACTACGAAAACCGTCTCCGACATAAGGCGCTCTTGCATTCGTTTTCTTCAGTGACAGCAGCTCGAAAAGCCTCAGTCCTGTGTTCTCGGGGTGCATAATATGGTAGGAGCACAAAATTCTATGGCAAAGTATCGTTAAAAGTTGTAGCATAAGGGGGGCACGTGCTATACGCGTGTGCGATAAAAACAACCTTATGTCGTCGAGACTACGAATTCTGGTTCCTTAGAGCCCTCTCGGTCTCGAGCCATATCTTGCAAGCGCGCCAGATGTGTCCTTCACCAGGTCGACGCGAGGAACCTCCGTAACGGTGCTTTAATTTAATTATCCTAATTGTTGAAGGACAATCGAGCCGGATGCTGGTCCTGGCTGGAAATCAACAACTCGTGACCTATCGACCGTTGGAATTTTTTCTTCACTCGCACGTGACCTAATGGGCTGGAAAAATTAGCGAACGAACTTCTCGGCGACGATGATGGAAAAAGTTTTAATTTTCCGAATTAATTCCGCCCCCTGGGCAGGAAGAAAATTCAAAATCCATATCGTCGTCGTCGGAGACGAAATTTCGACGATAAATGAGAAAAAAAACACGACGAACAGAGTTCATTGACGAAAAAATCGATGACGGGGTCAAAGTACCGAAAAATAAAGAAAATCCAGACACGATACACATGAAATGTGGGCTCAGGGCACCCCCATGAATGTCCAGACTCGATTATCCACGAAATAGAGTCTGGACTTGATGAAAAAGTCTGCCAAAATTTAGGATATTTTATTACTCGATGAAAAAGGAGTCAGTGTGTCAATTTAATGGAGAACTTGTAATGTAAAATGTGAATAAATGTTGAATGGATGGATTTGAATAATGAATTCGAGTCGGAACAGCTCAATCGACGGAATGCGAAGTTTTGTGAAGAAAGATGTTCTCATAATCATGACAAAGAGCACCGAATGTTGGATATCGCGTTTTGCACGAACGTTCATACGATTATAATACTTAATACAATAGGTTCGTATGCATAAGTTGTTGCAAAAGAATGTTTTAGGACCGCAAGTGCGAAAAGGCCCTTGGGCCGTTGTGTACGCGGCGTTTTCAAAACACCAGAAGATTCGGCAACGCGAGACGACCGCAGATTTTGGTCCAGTCATTATATTCAAGTTCCCGTGGGACTGAAGCTATGTTTCTCGCCCTGGTGCGCTGGTATCTCTCTCACGGGTGAATTCCATCGAGGAGAGACCCTTCGAGAAGAGAGCAAGGGCGACCGATTATATGCCCGCATACATTTGTATCCCTCTGGCAAGAGCCCACGTGAGAATATCCACGACTTGGACTCGCCAGGATAATATACACAGGAGAGAATTGGGTAATGGGGTCCGGTTGGATTCACAAACCTTATTTCAAGGCACAGAATGGATTCGGGCGATCGAAACAACTTTTAGGTATTGTGGTTCGTAGCTTTTGTCTTTTCGACGGAATTCAAGTTCGTTTCGAAATTTTGTAGCATTTTTGACGACGTCACAATCCTTGCCCTCTTTTCCTACGCGCCCCCATTAGTTACCGTGAAAGTAGAAAATAATAACGATCGTTCGGAGTTCTCGGGTGGCCCTTATTGATCGAATTGGCTTTGGGTCAACCAAAAAGCATTGATAAATTAACTAGATCTTGTCTATGACGACTCTGATGAGGCCTCTAGCTTGACAAGGTTCCTGCCAAGTAACTTCAATGATAAACTGTCTTTGTATACATATATATATGTGTGAATGAAGATTCTAGTAGGTTGAACTGACCGCAACTGTTATGCCTGTGAACGGAAGACGCCCGGGCGTACCCAATGAATTCGTCTGCGACCGAATGGTAATGTTACTGCGTGCGGTCCTTATGCCGATGAAGTGAGCTCGCACGAGAGTGCACGTACATGAAAAGCCGCTGGCATAACGATAAGAAAGAGCGTGAACGATAGAGATCCAAGAGGAAGAGAGAAGCCAGAAACGATTCGGCAAAGAGAGGCATGTAAGTACATACGCATGTATACGAACGAGATGAGAACGTTTGCAATTTATCGTCTGGGTCTTCAATTTGCCAAGTGAGTGGCCGTGGGCGCGCAATGCCGCTTCCGACGGATATTCGGCGTCGAAAATTGCCAATTGTCTCAATGGAACACCATTTGTAGTATTTGGCCGTTAGCCAACACCGCGAACCCCGGGAATAAATAGTCACCGAAGGGACTAAAAAGACCTAATGATCATTGCAAGACCAACGCTTGAGTATTTCCTCTCTGACTAGAGTGACAAACGAGATTTAAAACTCATTGTTGGGTGTCAACAGTAAAAAGCACTGAAATTATAACTTGGACTAAAACACCTCGTTGTGGAACTGATTAGTCGACATGTCGTCGAATTATTTGTCTAGATACGCAGACACTTCCGCCACCATTGGGCTTTCTACCCTGGATTTTATATTTCATTACGTATTTAGCGAGTAGTCGTGCCAGAACCCTGTGGCTGTTTCTCCCTCTCCCTGTCGCCTGGGAAATATCAAATACGAAGCCATATGAAGCTCAATGTGCTTCGCACTAACTAGGTGTACATTCTCTGCAGGCCCTTCACACATCATTATGTCCAAGATCTTAATCAACTGATATCGAAATAATTATATAGCCGAGAGGACAGCAAATGGGTTTTATCTTATCGGGTGACCAGAAACTCCGAGCCAACTGAAAGGACAGGTGACGTTGATGCTCACAATGTCCCCAAGGTCCAGATGCAGTCACGACTACTCCGGAGCCCTTCCAAATTCCCATAGTTATTCAGAATTGATCCGAATGCGACGCACGTGGTTCAAACTAATAGACTCGCAGCTCCGAATCCATCGATACCGGAACGATTTATTCTGAGAAAATTTCACCCATGTTGAGTGCCAAATGCCATCTGCTTGTTCAGTTTATCATACAATTCGGTCCCAGACCTGACGCCTCGCACGCACTTACGGCAGAACTTCGTCAACCCTCGCGCGATGGCATCCGGAAAATAGCAACTGCGCACTTTTTGCTGCGACTTTTTTCACAGTACATGCTCCCGATGTACCTGATCATCCGGAGATTCTCCGGTGTCTGATTCACCTGGGATCTCATTCATGACCCCGCTTCATCGTGTGGGAATTTCTCTTCAAGAATGGATGGACTTGGAGGGGTCGGAACAACGAGGATTGGGGTTGACACGACAATACTTGCTCGTCAACGAGATCTCATCCCTGGGATCCCCGCCACTCTCACTTTCCCCCCGTACATCAGCAAAGTTGCTGCAGCTTTCCACTCCGAGTCATACCCGCATTGATATACAGAGTTAGAGCACTCGATCGTGTCGATGAATTTCAAGTCATGCGTCTAAAGTTTTCCCTCGAAGGCATTTATGCAAAAAAGACAATGTTATGAAGTTTCGATGTTTCTGGAGATGGATCTTGATCAAATTTTAAGGATATGAAATCTGATAAGAATGATGGCGCCACGAAATATTTTTAAGGGCTGGTTTTCGTCGGCTCTGCATTCATAGGTGGTTGGCAGTTTCTCAATGGATGGAAATTCTCAGTGTAAATATTATTCCAGTAGCGAAGTAGTACACACAAGTGACGTTTCGACTTTCATCCTTTTTCTACGTAACCAGCGAATGCTTGGAATGCAGGCAAGATTTTTTTCCACGGCTGGTTGTATTCAGGCGGACCCTTCCGAACTTCAGGAACAACCCTCTCGAGCGGGTATATTTTTTTAAACATACACACACGCACAACAGAGTGAAGCGATTTTTTTTCTGTGGGTTTGCGAGTTATCTTCTGCAGGAAAAACATTTTTCCCACGAAGGGCTAGAACGTTTTTTTTCTTTAAACCTGATTTTCACTTCAACCCTTCATCCTTTTTCCCGCGTCCAATAGACCACAGAGATTTTCATTTCTCAAGAAGAACCCGTTGTTGGTTGAACAAGATCGAGGAAGGTACTTCGGGCAAATGAAACACGGCTATTAATTCACGAAGTCATTGACGAGCGTGGGTGCGTCCGGTGGGCATCCGCCCAATCAGTTACACGTCATTATATGCAAATTTCAATTGTCGTATAAAAGTTGATGCGTCCCGCCGCAGGAAAAATTACTTTCAGCCTAAATAAAAAAACGATCAACTAATCAAATTTATAAGCCCTTTGGGATTTCTCCAGGCGAAAAAAATGATAATTCCAGGTACACGTTGCACTTTTTCCGTCAAGAGGATTCATTCACGGATGAGGAACGTACACCATAACGGGATCGTTTAATCTTTTTGTGAGGCTTATGAATGAAACTCTTGAGACGCGATAATGTAGCGAGGAATCAAAGGAAATCAATATCGAATTACAAGCTCGGATGGTGAGAAGCCGTGGCTGATGTTTGGAGGAAAGGACGAGCATATGGTGACCGAAAAAAATGTTTCTCAGGCTAATATTAAATATGTGCGAGTACGAGAGAGTGCAAAGAGAAGTTGAAGGAGAAACGAGTCGATTCCCACGTACTTCGTGGTCTTCGCTGACGTGCATACTTCAGAGGACTTCAGTGAAGACGAAAGCATCGTATAGATGTATGTACATATGAGTTTGGGCTGTGCGATATATTGAACGAAAGCGAGAGCAATGACAAAGGTGGCTTCGTAAGACCACCATGGCGAATGGAAACTGCTACGGATTCCGAGGCCCAAGTGAAGGCCCATCTGAAAGACTATGAAAAAAAAAGAGAAAGAAAAAATAAAAAATCAGCGTCTCCTTCTCGTCGTGAGAAGAGACACGAGTTCCTTGGAGTAGCTCGAGGGGCAGTGCGCGTGGGAGAGTCCTTGGATTAAAGTGCGTCTTAAACATCGTGCCTGAAGACTCTATTGAAATTCCTTCCGGTTCTCTTCTCAACAGGTACAGCCATACAAATCGCACGTATATATATAATAAAATCTTGTTGCTATAATCCTCCTCGATCTCTTCATCATGAGAAACCGTGTCATCAAGAACTTGAAAATTTTCTGTTACCACGAGGTTCATGGGAAATCGATTTCTTAGGAATTTCTTTTAATGAGAATCATTGGTTTCGAGTGACGCTGTGTGTCTCGTAGTCTCGGAGACGCCAAATCGACGAGAATCCTTGAAAAAAGGTCCTGACATTGGTATCGAACTGCGGAAGCTTGGAAATGTGTGTTTTCCGCTTGCGGGAGAGAGAGGCCTCGAGTTTCTTCTTGTTCGTTGTGCCCGGTTCATTTCTCAAGGAGTATATTATTTCGAAAATCCGCAGAACTGTCTGGGAGGTCCACGTGCGTATTGTATATTGTGAAAAGCGTTTTGTCAGTGCGTCGATACGGAAATAGTCGAAAGCGGCGGAAAACAAAGGAAGCCAGGAGGGAAAAGTAAAAGAGAAAAAGGAAAATTTGAGTTAACCGTTTTGGACGGTTGTGTATGGACGAGAAGGTTTTCAAGATGAAACAAAAATGAGAAACGGGGCCTCTAATACCTACGAGAGTCCCAGGGCTCTCGGCCAGTTCACGCTTCCAAGAATCTGCTTGTTTTTCAAAGTCGCCGAACAAAACTAGAAAAGAGAAAGAAGAGAAAGAGAGGCTAGCTGACAAAGGGACCATAAAACGTCGGCAAGTTTACAGCTTACGTATTCCCATGGGGAACTTGGACTAGCACAATATAATCTGCTGACAATGATCGCGAGAGTGTTCTCTTCACTTACTCGTCTCGTCTCTCCGTATATACCGAGTAGTTTCGTTCTTCGTTGAAAAATATAGATTTACGGGGTATGTGTGCTCTTCAGGAGTTGAGATGTAAGAGGATTCCTTAGGAAAGCACATAGAGGTATTTGTTTTATTGAAAAAAAGACGATCAAACACGAGCAGCTTCATATAGTCAAGAAAAAGCCTCAAACATCCGGAGAGGAAGTGTTCTTTATTCCTGCGTCCTTGAGGATGTCTCGTCCCTCGATAGGATCATTCCTTTTTTTCTTCACCCTTTTTAATAGCCCTTGGCCGGTTGTAATTGCGCACCATATGGTGCGTTTTCATGTTTTTTTACTTTGGGGACAGTGTGGACATCCAAAGGCAAACGCTTTTTCGGTCACCTTCGTTAAATAACATCCTGCTGCTTCGAGATATCTTGGGAAAGTAATCAAAGGCCTTAGCATCGGGAAAGACTGTACAAACATAAAATCCTGCTCGAGACTATAAAAAATCTTGCGACAAGCCCGGAATCTCCCAAAATGGCACTCGGCCAATCGCATCCAGACGGTTATTAGTGGCACGAGGCACTGCGCAGTGCGGCAAGAAAGTAATCATTCAGTTGATGAATTCAAGCCCGGAAGTCTTTCAGGCCCATCTTGGCGGAGCTATCAAGGAAGAAAGGTTCACGCTACAATGAGCAGGAGGGTCGCGGCAAGAGTTGGAGCACTGGGGACGTCGTGTCGTCACATCGGGGTCATAAGAAGCGTGTTCAAGGATTTCCTTCGTCGTACAAAATCGTCGGCTCTGTGGCTACGTTCTTAGATCGTTGAGGACGCCCTCACGATCCACCGCTATCAACCCTTCGAAGTTAATGACTCGCGATGACCGCAAGAAATTCCAAACACGTAGAGCCTACTTGACGCGGCTAATTTCATCCTCGGGAAGTTCCGAGCCACAGGAAAATGACTGCTCTAATGACAGACACCTGTTTCCTCCAATTTGACAAGTTTTTCACTCACTACCGGTCGCTCCATGCAAAACTATCGCGATAGGTACGTGTGGGTGGACACAGAGACACGTGGTTCTCGATCGCTAGCCGCTGAAAACGATCATACATGTGTATATATATATATATATGTCACGTACGATGCTTGACCTTCGAGTCTGCACGCGAGATGAACGACGAGAGTGTGCGGAGGCATGTATATACGATGTCTGAGTGGCTAACAAAAGGACTTACCCACATTGATTCACCTGGCAAATCGTGATCGTTGGATCCTTTCGTTTGTCAGTACTTTTCGTATTTGTCATGAATGTATAACTATAATGTGGATAAGTCTCGTCTACCTGAAGGAGCAGGAGGCGAAAGAGAGCGTGAGGCAGCGAGAGAAAGAGAAAAAAATATTCTACTGAATACCCGCACCTGTTTACCATGCACGATCATATTCTAACCGGCGCACATGGCATTTCCCATTCTTAAGGGTCTCTCCTGGCACAATCGTCAGGATAACCACTCAAAGAGTTAAAAGAGGTAAATTCTTGACGATCTACAAAGGAAGTTGCTTGCATTCCTGACTCTAATAATTTCATTGGCGTCTCCGTCAATCTTATCTGCATCCACTATTACTCAACATTAATTACCCGACAAAGATCATAGTACTCGATGGCTCTGACCAAATGTGTCCGGAACGAAAAAAAAAATCTCCCTGGATTTCGGAATATTTTGACAAATAGAAATGTCACGGCGAAGTTCTCGTCAATGAGATTCTCGCATGCCTTAAGCCTGTTGAATTCAAAAGGAGGAATTTTACTGAGGAACCTGTCAAAAATAGAGCCTTGAACTTTGACCGAACAAAAAATCTGGTCGAGTGCATCGGTGTGTCTATGATTAAAATCCCAGTCCATCGGTAAGTACTCGGGATAGCCTGTCTCGTGTAGACGAAAGCTCGTAGCTAAGAAGCAAATAGTAACAAGTTACTGAGACGTAGTCCCTCGAATTCTTCGGAGGCTCAATGCGGATTAAATGCAACGAACTTTTTCATGCGAATCGTTTTCAATTAGCCAAAGTGAATAGGTGAAAAGGCACGCACGGAGGGACATGTCGATACATCACGAATTCTTGGCGTTGACAAATACTGTTTGCCAGTGAATCCGACACGAAATTAACGATCGTCGAAATTTTTTAATGAGAATCAAGATAAGCTACTCGGTGGTCTTGGCATTTTCATTTTTTTCTTTTCCTGCTTCTTGGGCTATGATCCGGCCATTGGCTGGGCTTGTTAATAAGATATCGTTTCGCAGGTGGTCAGTCGTGGTAGAGTTTCATGTACCTTTCGTGTCCATGCGGTGAAAGATAAACGTGGATGCATCTGGTGAGAAGATGCCAAGATATATGTTGGTAGAAAAATAAGAAAATTCGATTGCCTTTTATCAAAAGGTGTAGGGAGCGAAAGTGCCACAAGAATATGACGAGGTACGAGTCAAGAGTTTCGGCAGTGCTTGCTCGTCTGGCCAGCGTCCGTCCACGACTTTGCGTTTCGATCTTATTCAGCATCAGCATGAGGATGCCATGCGATAAAAAATTCACGTCGACAACGCGGCGTTAAAAAACGTTGGTCTCCACAGCACGAAACGAGAGAAAAGGCCAAGGGAAAAAGAAGGGGAAATGTTTGCTAGTTCATTAATACTCTCTCGTGGTAACGTTGCCCCTCAAATCGTCCCCTCCGCCGAGGCTTTCGCTCTCCCAGTTCATTGAGTACGTCTGGTATGCGAAAAAGATTCTCCTCAAGGTGCTTCCACACGAAATATGAATGGGAGAGTTGAGGGGAATGCCAAGGGAGTCACGGAAGAGATGATTGGCTATTGAAAAGAGCTCACCATTGGCTAGACCCTAATTCTGGGTTGCTGCGTTCTCCATAAGTCCTGACAACACTATTTGTGTGAAAGCTCCTTCATCTCATGTTGCTTTAGACCGCAAGGACCTCTCCAACGAACCAGGGGCACTGCTCGGAGACTGTACGGGATAACAGACCGCCGAAGAAGCCTGGGAGGAAGAATGAGATGAAGGAGGAAGATGAAGAAGAGGACGACGAAGAATTTGGCGAGAGCTTAACGCCCGTTCTCCCACGAAACGGGACGCAGGGCCTCTCCATACCTTTTTATCTTCTCTCCATTCTCGATCGAGTTAAAGTGAGAAAGGGACAGATAAGAAAATGTGTTCTGCTTTCTGCTCCTCCTGAAGCAACACACTTTTTAGCGCTTTTAAGCGGATCGATCTTCAGCCGATTTCATCGAATTTTCGCAGTAAAAATAACTCTTTTAATAAATTACTATAATTATGTGCCATTACATTTTCATTCGATACTTGTCCTTTTGGATCGAAGGATTATACTTCAAAGGTAAGACATCCTCGAAGGATCTTTGGGATCGTGATTGGAGCAGGCGAGCTAATTCGATTTTTGTTTAAATTGTAAATTTGTCTGGGAGTTGTAAACACTACGTAATAGCAGTCTGATTGAAAATCTTGGCGACTGCGAAGAGCCGCGAGAGTTCGGGCGGCGTCTCGTCAGTCGTATACGAAGAATTCTTCTCCGGCTCTGTTGTTTTCGTAAACAGACACGAGGATTCCTTCTCAGTAAACAATCTTCGCTAGACCAAAGCAGCGATGATCTTTCGTGGGGAATGAGCGAACGAGAAGGGAGTGAGAATGAGAGAATCACGCAAGAGCGACGACAGACGAGGATTTAAAGGGGCTCCGGCTGGGTAGTGCGTGAGGATGATGAACAAGCGTTTTCCTGGCTCCGCTCATTCCGGATTTCAGATCACGCGGTCTCGGCGTTGAGACAAGCACTGTAACTACCCAACACAAGATTCTCGTGAGGAAATTGCAACGGTCGCCAGGCCAACGATGTCTTCATGCAAATATTTCGCCTTCAAGCTCTCTTCCGTCATCAAACTCTGTCCCTTTAATTTCTCCTCAGGTTCGACCAATTAAACGTTTAATTTGCATGACAATTCACAGGCGTCGGTCAATCGAGGTTATCCCAACGACTCGAGCCAGCATTTGGAGCTCACACCGGTTTCCATGGTTCACCAATCTTGGCAACTTCAAACGAGAACTCCCTCTACATTGCCCCCTCTCTATGGTGTCCTTCCACTTGCTGTAATTAAATATCACCTTCAAGGAGTCGAGATTGTACCTGCTAACGTTCTAGACCTACCCAACGAGTCCTGTTACTGCCCGGAATTTATTCTTCAATATCTCGCCACTCTGTGCACTAATTTCCATCCAATGAACTCAATCTCCGAGCCAACAGTCGCGTGGTTTTGTATTCAGGTTTTAGGTTAGATTTCACTTGATCGGAAACACGTACGATTTATTATTTCAGGACTGTCCAAATGAAGCAACTCGAGGAGTGAAGAGCAAAGATGAACAAAAAAAAAAAATGTCTGAAAATGAAAATAAAATTGCGCGTGTCTAAAGCGCTGTTTTGTTCGAGCAGATTTTTCATTCCGAAAGCGCACCTCCCGTTCTCAGTCTCGTTATTCGCAAGTCCTTCTTCTCTCTCGTCATTTCCCTCAACACCAATTTTTCAATCGATCTCATGATGTCTTAGCAGCAATTTCCTCAAGTCTCCGATGATCAGCCTAATATACCCGAACAACGGGGGTTACCATTTAATTCGTGTCTGGGTATAAGATATTTTGTTGGCGGTGGCCCCTGGAGGCCACAGAGGATCCAGGGGTTGGGAGAGAGAGCGGCTGATCCTGCCCCTTTAACCACCTCAATTTCCGCGAGCATCAGCCGGCTGGCCAGTTAAAGGGCCGAGGCCCGGAGTCCTCATCAATGTCGAGAAAAGAACGGAGCGAGCAGTTACCCTAACCGGTACAGTTAATGTCAAGACGCGACCAGTGATTGCCAGATTCCAACGAGAATTGCTTTCTTTACCTCACGGCCAAAAAGAGCCACAAGTATGTCAATGACTGATCCCTCTTTCTTCCGCTTTTGCGGCTAATCATTGAATCAGCCGATTCTGCCAAAGCTAACTATACATTCGGCCGGCAGACTCATTCCGTACTTATGGGTTAACTCTTCGACCATGCTCATCTCGGTTTCACTCGGGCTTGGTGGATGTACTTTGATGGGACGTATGGTTCGGTGCTCGCTGCGGGTGCCGCGACTTTTTATCTCTGATCTATAACGACGCGGGAGGCGCGTCAGGAATGGCCACCGATCTTGCTCCACGCTTTGATCCTGAGCAACAAAAACTTTAGCATCGTGCCCTTGAAACATTCCACCGATCGGAGTTCATCTTTCCATCCTTCCATCAACATTCGGAAATCTAATCAAATCTACCAACTGCTATCAATTCCTCATTCTAATCAATTTCCCCCAACCCCAATCGAAAAATCACTTTTCTCTAGATCCTCTCGATGCTAACGGCTTTTTTTTATCCTCTCTGGCACTTTACTACGGTAATATGGTATTGAGGGTACTCTATCATTGTGGAATCCACCGAGAGGACTTGATTCTTGAAGGTGCGTCTCCGATTCTGGTTAATCTAGTTACCAGGGCGATTCTTATTAGGTGCCGGTTACGAGTAACCGGCTATGAGAGGCCATTGGCTTCTAAGAAACCTCACTGTATATCTTTCCAACTTCCAACTGGCTCCTTCAACGTTAACACCGAGCCAAACGCGCTGCAGACTCTTTTGCGATTCTCTTCTCGCGATTACGACCTCGCACGTATTTTTCGACACTTTTCTTTTCTTAACCTCACCACTCGAGTGACAAACCTCCTCTGCTCGACGTCTTTCGGTCGAACATCTCTGGGCCCCTGATCGATGATTCATTTAATTGGTACTCCATATCGAATATGATCATCCATCATTATATCTTCGACTTTCAATCTTTCCATCTTTCTTACAGTCTCCCTCGAGAATCTCCAAGCTGCTGCACAATTGAAAGACTTCCATGTTTATCAACCAAATCCAATTACGTAGTCCGATCGAGTCGCTAATTGACTCATTCGACTGCAAAGTTAAACGACTGCTGGAGGTCTGTACTTGTGGTTACTGCGCCCAATCGGATATCCAGTCAGATACGTGGCGAGAAACAATACCGAACACTTAGGAATCTCATGACATGGCGAACGATCGTCGAGGGATCTGTCGTCACGATCGCAACGAAACTTTGTTACTGGAGAAAACGATCTCACACCCTTACGTGTCGTTTTATCATTTTTTCAAGAATTCAGCTCGAAATTTTTATTATTAAATATGAATACGTTTTTTTGATTTTTTTTTTTTTTGATAGCTTATGGGATTGGAAGGAAAAAAAAGCAAGAGAACAAATACTACCGGAGGGAAAAGACCTAACTGGCTTTGACTTATCACTAGCGTAGCGTTCTTATCGTTTTACGGAAAGCCTCAGGGCGTATCTTTGAGCCGGAACGCATTTACATCGCTCACAAAGATATACGCCTTCGTCGAGGAGTTGCTGGCACGACGAGACAGCTCGTAATTTTTTAACACTTTTTATTTCTTGTTTCGCGTTTGAGCGACGGGTAATAATGATTTTGCGATAGTCGCTCAAGTTTTGTCTCGGTGAACAGACCAAGTTCTTCATGGCTCGACTCGGGTCAACGATATTGTGTAAACGACAAACGCATATTTGTTTAGGTACTTGACTTGGTTTCGTTTTTCCTTTTGTCCTTCGCACGAAACTTCGCGCACATACGAATACGCCACAGCAAGCCACATTCTGGCCCAAATGGAAGCGGCGTACATCGCAAATTGCCGATCAAAATGAACACAGAATTCGCCTATAGGTTTTGGGTCGGGATGTGAATTTTAACGCATGAAAAATAAATGGGCAACTGGAGCGTCGTAGAATATTCGCTGGCGCGAAAATTTCTCACGTTTCTCCGCATGTCCGATCATCTTCTTTTTATCATAACCCCCTGAGAACAGCCTCTCCGGGCTGCCCGAGAACATTGTAACCTCAACGAAATCGCGGCTGTACAAAGTTAAAATGAAATTTATCTCGAATCTACATCAACGTTCACGTTCGATCGCCCTCGACGATTAAGACGTTATTGCCGAGCGGTGAAACTTAATGCGGGTCAAATATGGACCTATAAATATTAGCGGCGATAGAGAAGTTTGAGAAAAACATTGGAGAAGAAAAAATGGACGTGGATCCCCGCGAAGCTTTCGCACGCGATCAAACGACCGAAAATGAAAAAATAAAAGGGCTTCATGCATCTTTGCAAAAGCGATTTATTTAGTGAAGCGAATTTTTTTCATCAGACCGATCGAGGACATTGATAGAGGAATATATTAGTTTTTCGATCGGAAGAAAGAACAAAGGGAGAGGCCGCATTGGTGAAGCGCAGGAAAAAGGCGAATGAAAAGAAAAAAAAAATTCTCGAAGCTTCTGTCGCTGCAGGATCTGGGAAAGTAGAAAAAAAAAAGACTCACTGGAAATGTCTCGTTGGTGATAATCGTGGAAAAGGGATTAGAAGGGTGCAGCAATACAGAAAAGAGGAATAAAGGGTTGGAAGGTTGGACGCGTTGTCATGAGAAAAGCGTTTCCTGGGGTGCACCTCGCCGGAAGAAATGAATGCGAGAATGAAGTGGAAAAAAAGAAAAACTCGAAGGAGAAAAAGATGGTGGTATGGATGATGGTGGGGTAAGGTAGATGGTTGGAATGGCGAGGATAAGCTCTCCAATGTCACACAGGCCGCCGCCCGAGCCTGTGGTCTGGACCGGCTCGTGTTTCACTTTTCGGGTTTCCAAGAAACGTTTTCAAGAAAAGAAGAGAGAAAAAGGCCGAGCGAGAGAGGGAGATCGAAAGCGGCAACTACGTTTTGCTCTTGCCAATGGAGCATTACAGGTTGTCGGGCAAAACTTTGTGAACGGTATAAAGCAAGTGGCAAGACGGGGAAAAGTAGGAAGAGGAAGAAGAAACGGGCGAGAAAGAGACTCGCTGCTCAGCACGAGAAAGAAGACGATCTTGAGGAAAAAAAAGAAAAAGGAAGAGAGAGAGAGAGAAACGGACATTGTCTTTTAGGATTTAACGGGCGGACAATGAACGGGAGAAGTGCAGCTCCTGCGTTCCTTCACGAGCCGAAAAACGAAGTGGAGAATATGTTTTTTTTTACCATCTTTTTCTCTTTCTCTTGCTCCCATTCTTCTGGGCCTTTATTTGCCTTGCGCTCTCTCTCTCTCTCTTTCCCTTTCGCTCCATGCCCATGAGAGCCTACATGAGAATGATTCTCTTCCCGTATCCGATCTCGCCACCACTTCGTGGTGGCAGAGCTTCGACGTCGACCTGCGTTCCTCAAAAGAGAATTGGCTCGACAGCCTATACCCGGATAAAGGAATAGAGAGAGCGAGAAAGACGAAAATATGTTGCTGCGAATGTACAGAGCTGTGATTCGAGACACGAGAACTCGAAGTGAATGAGAATAGACAGGAGCGAAGGTGAGCCTCCACCTTCGCTTCTCGCTTGTTCTTCCCTTATTCCGTCTCCCGAGCGACCTTTCCTCACGATGATCAAATCTCGCTTCCACTTCGTGGTGGTAACCTGTCTCTTTGCAAAGAGGGTGAAGTGTAACATGAGGGCATTTCTGTCTACCCCCCCCCCCCCCCCCCCCCCCCCCCCCCCCCCCCCACCCCCCCCCCCCCCCCCGCAACCCCCGCCCCCGCCCCCCCCTCGCCACGTTTTCTTTTTTCTTTGCAAATAATTCAGTTAGTGCGCGAATAAAAATGGCTCGATACAATGAGCCTGAAGTTTGCATCGACACAATGCGACGAAATAAGAAAAAAAAATTTTGCTTAATTAGCCTCTTTTGCCTTTTTTGAAATTTTTTTTTTGTTTTTTCTTTATTTCGTGGCATTGCGTCGATACGAACTTCAGGCTCCTTCGATACACAGACTCTAAGTACGCTAAGAAATTCTTCCTGGAACTTTCCTCAAACAGGCAGAACGAGATGTGACGATGCCTATCGAGTACTCCCGAGCTATGGGCACAAGTCGAACTTGGTTTTATTATACATATACGAGTACACTACTCGACAAGTATTTCGTAGGATATAACTTGGGTTATTTAAACGAGCAGTACGGTGTCGCATTTGCTGTATGGCTAGACATAAACATAAATATACATTTGTATAGAAATATAAATGGTATTCGATATTCATCGACTAAGAAACAGCAGAGTCTCTCTGGTGGAACGAAAGGGGAAATACTGGTTTTATCGGCGACATTGAGAAGGTTCTCTCGCCCCCCTTAAGCTCCGATTGGCTTTTCTTCAATAAAAGTGAATATCTCCTGTGTCTGGTTTCTCATGTCCGCGACAAATATTCATTCAGACCGTTCACACGCATTGCAATCGTTGCAACCTCCAAACGCGGCCACGATTCGCGATAAGAAAAATATGTCAAGCAACGATTTAAAATATTGGTTTTTTTTTTTTTTCATTATCCCTTCGAATCGAATCCTAAAACTAATTGACGATGCTCTTCGGCGGGAAGTTTCAGTTCCAGAACATCGAGCGTCCCCTGGAATCCCTTTTTTTTTCTCTTTTTTCTTCGTTGTAATGAAAAAAACTGACACTCAATTCACGTGGAGCCTCAAAACATTTCTCACAAATAAAAAAATATTATGTGCAGGATTATCGGCCCCAGAAATGAGGAAAATAGGTTCGAAAGGTTTTCCCCCCCCCCCCCGATCGGATAACGATGCAGGGACAATAGTTTTTATATCAAAACCAGGAGCGCTATCGATCTCGCGCTCATCGTCTACTCACACCAGCTGATCGATGCCCTCAAGCCGAGAAGCTCGTAGCGTACGAATGGAGAATGATTATTTATACTCGGGGCAATAGTGATATTACGCGCAAACGGTATTTACCGTAGTGGTCCGTAACTCAGAATGATAATACGAAACATAACAGGGACATTGCAATTTGTATTGGTAATGAGCATCCGTGCGCGTCTACGAGAAAGTTCCTCCACCTTTGTTCTATAGTATGAGAGGCTACATTCAGAATTACGTCATTTTGTGGTAGAGTAAGCAGAGCGTAGTATCAAGAATATGAGTCGAGCTAAAAAGAAGAAAAAAAAAAAAAAAAAAAAAAAAAAAAATTATGCACACATACACGGCGAAGAATGGTGTGTGCGAGGAAATTACTATGTACGAGACCGGAAGTCATCGTCTTCCGACGCGTCCACGTAGTGGCATGGATACTCATATTATTCGCATCGTAGTATATCGGTGATATAAAACCGTACAGAGTTCTCCATACAGTAACAATCGGCTGAGAACAATGAAGAAAGAAAAAAAGTGGAAAAAGTGAGTGGTGCCCGTACGTATTTCAATATCAGTAACTCGAATATGCGGCCGTTCTTACGCACACGTAAATGCAATACGATTTACACTCTCGTACACAGGCTCTTACCTTACGTTACGGGGACGAGCCAGAGGTCTCCCTCTCAGTCGTGGTTATCGTCGCCGTCGTCGTCGTCGAGCAATTCGAGTTCGTTGAGCGTCGAGCTTTACCGCAGAACTTATATACATAAAAAAAATAGAGAAACGTGAGCGGCTAACCGTACGGATCGCACACGCACCAACCACGAACACTTCGTCCCTTTCCCCTCCTCAATACGAACAACTTAAAAACTACAACAGCAGAAGAAAAATAAAACAATATCGCCGCACTACACTCGACTCTCTCGCCAGTGATACGAGAAACTCTATGCTCACTTTTCTTCACTACGGGACAAGCCAGTTACGCTTTGCCAATTCACGCTATAACAACACTCCATTATGTCTACCGGGCTCTTCAGCTTAGATTCATAAATTAGCCCAACGAAAAGACTCTAGCGTTGCCCAAACTCATTGACCCTCGGTGCAGCTCCTGCACGAACTTTCTTTAGCGTTAGGAATCGGCGAATCTATCTCGAGAGGCGCGAGAGAGTCGACAGGCATCGCTGCCCATCTGAGCCAAGAGCCAAGTCACTCGATCATACGAAAGACTCACCCTCGAATCCTCTAACTCGGAGGGTGCTTCCCTCTCAACGTTGACCCATTATGCACGACTCTGTACAAACATCCCGCAAGGCGATAAACTCGTCGGACGTACGAGCACCGATAGACGCTCACTCGATAATAATTGTATCGGTGAAAAAAGAATGTAAGGAAAGCAGAAAGAGAATATATAACCTGCGAGGTATTTGACTCGCAGGTCGTTCACAAGATTATCGATACTATGTGTGTCGCGCGGGACATTCAGGAAAAAAGTTTTAAAAGAAAAACAAAATCGTGCGTTAGTTCTGTTACGTGGGAATCTTGTGCTCGTTCAGGACAATCTTTCTCGCTCTCTCTCCTCTCCCTTTCTTTCATACTCTCTATAATGTTGTTCTCTGAGCGCATGTATATGTTTATCTCGGCCAGGAAACATTAAAAGTATATGGTAATCGCAGTGGCGATAGACTCTCCTTTAACTCTATAAATAATACGGAAACAGTTCATCAAATTTTATTACGTCTGCATTCGTAATGAGATTGACGAAGCGCACAATGCTTGGTTATTATTTTTGTTAGAGGGTTAAGAACAGAGTCCTTTCAGTCCTTTGGCTTCCTTGAAGTCTCAGTGAGCATCAAAGTAACGTGTACAAATTCTCGAAATGTCAAATCGTAAGATTAATTGGATCGATTCAAGTTCAACAGACCCCCTGACTGTTTCGTACTTCAAAATGATTCGAAAAATTTAGTTAACCCGCATATTCGACGATTCGAACGATTCCGCTTCGTCGTATTGACGTAACTAGCTCGTTTATTTTCGCTGCTGAGTAAACGACGAACAAACGTCACGATGAAAAAAAACTCTACGCATTGATAAGTAAAAGACTTGTTAAACTTATATCTGCTAATTACACAAACGATCTTAACGACTTTGAAATAAATGCGTTGAGCAACGCAAACCACAATCGACAGCCTAAAATTATAGCTGTCAACCGGTATCCTCTCGGTTTCAAATAAACGAAAGATAACAAAAAATCTCTTGACGAAGAGTGAAAGCCAAACAAATTTGCGGCTCAAGCTACGGGCATGCTTTTTTTTCTCCTTTTTTTTATCGAATTAACAAAAAAAAGATTTTTTTTTCTCTGCTGCTTTTACGTATTCGTGGGGGTATAAAATGTATGCGACGAATGAATTTTGTCAGTTTCTTAATTAATACGACGCCACAACTCCAAGCAGCTACTCTTATCTCAGCCCAACATTCCGGAATATCTAAAATCGAGACTTTTCGGTTATACAGGTGATGCTGGATTTTTTATTCAGGTCGTTTGTTTCCTTACTACCTGAACGTGGACACGTAAAATCGCAAGTCTCCCTCCCTTACCTGCCCCTCCCCTCCGTACCCTCTCTCAAGCTAATTTTCAGGTACAATGGGAATGGGAACCACTGATCCATGCTAACAGCACTACACTCCATGAATGGAACGACTTCCACGAATGGTACAGCCTCCTCAAAGATTTCCATACAAGGCTCAATACTCAATAATGAAATAAAACGGTGAAATATGCAAACTTCCATATTTTTCATTATATTAAGTTTCATTTTCATTTTTTCGAGTTTCCTAAAAAATCAAGCGACGATACATTTTCGCGGAAACTTTTTGCAACAAAGGAAATCCCTGTCGACGTATTTTACATTTCTCATCACGCTCAACACACTGGAAACTTGATCGAAATTAATCCGAAGAATAAAAGAGAAGAATTTCCTTTGCAGCTCCGACACTCCTGGGGTGCTCGTACCCTCGTCCTCAAACTTCTCTGCAAGGAAGCGAACAGACTTCCTGTACTAGTTCTTTTTTTTCCAAGCACCCACCCACGTCCATTCAAACGGAATTTCTCTCAGCAACCCCGAAACGTTGCTGCGTCCGAGTTATTCGGCTGAAGCGTTCCCATAGTACAGAAGCTCACGAGGAAGGGGGTGGGAGGGAAATTTCACTCGAGACGTAAAATTTAAACTTCAATAAAATTGTATATTTTTTGAGATTGAGAGTTTCTCAAGATCTGGCAGTTTGGTAACGTTAAGGGCGAATCTTCGAAGTGGTGAATGGAATGTTTGAAAATTTGAACAGTAGTGAGGGCCCAGGCCCTATAATTAAGGGCCTGGAATAGCGAAAATAGTGAATTTCGAAGAAACATTTTGAAGACAAATTTCGAAAGTTAATGTACTTTGGGAGAGGTGTTCGGCCGACTGAGCTATACAAATGTATATACATTCGCAACAATCCAACAGGTCTCAATCAGGTCTGGTTCAAGACCACCGAGTGGAAGTCCTTCGGTCGGGACTGGCTCGCCAAACGAATAGGGCTGGGCGGCGTTATTTAATCCGTTAAATTCGGTGGGTTACGCCGTTTTGTCAGTTAATAATCAGCATACATGTATGTTTATTTGATTTGAGAACAAAATGAGAAGATTACGTATTCGTTTGAGCGATAAATCACCCCGAGAGAGTTTCGGCCGTTGCAAATATGCGAATGAAATCCGCGTGATTATAAATTTGTTTCTCCTTGACCAAACTATTTCATTAGCATCGCCCGGTACAACTTCCCAGACAAGAATTTATATTATTTTTTTAAATTATTTATTTTCTATTTTCTTAATCGCGATTCAACGAATTTAGCTTCAAGGACGTCCGACCGTAAGAAATATCTAGCCAATTATTTTTCTGCCGGTCTCAGCAGCTCGTTGTTTCGTTCGAGACTCCGTAAATAAGATTGCATCACGAATTTCTAACATTAATGACCGGCCATTGGCACATGAACTCGCCGGTACAATTATCACAGCATATCGCGCGCAGGTACGTTGCTAACAGTTTGGGTTTGAATTCCGTATCAAAATACGTGAGGGGTCGGTAAAAATTAAAAAAAAAAAAAATAAATTTTTAAAAAAACCAAGAATTCAGGTTCATTTTGTTCCTTTTTTCTGGTTCCTTGTTCCTTTTTGTCCGGTTGGCTAAAAATTGATGATATTATTCGCGCTAGCTGAAAGAAACTCTAATGTCTGTGATCGTCTAATTCCTGCCAGCGGCGAGGAACCGAAGATCCGCTAAATTTTCGACACCGAGAGCGAGAGAGAGAGCCAAACTCACCTGATCCCGTCTATTCGGGGTCAAAGCAATATCCGACGTTTCTTCTAACGACCCTATTTATACATGTATACACATACAAGCATAAACTCTTTCATGGTCTCTCCGCGAGGATACGATCTCATAGAACGAACCTTTCGCAAATCGTCAGCCTCCAAATATGCGAGTCTGTAATTTTCGAGTTTAAAACTGGTTTCTATTAAAGACCCCCGACGCACATACGTAACTGGGCTTTGCCAAAGCACCAGTGGCAAACACCAATATCCAATAATAACCCCCTAAACAACCGTCTTCGATAGTAAAAACAAAAAAAATCTCTTTCGATCGCACGCCAGACGATACGAATGGAACTTTATACTCGTTTTCATAAATCTCCAGATTGCCCGGCTAATTATTCATTTTTTCTTTCACATTCGATATTAAAACTGCTATTTCCAGAAGATATGCCGAGGAATTCCAAGGGAAACTTCTCTAATCACTTTTCTTTACGAGCCACTCCTGCTGAGATACGAATCAATCGGCACTGCTTGGAATTTCAAGAAACCTCGCGATATTTTTTCGTTTTCATTAAAACGACCATTTTCAAGTCAACAATTGATTAAGTCTTTCATACAATTGCGCTGAAATATCGTTGTGAATGCGATTTTGACATTAATAACGATTGTTAACTAACTGACCCAGATTTTCTAATGAAAAATAATGAAATTTTCCGAATTTCAATAAATCCGAGAAAATATGAAAAATTGTGACAAAAAAAAAGTCTCAATCAGGGCATTTCTTTCTTTAGTCTAACTAAGGGGAATGGCGATGGCCCTTCAATAGAAAAAAAAAGAACCAATGAGTCGCGATTACGAAAGAAGACGAAATGGGAAATCGTACGAGATTGGTGATCACGTAATTGATTAATATCTTGGTCGCGAAGGTTCGAAGAAAAAATGTCAAAGGGTTCGATTCCCTAGAAATTTTGAATATTTTTAGTGCAAAAAAATGAAAGACAAAAACTTTGAATGTCAAATCTTTGTGTTTGACGGCCCAGCTGGGAGTTTCCTTCGCTTCCTGTTCCTATTATTTTCTCGACGATGTTTAATTTTAATGCGATTATCGATGCTTGCCGGAGACTGAGAATTAGCATAGTCGCCCGATATCCTCGAAAGGATTGAACTCTCGTTCCGACTCACGGAGAACCAGACGCCCAATCGATTTTAAGCTCCGACGCATTAATCTTGAAAACATTCTCTTCCTATGGATGAGTTTTGTTATATATGTTTTTCGAAGCGGCGTTCTCGCCCGACGTGTCTGTTTTAAGGCCGAACCTTCGACGAGATTAATTCTCAATGAGCCAACCTCGACCGCGAATATTACCGAAGCAAAACGCTGGTCAATCGAACTCATCGTTCGCACACGTCGCGATAAACCATTTTTTTCTTTCGAAGAGGTAAAAAAAAGGAGCGTCAAAAGCCCCGATTCCGAGAGGTCGACCAACTCTCTAAAGGATTGCGTTAACGTCCAACAGCCAAAGGACAAAACCCCAGGACGAAGACGCCCGCGTCCGCTCGTTTGTCGAGCCCGGGCCAAACGCAAAACCTTTTAAAAACTCACTAATACCGTCGGCCCCGAAGAAAAGAAGAAAGAAAACAGAAATATATAGACGGCCCAACGATTCCACGAATCCTTTATGCCTCTGTATATTTTTTCTCCCTTCGTTCACCAACTCGCACGAAAATCTCCGGATTATTGTGTCAGCATATTTTCAATGAACTCTCCGCGACGTTGTCACTTTGCTGCGCGCGCGACCGGCTCAAAGCAGCGGCCTAGATTCAACCTCATTGCTTGATGTCCAATTACCTTGTCGAAACACAAAAACGTACTCAAATTATTTTCAACTCGATGCCGGACCATCCGATCTGGCTGCGACGCTTTTTTAAAAAAAAAAAAACCAAATATTTTAACCCTTTGTTGCGACTCTGGGTCAATTTGACCCGAACTCGTTTTCCGGCTTTCTCGAGAAGGGATTGTCATCGGTATCCGTCGGTAAAATGCTACATTCCCGCACAAAGAATCAAACTAGAATTTTTCCATTAAAGAAAAAAGCAAAGTATTCTCAAAAATTTCTCCAGATCCCGTTATTTTTCTAATTTTGATTTTTTTGGGAAATTTTGTATTTTTACGTAGATAACTCCGAAAAGTATTTGACGTCACGAAACGACAGTGTTGCATGACCATTTCTGGTAAAATAAAAGGTTTTTCTCATAGAATTGAATTGACTCACCCGAATCGCCGAGAAAATGAATTCCAACGGTTTTCCAAGAAAATCGAAACTTGGAACGTGGAACGTTGACACGAACCAATTTCTCCTTCACCTTGCAGAATGAAGTTTGTTATCCTGAATGAAGTTTTAACGAAAAACGTTAAAGAAATGCCAGTTTAGTTTTCTAGAAATTTGAAAAGAAATATAAAGAAATTAATGATTGAAAAAAAAATCAAAAATTATGACGAAATGGTCGGAGAACTGTTAATTACTGTGAAAAAAAAGAAAAATGTTCGATGACTTTGCCTCTGTAAGAAACGAGAATAATTGTGAATGGCTGGTATTTCGATTTTTGTTAATTAATAAGAAATATTTATTCATGTACGCGGTTGCGCGTTGGTTTTTGGTTTTTGCTCTAATATGTCTTTTTCCTCTTATAAAACAATAAAATCGCTGCCTTGGTCTTGGCGTTTGGCAGCTTCGAATAACGATAGAAAGTAATTTCGTTTGGCAGGGTCAATGTAAAAGGTGAGAATATTGTTGGGATTCGATTGGAGCGCTTGTATAGTTTCCGGTTGTTGGTACGTGCCAGAAAAACTCGTACAGCCCGTACTACTTCCTCGTACAAATTGTTCCACCCTTACTCGCATCGCTTGGTCCATCTGACAACAAAAAGTATCAAGGAAAACCCCGATGCGTTATTTTGTTGCGTATAAAAAAAATGAAATCGATATTTCTGATATTATTTTCTCAATCCAAAGTTTTATCTGAATTTTTGGTTTACCTCTGGATATTCGATCGGCGATCCAGATCTTTCGGGTGGACTTTGTGTTTGCAGACAATAGAGACACAAGAGAGTCGGATCGGGAATGTGTTCGGCGTTGGTTAACTCTTTCAATAAGTAAATCTTGTCGATACTGCCTTCGTCGATATTTGCGACGATCAATGTCTGCCTCGTAAGTATGAGCATGATTTTTCGTTCGACGCCCTCGCAAATTGGGAGATTCGCGTCAGTAACGTGCAAGATAGGGCCAGCTTTGTTTATTAACACGGGCAACAGTCGCCAAATGCATTTGAGCGACGAATTATTCGAGTCGTCCACGTTTTCAACAATTGGTCGCTGCCGTGGCTGGAAAAATTTTTTTGTTCAACGTTTTATTGTCACAATAGGAAAAACGCTTTATTTTAAATTTCAACGACTTACAGTGGGTAAAGGATTCCATCCAGTTCCTTCAAGCAGCCCTTGTCCCGTTAACGCAACCAACTCCGCTGCCCCACTCAGAGGCTTTGTTACAGCTCCAACGATTCCAAGCCCGACTCCTGTCACGAGTCCCCGAGTGGTCGCACCTCCGGATAATACTTGTTGCAATGGATGATGAGCCAAACCCGCGACCGCCGCTGATTGAGAATAAAATGATAAATTTCGTCATTTCCCGAAATTTTTCGTTCGAGCAAATTTGGATTTGTTCATCGGAGACTATTTTTGGAGTAATCTGGTTAAGGATTCAATATTATTTACCGAGCAAACTCATCCCAAATCCTGTAAGTCCCTGATACAAGCCTTGGGCCATTCCTTGAGGCCTTGTTCGTCGGGATTCTTCCTGGCGCTGTAGATGTTCATTGTCCAGAGTCAAACGATCCAAATTTCTCGCCACGCTCGAGGCCAATTTCGTGACGGAATTGACCGTGCCTTGAAATACATTCAATCAATATAGTCGTTGTTTTTTTTTTAAATGTTTTATTAATTTTTATAGAAAAATAATGTTACCTGCTGTCAAGTGTTTCATTAAACTCGCAGAACCCTGCGTAACTCCGATCAAAAAGCTCGAGGGCCCACGTAATATTCCTTGGATCGGGAATGTTACAAAATCCTTGAGACCACTGCCAAGCGCTTGGGCGAATCCTCCCGGTGAGCCAAGAATTTCCAACGAGCTGACCATCCAACCTGCAAATTTTTCGCCATTTTTCACGCTCTTTTTGATTTTTATTTTAATTATTTTTATTTTCATGATTTTTATTCTTATTATTTTTATTTTTATTATTTTTATTTTTACTATTTTTATTTGTATTATTTTTATTTTTGTTATTATTATTTTATTTTTTTTACACGGAATGAGTGTTGACCGAAATAAGGATTCTTACCAGCTCCGAATAGAGCACCGGAAATGTAATGCATGGTCAAAGCATTGGTGAGTCCCCCAGTAGTGGTGACAAGATGTTCCCTCTCAAAGGCCCCGAAGTAAAGTGGCGAATGATCGAGAGCAACGTAGAGACGAATCGACGTGTGCACGCTGAGCAAAACCGAAATTGGCTCGATAGTTAATTTTTGTAGTCTCAAGGGCGTCCTTAAATTGACAGCTTCCAGGAACACGTGCTCGGCTATGGGAACAGCATTGTGAAAAAATTCTTCCTGACTCTCTTTCGAACTGACCAGCTGAACGTTGAAACATGGTGGCGAAGTTGAGGTTGTGTACTCCAACAATTGTGTCACAAACGTGTCCTCGATATACGCACTCACAGGACCAATTTTTATGTTCACGTTTGTACAAGCTGTTGAGTAAATATTTTTTTAAATCTATTGATCAAATTCTTGGTCAGGCTGGACATTAATTGGTTATCGACAAAGGCAATGACTCCCAAATTATTGTTCTATTATTTGAATTAATTAGACTCTCCTCCCTCATTTAATGAAATCGATTAAATTTTGTAAAATGTTTTTTTTTTTGATCGAACTCTAGAAAATAAAGTTATTGTTTAGTCACCGGGTCATTAATTATATTGTACGAACCGTAAATAGGGGCGTTGACCTCCCAAGCGCAGTCAATGACGATGAGCGAATGATCCTCGATCTCGTTTATGGCATTTCTCGATCCAGATTTCGCAGTGAAACGGGAGCCTCGTCTTGTGTAAGGATTCTGGCTCATAAAAACGACCGGAAAGTCGAACCCTCCTTGATCGAACATTTGGTTGTCGAGTTGCAAATCTCCGACGCAGACGCACAGCGTCAGCGATGTTTCGTTCGATGTGCTCAGTACAATCAAATCGCTCAAACACAGACTAGCGACTTCAACACGTTCGGCATTTTCGTTTATGTCCTGCATTATTATCACATTTATTCCACGAACGTAAACGCTCAGCGAACCTTTGAGAACATTCACGGGCCCTGTCGAATCTCCTATTTTCGAATCGACACACAAATCGTAAATTTCTTCGTATTTTCCTTCTTTTTCGTCACCTTCGCTTCCTGGATCCGAAAAACCTGCCACCGTACTCGAGCTCTGCGGAATATTAATTTTCGTAAAACAATGACGAAACAACATGATTTCCTTATAAATTCCAAGATATTTGTTTCCTTTCATTTAGATTTATTTCCGAAACTTTAAAAATTGAAAAAACGGATTTTTGCAAATTGAGCAATCCGAAAAAATCGAAACTTACCCCAAATTCGGACATTCTGACTCGATCTCGGTTATCCAACCATGTGGATTTGAGAGCCTCATTGTCCGGTGATTTACCCTCTTCCAGAATCAACCGGGTCCTAATGTCATGGGCTGAAACCTCGACCTGAGCCCAGAAGTAAACGAACTTTTATTCTCCAAGAATCGTTTCGCAGAATTTTCGACAAGAAAACGAATTTTCATATTTTTTACCTGCGACATGCAAACGACCCGTAGACAAATCGTGTGACATCGTTTTTCCATTAATAATTTAATGTCACCGTAAACCGGAAGTCGAACATATTGCTCCGTTCGTGAGCTCGTTGCCTGCGACATGTTTATCGGCTTGGACCACATGGAGTCGCCGTCGTCTAGAAAAATCATCGTAGGGTAAAAATCGTTTTTTTTTTTCATAAATATATTTTTTTTCAGTTTTTTATCATGTCAGAAACTTTGGAACATTGTATTGACTTTGAACTCTAGTTTTATGTCGTCACAAGAAATGGAACAATGTTTTTTGCACGAACCTGTAGGATCTCCGGGTCGAGAAGGCGGTAAAACGCATAATCTCAGTTTTGGCAACGGTTTGATGGTTTGACAATCCGGCATTTTGTTTGCCGTGCTTGGCGTGCAATAGTAATTAGATTTTTCTGATTGAACCTCGAACCTCCAGGAGAAATGCGAGGATTCTTCGACGATACCTTCTGAGGAAGAGACTTTCAATTATTACGACTGAATCTTCATTTCAATTAATTATCCTCGTGATTCCACATACCGCGGTCTCCATTGGCTTCGCCCAGCAGTATCGGAAATGGGCATAGATTTTCAATAAACAACTGAGGGTGATCGTCGATGTGAATGAAAATGTAAGTCGAGCCTTCGTCCTCCTGAGTTATTATGACAACAGGAACACCGCGAGCATCATCCTAGCGACAAATAAACAACAAATTAAATGCAAATCACAATTGTAAATGTTAATTAATATCGGCTTTATGAATTACCGATATTGCTGTACAACGTCGCGTTGTCAGTTTTTTGTCGACCCTGACAGGACACGACCAGGAAAAGCCACGGCTCAACGAAATGTACAACGCTTCATTGTCGACCGTATTTCTCTCGTTCACGGTTCGCCACCGAACAACAGGAATGCCTTGACTGAAAGTAATTTAAAAAATTGTAATCATTTCCCGTATAGAAAAAATGAATTTTTCCGTCAATCTGATAATTTCATCAACAATTTTGAGATTCGCTCAATACTCTTACGTTTTATCGTCGCACGGTGATATCATAAAACTCTGGTTCGATCCGTCCTCTGGAAATTCAAGCCCAGCGCAGTTTTCGCTAACAGCAAAACAAGCGACTTGAAATTCGTGAGGAGTTAAATTGCAAATAACGTGACTTGCCATGATTCGCACGATTCTCATGTCTTCGTGCATTTTCGAATTTATGCTAGCAACGCAAATCTACAAAATTTAGAAAATTCAAAAAGAATATTCATTATACAGATACGAAATATCGCAGTTTATCAAAATGAGAACGGAAACTTGATCAAGTTATAAACATTTTTAAATGCAAGTGCAAAATTCAATTACGTTCGATCCACATTCGATTGATGCTTGAATATTGCCATCCACAGGAACGAGCCCGCGAATTCGTGGCATATAAAACCCAGGGTTCCAATCAGGTCGAGCCAGTTGAATCGCTGGCGATACGTAATCTTTATTTTCCACTGTGACTTTCAGGTGAAACGTTCCCTACGCACATAAAACAATGAAATTGTGACAGAAAAAACTTCTCAATATAATCCGAAGAATTATTTGTTAATTTACCTCCAACTTCGGGGGTGTAATTATTCCGTTATGAGGCACTTGGCAAAGTTCGAGGTTCTCAGCGATAATTGCAATATGACAGCCTAATGTATTGAAAATAAAGCACCATGGTTGCAATTCTAGCAACAACGTACTCGAGGCTAAACCAGCATCACGATATTTGATCTGCAAAAGAGTGAATTTTTTTGCGAGTCAACAAATTCCTACAAAATCTATTTAAAAAGGTTAATTTTGATATTTCAAGGGTAGTTCAATTCTCTCACCTGTACATGAGTTTGAGGCTGATCAGCGGCGATTTGTATAATCGGATGATTCGCTTGAAATGGCAAAAACAAAATTTTGTCTGGTTTTTCAAATTCTGCCAAAATTGCATCGATGTTTTCGTTCCGTGGCCGAGCGAAAAATTTTCTCTCCTCGATCGAGCTGTATGATAACGGAACGTAGGGGTTCGACGCGGGCATACTCGACCTGAGCCGGCAAATACATTGATATTCATTCGACAAAAACAAAATAGAATTTCTCCCAAAAAATACAGAATTTCTGGACATTGGATCAAAAACGTAATGACGAGTGAAAAAAACATACTCAAATTGAAAAGTCAACTGATGACAGTGCTCGAACGTGCCTGGACAATAAAGCTGCTGAGTTTTACCCTGACCCTTGATCGTTGCGTTCGATGACATTCCCAGCGATGGGGTCTCGATTTTAATTACTACAGACACCGGCAAATACGACTTTATCATATACAATGGGCTCATCACAACCTGACAATGGAAAATCCCAATTAAACGATGAATTCCTTGCTATTATAAAATTATGCTGAAAATGTAACTGACGCTTTTTTACTCACGAGAATGCGGGTCTCTCCGTGCATCATTTCTTCCACAATGCGCACCCAAATACTCAAGAATTGACCACGTTCTTGCAGAGGGACTGAAAATATTAAAATTTCATTTACAAACACGTTAATCTATTTTTCCAGGAGATAATTACGCAATTACAACGATTCACCGATGAATAGACGCAGAAAAAAAAGTCTGCGATTCTAAAACTAAAAGTTCGCTAAACAAGGATGAGCTCCAGAAGAAGAAAAAAATGTTCACTAATAATTTAACGTTAATTAATATTGTCATTGAAATCGCAGGATAAGAAAATGTGAAGAACCTTTAACGAGCCATGGTTGTCCAAGCTTGGAGTTGCTTTTGAGCGGGATATCGCCGGTCCAGGACAAATTGGCTGACGAGGTGAACCGCAGACGTATAGCGATATTTCGTGTGTTGTTCAAGGCGATGGAGGCGGGTCGATCATTGCCATTGATCCAGAAAATTTCGTCGTAAGTTTTGTTGGTGTTTTTATCGTGGAGAGGCACAATTTTCATTTGAAAAGATTCGACGAGCCGATTGGTGAGCACGAGCAATCCAGAGAACGTTACGAGCTTTTGTGTCGCAGAGATTGAGACAATTTTGGCAGAGATAATTGGAGCGTTATTGGAGTTTGAAAAGATGATGAGTTGCGTGCCATCTTTATTGAGACTGAACGGTTGGCTCCAATTCAAGGGGTTTTCATCGAAGGAGACTCGAAGAGTCCGGTTATTAGGAAACCGCCAGCAGTAGAAATGGCACTCGCGAGTTTGAACGAGAAAATCATCGCTCGAGTTGGTCTGTCCGAATCTGAGTGGAATATTTGTGTCGTTGGCAACGATAACTCTCGTCAAAATAGCGACGTATTTGTTGCCAGGCTCAAAATAGTTGAGCCATAAATTGCTCGAGACTGCGAGTGTGTGAGCAATCGAAGGGCCAAATTTAATGGAAAATGGATTGCATTCGATTGACACGTGAGTCTCGTCCGCGACGCAGATTTGAATGTTCGATTCGAGTCTCTCGATTACCGGTTGCCGATGCAGTAACCCGTAATCCAATACTTTGAGGCTCAAGTCTCCATTGACATCGATTAAAATTGCCCCGGTCGACCATCCGTTCAAAACAATTGACGTTCTCTCGTGAGCCAATTCCAAAAAACATTGCGTTTCCGGGACGAGTCCATTCAACCGGAAATTCGACAACGGTTCCGGTAGCTTTTCGTACGACGATGGAGTGATTTCGTTCGCCACAAAAATTTCGCAATTGCCTAGATTCAAAGCGACTTGCAAATTTGGTATCGTCGCTGCGTTGAAATACGAATCCACTCGTAAACAACCGACCAAAACTTGGGGCGCTAATCCCCAATCCTCCTCCTCTATTCTGTTATTCTCTTTCCTCGATGATATCGTCACTCGCCAAATCGAAGCCACCGCTTGACCCGTACACGCTCTCGGCAATTCCGGCTGACCATTCTCCGTCTCTGACAAATTGAAATCGACGTAACGACGATAACGACGATGACTCTCGCTCCAATACTCCAACGTGCATCTTATGGGCTCTTCTTCGAGATCCACTTCTTCGGATACCTGAAAATAACACAGAAGAAAATTTCCTATTGGTCCAGCGAGTTTCTTCGAAGATTTTTATTATTCTCACAAATTTATTTATTCCTCGAATAATTCCATTTTCATCTTTTCATCAACTCTTCGACTCTCCAGATTTTTAGATAATTTCGTGAAAATAGTTGAACTTCATGAGCCTGAAGTCGACGCAATGCCACGAAATGGAAGAAAAAAAAGTGATTGGCTACTTTTTCATCGATTTTTTTTTCTTAGTCTGCCTCTTCCATTTTTTGGACGAATGAATTGGTGAAATGAAAAAGGAACGAATCATTTTTTTTTCTCGTTTCGTGGCATTGCGTCGATGCAAACTTCAGGCTCATTGAACTTTTTTAACGGCTTGTTTATATGGAATGTAAATACTCGCCTCGAAAGGTATGGGCGATACGAAAAGCCCAGTAATGATCCGAGGCTGGGGATATCTCCATGCCATTCCTTTTTTTGGATGTGTATAAAAAACCACCTGGAATGGAAAATTAATAAATCATAAAAAGAATGAAATTCGATTTACCGATATGGAAAAATATACGTTACGAATAAAGGTCAAGGACCTGGTATGGTAACGGCATCTCTTCGACATTCCCGTTGACGAATTGGAACGCGCCAGCTTTGAGGTCATCTTTGTAATATTGTTCAGCGACGGGTGAATTTTCATGGAGTCTATTATCTCGTGTGCTCGAGTTGAAGTTCAAATAATCCATGAGCTCGTGATATTCTTGAATGGCAGATTCCAGCATTTTCATTTGTCGTGGTCCAAAATCGAAGTAAATATTGTCGCTGTGAGCTTGGATTTTAATATGTGGATCTTCCTCAGGATCTTGCCAAGGTTGCCAGAAAACATTAGCCGTGATTTGGAAAGACGAAGGATTCAGAAAGACCTTCATATTGTTGGAAATCAAAGAAGAAATGACGAAAGATTCGAGGCTCAAATTTCCGTGAATGTTTTCCGATTTCAGGCTCCTCGAAATATTGCCAAATAATTTCGCAACGCTCAACGAAACGTTGCAGCCCGATTTTGTTAACAAACATAAAACCAACTGTTTCGTCTTGAAACCCAACTCGAGCAACTCGAGTTTCGTTCGTCTCGCAGCCTCTGGTTTTTTTTGCGACTCAACGGTCATGGGGAAATTCGCTTTCCCGACGACTTTGACTTCCTCGGCGTCGAAGGACGCCGCAATCTGAAAAAAATCAATCGACATTCCGTTGGTAATTGACACTAAAATTCGTGAAAGTCTGTGAAATTCGCCGTTACCTCTTGCCTGATACGATCAATATGCTTGACAGCCACGACGG
The DNA here is from genome assembly GCA_030522525.1 of Campopleginae sp. 14b. Classification (NCBI taxonomy): domain Eukaryota; kingdom Metazoa; phylum Arthropoda; class Insecta; order Hymenoptera; family Ichneumonidae; species Campopleginae sp. 14b. The sequence goes on from JAPYYS010000232.1 coordinate 266,249, forward strand.
AGCAATTAATTTTGGTGGGTCGGCCAATATCGACAAAAAGTTCAGTATTCGAGTTCTGAGCTCTTCCACATTTGAAAACAATGAAGGACGGTGGAATTCCGGTGTTTGGATGAGGAGTTCCGCTTTTTGTTTCGATGAGTGCCATTTTCTGATCGATCGCATTTTTGAGCAAAACGCCGACATCGAAACACGATATCTACAGGAAATTTTCAAAATTGTTCACCATTTTTACTCCATTAAATTTCACGTGAAAAGGAAATTGCATTGACTGCCCCCATTCACCTGTATTTTTTCTTTTTCGTTCAGTTGAGAGATGTAGAAATTCGGTTCGGTCAGCATAACGTGGAAAATAGGAAATTCGAAGTTCATTTCTTCGTTTTTTGCCGATTCGTTTGTGCTCTGGAGGTAATAACAATGAAATGTTGTGAATCTTATTCCAAATACTCATCCACGATAGAAAAAAATCGTGTACAAAACTTTTTCGTTTTTATTGCATGAAAAACTTGTTAATTTTGTGAAAAATTTACCTTTTTAGGTTGCAGCGTCGTACCGATCATGTTCAAGGAAATATTGACTAAACCACAATTGACTAAGATTTCTAATGGAAGTGGCGACGAAGTGCATCTGGTGGGTATTTTTCTCTGCAAAGACGAAAATTGAGAAAATATATTTGCGTCAAGGAAAAAATGGTAGAAATTGTTGAGAAAAAAGGAATTATTTCGCACCATCGGTACGTAGTTGACACTCGAAGATTCAAAGTCAACGCCACTGTCGCCGGTAAAATCACGCTCGTGTTCTTTCGAAATAGACGCTGGAAAATCTCCCGAACCTCTGATATCTGACTGAGTTATATTATCCGGATCGGATGGACTGTCCAGGATGCCGGAAAAGTTGGACAATAAATCGTTGCTCTCAACGTATATGCGCCATAACAATTGCATTTGATCCGAGTTGATGGCTACGTCGATGTCTTTTAAGCACGTCAACTCGAAAGCCGCTCCGCAAATTATTTTCGAAGGTTGTAAGACGACGGCTGGAGCGATAATCACACGAACATCAATCCTGTCGACAAAATATTCGATAATTCTACTTTGAAAATTCGCGTTTTGAAATAATTTTGTCTAATAAGATATTTGCATGGAGGCAATGATTGCTCTCAGTTTTTTCCAACGCTTCGTGTGCACAGCTCCTATAAGTTGGGTCAATCTGCCCCAAGGCATTTTTGAAATCATTGCCATTGGTAAATTTACATTTTTTTTTAAATTTCTTTTTTTTTTAAGGGGCCGAATTTATTTTTTGACGGATACGAAAATTTAATGCTAAATGCTAAACAATCGGAGCCAGAACATTGTGGGGGTCAAAACGACCCAGCATGCACCAAAGAGCTACAGATTAAAAAGCAGCATATTAACATGCGATGAGAGTGACCTTGACATCAGAAGCGAAGTCGACAGCTGAGGCTCCATATTGCTGTTGCTGGCTAAATTGTTCCATTCCAATGCTGGATTTTCGTTCATGGTGTAAAGATAAGATTGAGAAATTCGCTGAAAACATTCAATGAAAAATAATTTTTTTTAAAACTGTGTCGATATTCAAGAGAATATTCCGCGTAAAAAAATACCTTAGGAACATTTTGTTGATAATTGAGCCAAGTTGTAGTGCACGCGCAAATCCCTCTGACGTTAATTTGGTACTGTCTATCTTCGACACTGGACCCCGGAATATTAAGGATATTGGATTGTGCAGCAAGTTGATAAATGTCGGAGCGAAGAATCGTCCTGCAAATGGGATTTTCGGTACTCGGTGTTATACTGATTCCATCCAGCTGAATATTGAAAAAAAAAATCAAAGAAAAACCATTTTTTTGTTGTTATGTGGAACTGATAGAAAAAAAATACTTCAAAAATTAAACTTTCATCGAAAGATACAGAGAAATTTAGTACTTGAATCATTAATAAATTGTGATGGAGTTTTTTATCAGCTTCCGGCCAAGTTGGTATCATAAGATTCATTCCTTTGAATTCCAGGTAAATCAATGGTAAGAATTTATTGTCGAAATTGTCACAACGGAGCAATGGTCTTGCCGACTCCGTCTCATTCGTTGTCTTCTCCTCTGGAGTTGCTCCAACGAGTGGCTTCAAAATTACTATAAATTTGTTGATTATACTCGGTGGAAGAATAATATCCACCCTTTGGAGGCTCATATCTATCTCCGTAATGTGACCCTCAACAGAAAGTGGACAGTCTCGTTTTGCGCGAATCTGAAAAAATCCAAAGTCATCAACGTGTGACGTTTCTTTTTCGAAGATTTTTACGGAGCGTTCAAACGATCGGTCGTCTTCATAATAAGGAACTCATTTTAAATATCGACGTACTCGTACTTTTTGCAATTTGTGATGTTTTTGTGCGCCCCATCTCGTGTGGACGTTGCCGGATTGTGCTCTCGTGTAAGTGACACTCAAGAATCCTGTATTTTCGCTCTTCTCCGATGTACTTTCACGTCCGAGCATTATTAATCCAGCGTAATCGCCCAAAGTCCATTTTTCATTATTCGATTCCCTGCGTTACAGAAAGCGTGAAGTTAGTCATGACGGAATTGAAAAATTGGGAGAAAAACGTATCGAATTCAATTTTTGTGATAATTTTTTCGTTCGCTCAATTTTTATATTATTCTGACCGACATTTTTTATGACGAATTCTATCGAATCGAATGAAAATATAGCACACCTGGTGAAATGACAAATAGTGGCAGTCGTGATTTTATTTTTCAATTGTAAATAAATCGGTTGCCAGTCAAAGGTCGTTATGATGTCTTCCAGCTCGAGAAGCAATTTCAAAGACTTTCCAGTCGCTCGATCGAGCGTGTAAACCTTTAACGACATTTTCGTAATCGTCCATTGTATCATCGCAGTTATAATCGGGCTCTCACTTTCCGCTGAAACACACGGCAAGAAAAATTATTCGTTCATCAATATCAAGAGTCGTGGCAGCGGCTCGACGCCAAGTATTTAAAAAAAAACGTCGCGCGAGCCGGCCGTACTCTTATATACAGTAAAATAGGCGTTTTATGACGTCACAGAAACTTTAAATCGTTTTTACGAAAAAAAAACCGGACGTCAAGAATGGATAGTGTTTTTTTGTTTCAATTACTTTGATCCGAACTTCCCCGGGCTGTCGATATGCTGGACGGTGAAGTTGTATTCTCAGGATACACGACAGGATTGTAACTCGATGGAGTTTTTGGCACATCAAAGTATCCGGTCTCCAATTCAGCTGGCGAAGTTTCCGTCATTTTTTCATCATCGCTTTGAAAAAGAGCTGTCAAACTTGTCATGTCCGAAGCAATAGAGCTCAACGCCGTGATCTAAAGATTTAGCGCAAAATTAACAATGAGTTTTCACTCAAATTAGACAAAATAACAAAACAATTTGAAACGGTGAGAATCGACCGGATTGGTCAATTTTACAAAAATCTCCAGATTCAGAAAATACGCTCCAATGAGTTTTTGACCATCCGTATTTTTTTCAAGATTTCGTTAATATTTCAATGATAATGATATAGATTTATGAATTGCTACCAAATGTTTTAATTCCACGGACCTGTTCTTCCGAAAGAGAAATAATAATGGGCGACGTATCGACGTAAACACAAAGTCCCAAGCCAACATGTCCTCCCTCAAAAAATTCTGGTATGGCTGATTTCGTAGTGACGTCGATAGTGGCGGTCACATCGACACTGCGGACGAAATTCGTTCGCCGTTTATTTTTCAACGTGTAACAGCTCAAATTGTTGAACTTGAAGGTCCAAGGAGAACTGTGGTAATCTGAAAAAAAATCATTTCCATTATAACCCAAATGATCAATGGACGTTTTTGTTCATTATTTTCCAGAAAGTAAATTTTTGTTGAATTTATAGATTCGATTTTCCTAAATGTCGAGCGAATGACCTGGTGATCGTAATCCCATGGGTAGACGATATGAGAGTTGCTTCAAATTCGGCAAAAATTTGTCCATCTGCACATTCGCCGAATGCATGATCACGGTTGGGGACTTGATCGCAAAAATATGTAAATTCGGGTCGCCCATCAGTGCTCGATCTTTCGCAGGTTCAATGCCTGAAATAAAAGTAAACATATAAGTGAGAGGAATAGTGTGAAAATTCTAAATCGTTCGATTCAACAGAAAAATCCTGCGGCTGATGAATTTTGGTTTTTTTTTGGAATTTCTTCAATCTTACCAGCAACGCCGATTCCATTCATCGGTGCCGTTGGTACGTACAAGACGAAATGGCCAATAGATCCGCACAGGACGAGCTTTCGCCATAGAGGGTAAAGTTGAGAAACTTTCAGAGCGAATCCAGTTTTTTGTGGCTCCTGAAAACGAAAATATTCATTTGTGTAAAAATTCTCTTTCTCGAACTACAAGCTGGTGATTGGTGGGATGCAAAAAATACGAGCAATAAAAAATGTTGCTAAATGAAGCTTGCCTCGATCTCGGGGTCGTCATTGAGAGTATTTTTTTTGGTTGCCTCGTCGTTAGCCGTTATTCCTTTGGACCAATCAATACGCGAGCTCGATCGTTTCTTCTCTTTGTCGGATAAACTATGGACGCTCTCGTGTAATGAACGAAATATTTTTTTCCGCACATCCGAGTCCGAAAAAGTTTCATCCGCCGCCGGCGTTTCGGTTTCTGGTCTCGTGACATTAATGTCCTTTGCTTTTTCATAAATAGCCTGATATCTGAGCCATTTGCATAACAAGGGATCGAGGGAGCCTCGCATATCTGCTACCCTGAACGATAGTATCGATGGATTCTTCGATTCCTCGCCGAATAGTTTTGAATACCGAAGAATTCCCGTCAACAAAACATCATCTTCTTTTTTTCTATAATAACAAAGCAAAAAAAAATGCAATAGCGCTTGAAAGAATATTGCGTTTAATCGAGAACATCACGAACCAAACATCAATTCCTATCAACGAATGTATAAAAATAATTACGCACTGATTCGAATCGATTTCCGGTCCCGACAGAATGAACGCTTGTTGCGTATCGTTGATGGCAAAAGCTTTGATGGAATTAACTTCGAGCTCAATGGTGATGGTCGTCGAGGACTTAGTTCGTTTCCCCGTGACATTTTCCAACGACAGTTCCAAATAAACTGGATCTACGTTGAGGTGAAAAAAACTTTTTCATGTATTTTGTTTCTAAGAATAATAGGAAACTGAAGGCGAAAAGAACAAGACATGAACCTTTCTCGTTGCAAGCGTCGACGAAGAGGGACGAGCAGAAAAGTGGATTCAAAATGTCCGTAGGATTGAGCATCGACGTAGCAATCGACACTGCTACCAGAAATTTCGCTTTTGTTCCGGTGAACGTTATGTCATCGATTTCACAATTTGTGAGCTCGTGATCGACGTTACTCTGATGAAAATATTGCGGAAAAACTAGGCATTTTTTGGCACACTTTGCGTTACAGGGCATCACTATTGTTGTACGACAATTTTTATTCAGATAAAGTTGACTTTGTAATCCATTAATCTGTCGAGAATCATGGAAAAATTATCTTGAGAATCATACACGTCATCGCAGCGTTCCTGATAATAAAATTTTATTTTTAAAATTCATATCTCTTACCTTAAAATCTAAAATACTGTAACAGTCGTTCAGCATGTCGGGATCGATTTCCGGCTGTTGAGAAGCGCAGGATGCCAACCGAAATGGATACATGGGTTCGACGATGCTGCCCAAAATTTCGCTGAATTCTACACTCAGGTGAGCATTTTCTGATCGCGCTGAATTTGGGGTCGAAAACTGAGAAATACATTCAACAATTCATCAGATACTCAATTTCGGAGATAATTACGTTGTATTAATTTTGACATATTTCTCACTCTGCTCTCGGGTGTTGTTTTTTTATTGGAATGTTTCATCAGACTGTGATCGGTTAATTGTAATTGTACGTTTAATCGATAAACATTGAAGTACGTTTCCGTCATCGAAACATTTTCCCTTAACGCTTCGTACTCTTCCACCGTAACCGGAGGCAGTTCATCGAAATTCGGTACTAGAATAGGAAAAGAGAAAAAATTGCTTATAATTACTATCAATTAATTAATTAATTAATTAACGACTCATTGTTGGAGAAAAAATATCTTACCAGGTTTTTTAGTCATGTACAAACTGTGGTCGTATTTCGCGGCGGATTTGACTGCATTTAGTCGATGCATTAATCCGGTGCAGATCTGAATTTTAAGATCTCCGACAACGTACCTCGTTAATCTGCGTTCCGGAAAATTGCTAGAAAAATAAAATTTGTTTGTAAAAAATGTGTTGACGGATGAGCAGCGGAATTATCTCTTTTCAGTAATGAAATATTATTTATTTATAAGTTTGTTCCACCTGTACTCGAAGTTGGATTCGAACTCGAGAAGTTTCTCTTCGGGAAAATCATCGGGAATGTTCATCGTGCGTATGATATCCATCCCAAAAGCTGGACTTTTTTCCAACATATTTGCGACTGAAAATCATGAATTAATTAGACGAATTTTGAATTTATTTCTCTAATGGATTTGACTAATGCGATCATACCACCGACTGTTTTCAGATGATAATCGATATCGTAATCGCCATAATGATTCTTCCAATTAATATTCTCTCCCAAGTTTCCATCGAACAGAGAGTCCTTCAAATAGTTGTTGCGGATAGTGCCAGCTTCCACGTAAGTTGGAGGCTAAAAAAAAATTTTAACGAATTTTCTGCTACTGGAACGTTCTGACTGAGCTAGTCGAACGAATTATTGGCCTCGGGGCTTAAAAAGAGGCTCGAGGAACGAAGAATCACCTGCATCTCGTCGACAACCTCCTGATAACCACAGCTGCAAATCCCTTGCGGCTGCAAGCGGATACTGCCCAAGCCAAATTGCAAATAACTCGTTGATACTCCTTTGATGAGCATGGACATGGCAGCGCTTGTAACTCGCAGCGTTAGAAACGAGTTGTATCTGATTTTTCGAGCCTTGTAAAATAATTGCTCTTGAAGAGTCTCCACAGTCTGAAAAAAATTGAAGGAAAATCCGTCAAATATTCGTTAACAACGGATTTTCTTGGTCTTGTGTCAACTGAACGAGATACCAATTTTGATTGATTAGGGAATTCCTCACCTTGAACGTCAGAGCTGCTTCGTCGATATAAACTCCCATGTGGATCGTGTGGCCAGTGACCGGTACTTGTTGTTCATCGGACCAATCAGGATCCCAGTTAACAGGTAAAATCGACGTTACCGTGTTCCAAGCCCAACCACTCCAACTCGGCCCATCGCTTGGGCTCCCATGCACTGGATCCTCGTCTTCTTTTCCATGGAAAATGAGGAACGCACCAAAATGTGTCGTCATTGAATTGTCAACGATTTCTTTAGTCCATTCGTTTTATTAAAATTTAGTCTACCTTGTGAAACGTCTCCTCTTTCGTCTAATGAATGAGTCGGTTTATCACTACGAGTTGCCGGTTGTTTCTTTTGCAAAGTACTAATGAGTGAAATCAATCGTAACGCCATCGGCAATTGTTGGTCGGTCATGCTGAATTCCATTTTTTCGCAGTGGAGATCGAACCTTGTTAGAGAAGCGCATTTTGCGAAGGTGCTGTTGTAATTCATCATGAGCCGTATAACCATGGAGCAGCGATACAAAACAGGATCCTGAAACGATTGATTAACGTGTCAAAAGAAATTTGCAACATAGTTTTTCCATCTTACATCCAATTCTCAAGCTTGGCATTTTTCCACCTGATAGATTTCGATTTTCCCGGCTGTGTCCATTTTGTCCAGGCACAAGGTCAAATCCTCCACAACAATGATCTTCCGTAGTGCAGCATCGGAACTCGAAACGTCTAGAAATACGAGATTTCCTTCGTTTCATTTTTCTGATGATTTATTCAAATGAAAATCTAGTGGTTTGGACGACAAACCTGTAAATGCTGGCTCCCATGATTCGTTGACCGTTTGCATGCTCAAAAATCTTACATTTATACTGAGCACGATGTCCTCCTCGACGTATTTCAGAATCAAATTGTTGCAGTTTATCGTTATGTTGTTTATGACCTTCGTTACGATGCTCTTTATGTAGCCCGGAGGTGATTCTTCTCTGGAAATATTAAATTTCAAATAAAACGTGGCCCAGTGACTATTTAGAGCGAATTTATAAGAAAATATTGAAAAATTTGTTACTCCTTAGTTTTGACGTCAATACGAGGGAATTCTGACTCAGAGGCATTGAAAAGTTATAGCGGACTTTTCGAAATGGTACATAAGGGAACTTACTGTATCGCTTTCAATCCAGCACCTTGGTGCGAGCTCGTGCTCCTTTCTGCTTGTCCTTGATCCTTCAAATTGAGAATACATTCTGCAAAAATGTGTGTACAACCAAATTATTCACTCAGTGATAAAAACTCCGTGTCTCCATCTTTTTGGGTTTAAATATTATCAATCCTAACGAATGGATTAATATTTCTATGGAAATATGAAACAAGAACTATAAAGGCTGAACTAAACTTCTAGAAATTGCAGTTGACGCATCTCTCTACTTGCCTATTGTGTTGATTGTAACGACTATGGGTTCAGATGTGATTTTCACCCAAGGCACATGAATTATTAGTTCGTGAATATGTCCGCTGACAAAAGTGAATGGGAGATTGAGTTGTTCTTCTAATACTTCGAGCCTCAGATCGAGGTTTTGAAAAGATGCATCTCCGCCCCATAGAGAGACCTAAAAACCCAGAAAAGTTTTCCATCTTCTGAATTTTACATGATTGTCATATTGTGTTCAATCGAATAACATCACTGCATTAATCAAATAATTATTCAGCTGCCATTGCAATCGTTTGATATTTTTTATAATCTTACCTGAGATTGTTCCGGTTTGAAATTTTTCACATACTTTTCCACGTAACTGAGAATTACAGGTGTAATGTAAGACTCGATTTTGAACATTTTGAATCACTTTGAGCCTGCGATTGTGTACAATTAGCTGTACTGTGTCATTTTGGGTGATATACAGATGTCACAAGGCTAAAGATGTCACAAGCTTCCATTATCTGTCAACATACGGCAACAAATTTGTGAATTGGTTGGTAAAATTTTAGGGGGAATCGTGATTAACTGCAGTTAATGATATACAATAATGATTTCACCATTAACAATGTTTTTTAATTCTATTTATGGGTACGAAGTGTTGGGACTAATTGAAAATTGAATCAAAAGAATTATGCTGGAAACCGTGGAAAAAGACGATTTTACACACCATAACCTAAAATAATATTCTTTCTCAATTTATTCACAATTACTTACTGAAATGTCACTTGAAAACGATTATGTCAATCTCTTCTCCATTTTGTCTTATATTGAACTGATAAATAACGTTAATTATTGTTTATTCTATCGAACTATCTGACAGCGAGAAGTCTACTGAGCAATATTTACAAATGTGACGTGTGTACATTACAAACTCTACAAACAGGTAGTATTTTTTTTTACGTTGTCAAACTTTCCGGGAAGCCACGGTTCCAGTTAACTTCCCCTCTTTATTCTCAAGGCTCAATCTTATGAGGCTGCAAATTAGCGGGTTTTTTCATTCCGGGAGTGTCATATTTCCGATGGTTTTGAAAACACGATGCGCACTGACACTTGAACAACAGGCGTCGACACGATCTATTTTTTTCAAATTTTACGAAACCACATATTATTGCGATGGCATTTTTTTGTCATATGATTTTTTCAATTTTTGATAGTTCTTGGAAAAATATTAGATTAATTTTATAGCTTTCTCATTCACACTCCCTGAATTATTGCACAAGAGACTAGCGCAACAAGAGGACAGTCGTAAGCAAATAAGTACCAAGGCTGTACTCTGATTGGGCAATAGTGTCGTTCAATGTGAGACTTTTGGAAATCATCTCTGATTCGTCGCCGCTATTCTCATTTTCAAAACTTAATATTCCCGCTCTTACCCACAGGTATTTTCATTCGGAATATGTACTAGACCAGATTCGGACCTGCACAACATATGACCCCTGTGTAGAACGAAGACAGAAGATGATTCTCGAATCCCCCACCTTTCTCGCACTCGGCAACCGTCAGCTGAGCAGATGAAAACATTTTGACTAGTTCCATTATTTCGTTTTGTTATCGGACGTGCGACAAGACTTATCTCGTAGCCTGTAAAGTTCATATAAAAATAGTTCGCGATAATAATAACGCGTGAAGATTTGTGCGACTACGATTGCCGAAAAAAGTGCGTGAATTATAAGGTGAATAGTTGGAAGTTTGTGTCTTGCGATGCCTAGAAAGGTTTCTCTGTTGGACGGTAGTTTTGCCACCCAAATTTCAACGCGAATTGGTAAAAATCCGGACGGTGATCCCCTGTGGACAGCGAGATTCATCGCTACGGATCCAAACGAAGTTGTCGGGACTCACTTGGATTTTTTGCGCGTCGGTTCCGACATAATCGAAACAACGACTTACCAGGCTTCGATAAATGGTTTCAAGGAACATTTAGGCTTGGATGAGAAGGAGAGTATAGATCTGATTCGCAAGGCAGTCGAGCTCGCCAGAAAAGCTGTCGAAACATACAAAGATGAAGATAAGAAAAAAATGACTAAGAGAAAAATATTGATCGCGGGTTCTTGTGGCCCTTATGGGGCTACTCTTCACGATGGTTCCGAGTACACAGGGGCATATTGCGAGAAAGTATCAAAGGAGTTTCTCATGAATTGGCACAGACCAAGAATCGAAGCTTTATTGAGTGCCGGTGTCGATTTGCTGGCGATTGAGACGATTCCTTGCGAGCAAGAAGCCGAAGCATTGGTAGATTTGCTCAAGGAATATCCCGACGCAAAGGCTTGGCTGTCATTTTCTTGCGGCAAAGATGGAGCGAGTCTGGCTAACGGGAGTAACTTCCAGGACGTCGCGATGCGATGTTATCGGGAATCACTGCCTGGCCAAATAGTCGCGATCGGAGTTAATTGTCTTTCCCCAAAAATTGTGACGTCTCTGCTCAAGGGCATCAACGAGGACGGTAACTTGACTATTCCGCTGGTGGTTTATTCCAACAGCGGTGAAGTTTACAGCCCGGAGGAAGGATGGAAGAAGGAAGAGCGAGAATCTATCGCGCTAGCAGATTACGTTCACGAATGGCTGGACCTTGGAGTCCGTTACCTCGGTGGTTGTTGTCGGACCAAGGCTGAGGATATCGCAAAGATTCGAGCACAAATAGAACTTTGGCAAACCCAAGAAAAAGAAACGCCACTGTGATAATATATTTTCGAGGATTCCCAAAGACGGATTCGCTTTCACGCTTTGTGCCTTTGTAACTTTTGCGACTGAACGAAATAATGGCTCTTTATTTTTTTGATGTATAAAATACGGAAAAAAAAGAAACATGAAGAGAGCGAGGGTTGGGAACAAAGATTTGTTGGCGGAGTGGCTTCGAAGCAACGCGGCCAGATGCAATTATGACTTCGTATATGCTGCAATGTTATAAATAATGTTTAAAAAAATTTGCCGAAATCCGCGATGTTGGAATCCAACGAAAAAAAAAATTTCCTCGCTGTTTTGTTGAATTTTGCAAATCATTGAAATTTTGAAATTTTTTGGACTGATACCCTTTTTGGGTGGCGAAAATTGTTCCATCGTCTCAATTATCCTGTACATTTGAATATTAGAAATCTCGCCACACAAAATATAGAATTTCATTGCATTCCAACGATGCAAACTTCAACGTCATAAATAATCTGCAGTAAATTTTTTTTCGCTCCACCAAATTGAAATATTAAACTTCAACATTCCAGTCTACATTCTGTCGGTCACGAAATATACCAATTCATTTCCTAAGTCAAACATTTCATTGGATATGCCAACTCGGACGAATTTAGTGTCTAAATTAACGTGAAAAATTGCGTTTGCTGGAACCTCGAGTTTGCCTCTGAATAAATCGTTAGCTGTTGGGATGGTCCGAGGCCCGAGAATCGGATCGACGTGTCGATAAAGTTTTACCAAAGCTGCATCTACGGAATAAATAAAATAGTATTGAATTCTGTATTGAATGATAAATTTTAGTTTAAAGAAACAATTTACCTTTTATGTGCTTATTCTCCTTTGCGATTTTAGCCGCGATCCCTTCGGCTGTATTGCCGTCGCTAATTTTTACAGATGCTCGGAAAAGTCCACTCGATTTTTGGGGATTCACTGCTGTTACGAACACCCCAGGCGTTACTGAAAAATTCATGTAAGGCTCTCCTGGACAGCATTCTTCTCTCGTCCTTTCTGGCGCTTCCTCCGAATATTTAATCTCAATTTCGTCCAACTGCGCTCAGAACAAGTAGGCACGTTAAAATAGTTGACAGACGATAATTCCTTACATTTCTAATTTTCATTTTGAAAATTTTTCATTTTTTATTTCAATTTTCAAACATTTTGCAAATTCCCATTTTGATTCTTCGTTTCCAATTTTGTTCTCCTTTTGATTTTCCATTTCCATTTCCACTTTGATTTTCAAAAAATTTGAAAATTTTCATTGTAGGTTTTCATTTTTATTTTCAATTTTAATTTTAATTTTCAAAAATTTTTAAGACTAATTCTAATTTTTTAATTTTTAATTTTGATTGTAATTTTTAATTTTAATTTGAATTTTTTATTTCAATTTTTAATTCTTATTTTTATTTTGCAAAATTTCGAAAATTTTCATTTTGGGGTAGTAAGAAGTAGAGCCGCTAGGAGAATACTTGAGAAAAGACAGAATGCTTACGTCCAGGGTACTTTTCAAGTATTCGATACTGCCATGAAGAACATCGACTTCTTTGAAATCGAGTGTAAGATTGAGAGCAGCTGGACCAGCGACTTCCATTTTTTCTTTTGTTGCCTGAACGAAAGGCATGACGCGTTTCATGTATTTTTTCAAATCGCTTTTGCCTCCCAATTCCGTTGCTATGACTTTGTTTTCTGGTAGACTTTTGTCGTTTTTCTGTGTGGAACAGAAGAGAATTGATTTTGAAGGAAATTGGTTTTGTGAATAAAATTGGAGGTATTTAGAAGGAGCTTACGTCATAGAGCTGCTTCATTGTCGTCAAGACAATATTTTGCCACGCAGGGAAAGTTTTAGCGACCCAGATAGTGCCAAAAGTTGGTTTTTCCACTGGTTTCTCTTCTGGTTTACCTTTGGCTGCCTTTTTCGGTGCGCAATGATTTTTCAAAAGAATTCTGAACGAGTGAGCAGCGTCCATGAGATATTGGGACGACTTGACGAGAATCTCATCGATCGGACCAACCGTAGGCCATCGAGCATTCAGAATGCTACCTTTTCCTATTGTTTCACGTACTCGCTCCGCTACGTGCGGACATATCGGGCCTAGCAATATTGTTTGCAGCTCGATGTATTGCATTATCAAGTTCCAATTGACTTTGTCCAATGCACTCAACTGCAAATATTTGTCTCTGGCTGCTTGGAGTTCGAAAAAGCCCGTTCTCAAGCCTTCCTTGAACAACATCTTCGAGAAGTTTTCCCCAGTCTCCTTTATTTTTAGATTCATTTCGCTGTAAACGAGATTGAGTTACAAGCAAAAATTCAAGCGGCTCACTAAAGAGTTACTCATTAAAGAAATGTAACCGTAGAACGGTAACTTGGAGTCAAAACTACCCCTTTTTAAATCTCGCGCCCTTTGTCCCTTCGTTTTCCCGTTGTTTATCGTTTTACCGCATTTTTTACTAAATTTTCGACTCTGAGCGATATTGCCCCCGGCTCGCGTGATCGTGCATTAAAAAACGAAAAGAACGAGCCCAAGTTGATCCCTTTTCGTAAAATTTTGCCGGAAATATGAATTTTTCAAAAATTTGGTCATTTTTACCCCTGAACGGACTATGTAAAAAATAAAAAACAAGGTCAACGGTTGTCGGGTCGAAGTGAAAAAAAGTTTTACCTTTGAAAGACTTTGTCATTGAAAGTGGTTGGTTCTCCTTTCCTGAAGGAACTTTCAGTCGCCAATACTTCATTTACCCATTCGATAAACGTGAACAATCGCAAGATACCGGCGTCGGCCATAGTTTCGGCGAAGTTTGCATCTTCAACGGAATCCCCAGCATCAGCAAGACAGAGACGCATTCCATCGGCCGAGAATTTTTGTACCGCTTCGGAGAGAGTCAAGAAATTACCGTCTGACTTTGACATCTGAAAAAAAGATCAATTCATATTTTCATTACGACCCGATTGTACTCTGTTAACTACTCCTTGTCATTTGGATAGTCGAGTTTCAAGTTTTTGTACAAAAACTTGGAAATAATGCGTTTTTCTTTGCAAGAGTCTGAATATTTTTGATGCGATGGAGAAAAACCTTGTGGTAGGTTTCCGATCCATACGAATCGTTTAAATCTCTGATGGAAAATTTCATTTATTTTTTTCCTGGCAAAATTTGAAAAATTCATGTCTCCGGTAAAATTGGAAGAAATTCATTCAAATTGGGTACATTCTTTGCGTTTTTAAATGCCGGATCGTATGAGCCTGGGGCGATTCCGTTCGAAATCGAAAAATTGACTAGAAATTCGGGAGAACAAAGAGGGAAGGGGCGCGAGATTTAAAGTAAATTTTCAAAAATTCATATCTCCAGTAAAATTCAACGAAAAGCATTTGACTTGGTCTCATTCTTTCGGATTTTCCATGCGGGATCCGATGAGCCTGGGGCAATTTCGTTTGAAGTGAAAAAATGCGGTGAAACGTTAAAAAACGAGAGAACAATGGGAGGAAGGGCGCGGGATTTGAAGTAAAGATTTAAAGAAATGTAGCCTCGATTTGCTTATACGGAAACATACTTTAGCGGAATTGAGGAGCAGATGTCCGTTAGCTCGAATGCCCTTGGGCCACATGTCCGGTTGTTTCGGCCAAATAGCGACGTGATTGTAAATGAAGAACGTAAGATGATTCTGTACAAGATCTTTCCCCGAGACCCTCAGATCGACGGGATACCAGAAGTGGAATTCACGGCGAAGGCGTTCCAACGCTTCTTTCTTTATCGAAGTTTTAGGCAACGGGCTGTTCTTGAAAAAAATATAGTCCCAGACTTCCGGAGTCATTTCTTGAGGTCTGAGGATAAAAAAAATGAATTTATAGAAATATTCCTTTATCAATAGCCCAAGATCTCTGGCGAGAGCCTCTGGATCTTACTTTATGCCAAGGACGTTCGGTTTATCACCCTTGAACGTGCCTCCTTGGATCAAATGAGCGACCGTGTAGTACGCCATGTAGATCGTTGAGTCCGACAGCGATTCTATGAGCCACTGGTTATCCCAAGGCAGTTTAGTTCCTGGAAGCAAAAATGACACGAAAAATTGATGGAAAATCTATGGAACGCCCTGATGATCGTTATCGATGGAAAAACAAAAAAATTTACCCAGCCCATACGTCCTGGAGCACGCGTATTCATGAAGCCAGTCCAGACAGGTTTCGAAATTTTTTCGGACTTCGTCATGAAAGGTTTCCAGACTCGCGAGCGCTTTGTCAGCCTCTTTCCGCCAGTTTGGCTCGCCGTAGTCAAGATACCACTGATTGCACAGCGCAACAACACACTCGTCGTTCGATCTTGAAATTATAGTTTTTTCCGGTTCATAATAAATAACCGCTTCCTTAGTCTCGATCATTTTTTGCTGTACTTGTTTTTTGATATCCTGCACTTTTTGGCCCTTGAATTCGCCGACCAAGAGGATCCCGTCGTAAAAACCTTTGAGATAAACCATTTCTTTAGCTTCGAGAAGCTTTGCTTTGTCGTTTTGCGACTGAATTTTGAGCTTGTCGTATAAAAATTGAGCTGATAAGTTTCCGAACTCGGGAATTTCCAGGATGGGAATCTGGAAAGTTTGAAATTTATCATTTTCGCAAAATATAATCGATTTTTTAGGATTTTTGGGACTTTAACTTACAGGATCGTAGGGCAACACCATTTCGTCCTTGATACCATATTTTTCTCGGAAGGGCTGTTTCTTTTTGAGGTCAACGAGAGCCGCGTAATCGTCCGGAGAATCGCTAGGCACAGAGGTCACGACTCCGGTACCTTTGTCCTCTTTGATAGTCAACATTGGGAGGGTATAAATTACTTGATGGCTTGTGAGAGGCGCTGCGAGAGCCGCGCCAAGAATATCTTGGCCTACGAGCTCGGCAACTATTGGGATTTCGCCTTCAATTTCCATGAACCCTTGATACGACATATTCCGTGCGGCTCTCTTCGTCGAGACGTAAACATCGCCATTTGCTATTTTATAAGCGATGTATCGGATGTCCGGATGGATCCAACAATTAGTTTGGCCGTACATGGTCTCCGGTCGGAGTGTCGCCGCGACCAAGAAAACTGGTTTGCCCGTGAGGTTCCTAGAATACGAATAATTACTCAGGAACCGAATTTGGAGAGGAATTTTCGTTGGAATTTCGATTTACTTCAGTTTTTCTGGATATGGTTCTAAAAGTTTCATCTTTATCAGCGTGTACTCTTGAGGCCCAACACCCTCACCGGACGAACGATCGTGATCCATGCACGGCTGACCATCTTTTGGCGAATAAATCGTGTGTCGTTTTCCATACTTAATTTTATTTCGAGCTTTCAAATGCAGAAATTGCCACCTCACGAAAGAATCGTAAAATGGATTTGCGTCTGTAGTGATGAAGGTTCGACGCCAATCGACCTGTGAATTTATTGCTTTCAGCTCTTGCCTCATTCCCATCAAGCTCGAGTTCGCAACGTTGGAATCCAACGAAAAATATTTATTTTCATTGTTGTGTTAAATGTTCAAAATCATTAAAATTTTCCGAGCTCATATTTTTTTTTTGGTCGCGAAAATCCATCGTTTGATCATCGCATTCGAATATTAAGCATCGCCACAGAAACAATAAAATTTCGTTGCATTCCAACGATGCAAATTTCAACGTCATTCATTCTCTCCTATTTTTTTCTTTTCTCAGGCTTCTAATTGAATTTCTTACGTGTAGGCCGATGGATTTCAAATCCTGTACAGCGAGCGGTGGAAAGTAATCCAGCCAATAAGCTTCGTCCGCAAACTTTTTAATTTCCTCGTCGTTCAGACCGAGACTCTGCATGATTTGCCACTGGTACTTTGCGGAGCCTGCTTTGGCCACAGCTTTGCTCTGGCAAGGAAAATTTCGAATTATTACCAGAAACAAAACTTGTTCGATTGTGCGCGTGAAATTCTGCATGGATTCGGTACTTTTTTCCCTTTGCTTTTGTCCTTCATGACAATGTCGTCGACAACTTCTTCCACGACCGCCTCGTTCTGCGGAAACTTTGGGGGATAGCCATAGTTCTCCAATTCTCGCTTGAGCTTGTCCGCACAGGCTTTGATCGGCATTCCTGTGCAATGGAATCCAAAGGGAAATAATACCTTTTTCCCCAGTAGACGATTGTAGCGGATGGCAAACTGCGACAAGGTGCGGGTTGAGAGAAGTTTGGCATGAATTATTTGTTAATTGATTTGTCACAAAAGACACCGATTTTGAAAAATGCATGGCTCCGGTAAAATTTGACGTTGGTCTGCCAAATGAATTGACGGTTGGTTATGCTTAAGAACGTACTTCACATTTTGAGAGGGAGAACGTGTGTCCCAAATGCAGACGTCCATTCATGTAGGGATATGGAAACGTCGCGAGGAACTTGTCGCTCGGTTTAGACCGTGGCTCGGTCGGAGCATCTTCTTCGTACACTTTGGCTTTTTCCCACTTGGCTTGAACATCTTTTTCGATTTTTTGAAGATATTCGACCTTGAATGTTCCTTTCCGCTCGCCTGCCTGTTTGAAATGAATTTTAAATCCATTTGACAAAAACACTGTAAGCACGTGATAGCAGCTGGTGATAAATGCCGCGAGTTATAGGTTAAGAACAACTTCTTAGAGTACTTTTCGTTTTGTTAAGAATAAATGAGACTAATATCGTTTCAGTTATTATAGTGGTCGGAGAAAATAATCGCTTGTTTTTTGTACCATCGTAGAGTTTTGTTTATTGTCAGTATTAATGCTTCATGAATAAAACGTGTGTCGGCTTCGATTGCTTGCTCCTTCTCCTTCCGAAATACCGAAACGCTTTTCTCATCCACTATTGCCATCTTTCGACAGAATACGCGTCATGTCGGCGGCAAAATGAATAATTGCCTTTTGTATCCGAATACATTTTATTCTTTTGGATATTTAATGAATTGGAACAAAAAGAGGATGGTGTTCATATCGTCACAGATATTCCTTTTTTTTTCAATTTTCTTTCAATTTTTTTGACGTGGACTTTTTTTTAATATCGTAATCAATGGACATAAAATATACATGACAAACTGAACAGTTTTTTTTTCTGTCGCAACAAGAAAAATCTCCAGCGTCAACGCAATATTAAAGAGACGAGTGAATAGATAGAAAATGAACAAATAAAATGGATTATGTATCGCGTTCGAGAAAAGGCGATACTGCTTTCCGTAAAGGTTGTTGCGCGCCCAAATTTGGCGAATATCGTTGAGACCTGTTTAGCGGTTAAAAAGAATGTCAAAGGATTCCATTTCATCGAACCTGCGATTTTTCTGGGACACACATATTCGTACTTCGGATGCTTCAGGAAAACATCTGAAGAGAAAGGTCGTGCGGAACGGTGTTGGGCTTTACGTGCAACCGATATAATATAATTTGACGAGCTTGATCGGAATAGATTTTATTGCGACTTGATTAATATCATTAGAGTATGCAGCACGTAATATAAAAAATGAACGGGCGAACGAGTACACTCGCGAGTATAATACGAATTCTAACGGATCTTTTCGATTCGAGTCACACTGTCCAACGAACCGCGAATCCTCCAGCGTTCTCATTTTTTCTACTCTTTTCAGTGACAAATTATATTCCCTATCGATTGCATGTACGAATATATATTTTTTCCACTCTGTCACGAAGATGTGATATTTGTGTTAATGTGTCGCAAAGTACAGCGTGTCATCTCCTCGTAACCAATTTTTACGATTGTATTGAAAGAATGCATAAATTTTCAGGTTATACGTCCGGGAAAAAATCGACAAAAATAGCAATCTCAAGATTTCTATCGCTCTAATCATTTCATTTTTTTTTATCGTCGAACTAATGGATTCCGGGGTATTGTGTGGATTGCACTTAGGGAAACGAAAATTAAGATATCGTTTGCATCCCGTCTTTTCATACATGCAAAATAAAATGCATGAAAAAAAAACAAACAATATATTCCGTCATGTGCCTCTCGTTTCGCCTTAATACTCGGATGGTTGTGTCGGTGATTGCAGTCATTTAACGATCAACGCCGACACCGTTTCCTCGCAAAATATTTAATATTATACGCGAGTCGTATTAAGCCCCGAGAAAAAAAAACCTCTCTTATAAGATCTGTACCATGTTTCATGAAAAGGAGAACGTAGCACGGAAGGAATTTCATCCAGATAGACTCCATTAACTTTTTCCAATCGTATTGCGTGATTTTGAATACATCGCAACAAAACAATGCTGTTGTAAAAATGAATTCACAATGAAAAAGCCTGCGAATCTTTGCCTTTCCTTCTCCGGCCTCCGGCCAATTGTTGCGGAAGTAAAAAGCAAATCATTGCTTAAAACCAATTTCAGTGCATTCGCAGCACTTACGAAATACTTGAAGAAACTGCGAGCTGTTCGAGGAATAGTTATAAAGATATAACCCTCGAACGGTAACCTTATCTTTTTTCACCCAATCCGGTAATCGGGTAATTGGGGTCCAAATGACCCCAATTGTCAAAGATTCATATCTCCGGTAAAAATTAACGAAAATGCTTCAACTTGGGCTCATTTTTCTCGTTTTTAAATGCAGAATCACGTCAGATGGAACAATTTTGTTCAAAGTTGAAAAAAAATACGAGAACGAAGGGAAAAAGGGCGCAGGATTGGAAGTAATTTTTGAAAAATTCATATCTCCGGTAAAATTTAACGAAAAGAGTTCAACTTGGGCTCATTCTTTTCGTTTTTTAATGCAGAATCTTGTGAGCCTGGAGCAATTCCGCTAAGGTGAAAAAATCGGTCAAAAATTCAATAAAACGATGAAAAAACGGACGAACGAAGGGAAAAAAGGCGCGAGATTTAAAGTCGCTTGAGGTTCGGCATGGTTGATGAATTTTCGAGAATGTCTGTAAATAGATCCGTAAAACGATGTTGATAAGAATGTCGAGTGATGTATATAATTAGTGGCCGTGCAATTGCCGATAATGATGACATAACAAGGAAAATATAGCAAACCATAAATCTTTGTGTAATTATCGGTAGGACGAGGTCGATTCTTTCTCCGGAAGAGAGTAATGCAGGTACTTTTGGTCTATCTATTCAAACTGGTTCGCGAAACGACCTCGATGTTTATTGAATGCATAGCGTTCCCGCGCGCGATGTACGTTACTGCTCAAAAATCATTCTTCTCGCTCGCGAGACCCGGTTTTCGATCTGACCGTTACATTCGCTCGGCGTAAGTGCATTACAATGTGAATCGTTGAAAATAACGAGAAGCGGGTCGAAATAATGAAAAATATCGAAAGTAATAATTATATCGTCTATAATTTCGTCAACTACGTGTCTAAAAAAATGTAACAACCCGCGGTTGTGGGCGATCGCGTTAGCCGATACCAAGAGCGTAAGAAAAAATGTGAGTCCAGCTTTAAGGACGAGGACACCGAAGAAATAACAAGATACGCTAAGGGAATATCCGCGACATACCTTCGAGGAATTGGTAAACGAGTTTTCATGCGTGTTAAGCGTACGTAAAACGTATACGTACGAGAGGATTGATTGAGCAGAAGTGCTGGCAAGTGGTGGGAAGAAAAACTTGATGCGCGGCAATTGGCTCCGGTAGATGGTATAGTGAGCAACCAGTTTAACGCAAACTGCACTTGACCACGGTCTCCAATCCTGCAACTCTCGACCTTGCGATACTTAAACGTGAATTGCGACAAATTCATCAAAATTCGTAAAAATTATTATTAATTTTTTTTTTCGTCCAATGGATTTAGCGACGAGTTTGAAAATTTTGGAAAAATGTGACGAATAGTGAGTAGCGAGTGAATATTCCGAAAGCCATCAATTCGTTAAGTCTCGCTTCATTATTTTTTATAAAAAATAAATAAATCATTGCAGTGCGTGTGTGGATTTTTTAAATTATTATTGTGAACGCGTACGATTATGATCGTAACGAACACGTGGGCTCGTATCATTGTTGTTGTTGCTTATATGGCTTGTTCGGGGCGCTCCAACATGCTCACCGGATTTGCAACGAGCACGGAATCGAGCGGCGAGTATCTTGAAAAAGTAATGATCGAACTCCGCGACTTGAATTCGCCGCCCTCGCCCGTTCTGCCCCAACGCTCCACCGCATCTTCCTCGCTCTTCGATGTCGATGACAAACATTATCTCGCTGGAAAACGACACTCCAGCGACCAGAGACAAGCCCAACAGACTTCCGGCAACCAAAATCATTTGGCGGCCTTACAGGCTTCCATTCTTCAAGCTGTCACTCACAAAATTCAACCAAACACTGTCGATCAGATCGTCTCCGAAACTGCGACCAACGACAACGCCTATTATCAGGTAAACAAAAAGCTCCTGGAACTCGTAACCACGATTTGGCCAGCCAGGTCGTTTAATTGTTTTTTTCTTCGGCGGAGGACATTAATAAACGAAGGGTCGCGGTATAGGAAGTATCGAGTGTGAAGTTTTTTCCTTGGGAATCAAATTTCTATGGATTTTGGTAGCACTGATGGGAAAAATACGTTTTTTATGAAGTTTACGATAATTCTATGAGTTTCGATCGTTTTATGCTTCGCGTTAAATATGCAAGAGATCCATTTATTGGTTCTCACTTTCCTGGGTCGTTATTTTGGTTTTTCTTTGGATAGCATACGGATCGAAGTGTAGGTTGGACCCTTGGAAGACACACATGGGTCTGGGATACCCAGCGCATTCAGAGAATAGCGTGAATTTCTCGTTGCTTGTATAGATTACCATTGACCCTAAAATGGTAATTTTTTTTTTACCTATTCCGGTAACCCGGGGTCAGGATGACCCAAATGTTGAAAAATTCATATCTTCGGTGAAATTTTACGAAAAGAGTTGTACTTGGGCTCATTCTCTTCGTTTTTTAATGCAGGATCCGGTGAGCCAGGGAAAATTTTGCTCAAAATCAAACGAATTAGCCGAAAATTCGGTAAAACAATAAAAAAACGGGTAAACGAAGGGAAAAGGGCGCGAGATTTGAAGTCAATTTTGAAAAATTCATACTTCCCGTAAAATTCAACGAAAAAAGTTCAACTGGGGCTCGTTCTCTCCATTTTTTAATGCAGGATCGCGTGAGACTAGTGCAGTTTTGCTTGAAGTCAAAAAATTAGTCAAAAATGCGGTAAAACGATGAAAAACCGGGAGGTCGAAGGGAGATGGTCACCTGGGGTCGTTTTTGACCCCAGGTTACCGTTCTAGGGAAGAATAACCATGATAAATACGGATTCGCATCCATCACCCAGGGCAGGATCTTTTTCTATGGATTCAAAACCACTTCCCTGATTTTTTAAAGATTTTTTCGACAAGCCCAAGTACACTGAAAACACTGGGACATCCTAGACCCATGTGTGTCTACGGATGAGGTTTAACGATGCAACAAGCTTTCGGATTTGACGTGTTGTTTACACGTAATTACGATTACGTTTGATAATAAAAAATGATAAAAATAAATAACTCACGCATGGATGTGAGACTTATTTTCGTATCTGTATATGCATTTAAATGACCTCGTAGCCCAATTGGGATTCCCTCAATTTCAGGACATTGCGTAGCGTCCGAAGCCGGTTTTTATTAAGGATGACCCTTTGCGGCTTGGCCATGAGTATGGCATTAAAATTTCACTTGAGCAAGCACAAATGGATGAAATTTTTTTTTACCCCCCACGTACCGTTACCAATTACGAGTATGCAGTGCGGGAAAGCTCATGCTGCTGGATCTAGACATGCGAATAAATCACGTAGTCATTTTTTTTCCATTTTCACTCGATGAAATGAATTTGAGTTGCTCGCGAGATTGGCCATCAGTTTTGCATTCCCGGCAAACGCCTGAATCTCTATTTTTATCTTTTTTCCGGAGGTTCAAGTTCCCGGAGCTCCATTACCGCTAAAATTGCCTCAAGTTCCGCCAATTACCAACTCGGAACTCAACGCTGTATACAACCACGCGTTTGAGAAAGGAAACGCCGTCAACCTCAATGCGCTCGCCAAAGTTATTCGCCACAGACATTTGCCCAAAGTCGCGACCAATCACCTGGAAACTGGAATATCGAATCCCATGTACGGCTATTACGTTTATCCGTTCAATTCCCTTATGCACGATGTCCGTCAAGGAAGTCACTTCCTTCCGGCGATGGTGAGCAAATTTAATGGATTTTCCAACATTTTCTCACCCGATCTTTCGAATTTTCATTCAAAACCCATACGGAAATATAACTTACTGCGAAAAATACCTTTTCCATTTACGTAAGAATATTTTTAAATTATATTTAAAATGCATATCATATATATCCCGGATGCATTTTGGATGCATCTCAAATATACATCCGATACATACTTTTTCATGAGAAATATTAAAAATATATTAAAAATTTACCTGAAATATATTTGTAATATTTTAATTTTTACTACTTTGTCCAAATTTTGAGTATAATCATGATAAATATCATAATTGTAATTATACTCAATTAATCAATCAATCAATCAAATAATTAATCGATTTTTTAATTAATCTTATTTTATTTATTTTCCATTAAATTTGAAATAATTTAAATTAATATAATTTTAAATTCATTTAAATTAATGTAATTTCAAATTAATTTTAATTATTGTTATTCTAAATTAATTCAAATTAATGTACTTTCAAAT
The DNA here is from genome assembly GCA_030522525.1 of Campopleginae sp. 14b. NCBI lineage: Eukaryota > Metazoa > Arthropoda > Insecta > Hymenoptera > Ichneumonidae > Campopleginae sp. 14b. The sequence continues at coordinate 290,212 of JAPYYS010000232.1, forward strand.
TAATTTAAATTAATGTAATTTTAAATTAATTCAAATTAATATAATTTTTAATTATATAATACATAATTATAATATATGAAAAAATTTGAGTATCCGAGAAATGTATCTGCTCGTATACTCAAAAGGCTCGGAAATATTGAGAATGAGGCCGTAATACAATATTTTTTTGTTTGTTTTTTTTTTTAGCCCTTGGAATCAGAAAATGCAGCGGCAACAAATTCTCAAAAAGATTTAGGCAATCCATTGTTCATGGCAATCAGTGGGTTCATTGGGATGGCGGTTTTGTTCATGATCGGTGTTTTGTTGTTTCCACGTTTCACTGCATTCGGTTCTCGTCTCGGTGACGAGGACAAGTTCCTCAACCTCACGAAAACCGTTGGCGAAGCTATCGATCATCACAATTGCACGAGTTTCGGGTATCCTTACGACTATCTTAACGATACACTCCGATTTTTGTGTGAGCCTGTCAAAATAAGGAGGTAAATCTAACGATGAAATATTTTATAATGTCAAACGCCGATTGAGCCCGACGAACATGTTGGACACAATTTCAATGATAAAAAATATAATTTGTAATAATTTTTTTGACGATGAAAAAAAAAGAAAAAATTCAATGACTTTTCGTGAATTTCGAAGGCTTACGAAAAAGCTAATAATCCTGAAAAATAAGCCAAGGATTGAAATTCTTGTTTTTTTTTTTCAGACCGTCATCGGTCGTGCTTCTTACGAAAAAATCAGCGTTGCAACAGGAAGCGAAGAGACGCAGAAAAATGTCGAAAAAGTGTCGATTTATACGGTGTAAAAAAAATCCTGAACGGAATGGCCCAACATGAAATGAATGATTCCACATTAGAGACAACGAATTTATCAATTTTTAGCGAATGTATGAATATATTTATTGACGTATCTGGCTCTCCAAATAATTTCGCCGATGAGGTGTCCGAATGTCATTGTTGAGTTAATAGCATAAGAAACAGACTGGAGTCGGATCGAGTGAAAAAATATTTGTACAAATGAGGAAACAAGTTTTCAGTTAGTCTTCCGGAAACCTTTCGATCATGCATGCGATATTTGTCGAACGACGAATCACGTTCATCGTGTCTTTCGACTAGAATAATAATAAATGTTTATCCTTAAAACAAAAACCTTATTTGTTTTTTACCTCTTCCCATAACCTGGGGTCAAAATGACCCCAATTTAAAAAAATCGATATCTCCGGTGAAATTCAGCGAAAAGGGTTCAACTTAGGCTTATTCTTTCCGTTTTTTAATGCAGGATCTCGTGAGCCTGGGGCAATTCCGTTTGAAGCTGAAAAATTAGTTAAAAATGTGGTAAAACGATAAAAAATGGGAGAACGAAGGGAAAAAGAGCGCGGGATTTAAAGTAAATTTTGAACAATTCATATTTCCGGTAAAATTTTACGGAAAAGGCCCAACTTGGGCTCATTCTTTTCTTTTTTGAATGCAGGATCACGTGAGAATGGGAAATTTCGCTTGGAGTCAAAAAATTTGTCAAAAATACGGTAAAACGATAAAAAATGGAAGAACGAAGAGAAAATAGGCGCGGGCTCATTTTTGACCACAGTAAAAAATAGCTCGATTTATTTGTGAGATATTTGCCTGAAAAAGTGAATAAATTTGGAGATTATTTGGTCATGTTATGAATAAAAACTTATGAGTATCGACTGTACGGAATAGTTTGGATCAAAAACTCGATACAAATCGTTCAAGTGTTATCCTTTATTATTCATTTTCGTCTCGTTAAAAAACGTTACTTTACAAAAAACTTTTGGGAGGATTTGTCATTGGGTAATAAGAATGGATTTAGTCTCGAGGTTACGATTTTGTGGAGTTGTCTCGAGAAAAATATTCTTAAACGCCATATTTCGAAAATTGTCAACGTTTTGTTCCTAACAAATCTCGATATATTCGTGTTTTTTTTTTTTTTTTTTTTTTCTTTTTTTCTTTCACAATTTTTTTTCTTTGTTTTTGCCTCTTTTTCTTAGCCTTATTCGGCCTTAATATGCCTCGTTTCATACACAAAGTTTTTATCGAAATGGCTTGATGCGAGAATCTTTCGTTCGCGATGGCGAGATTATTTAATAGCTACACGAGCCGCGTTCACTACGTTGAGGTAGGTGTGACGAGCTTCAGTTGATTCGTACGACGGTCTATTTATTGAATTTCCCAGACGCGGCTCGCCGTTCCATCCAAATCCATTTGTATTTTTTTTCTTTTTTTTTTTTTTTTTCTTCACATCTTTCGTTTTTTTCGCAACATTCGAACAAAGCGGCAACTTTGCCGCGGTAAGCGAGATTTTTCCATTCGTTAAAATACACACGAATTCTCACTGACCAAAGTTTTTTGCTCTCCCGTTGGAAAAATTTACCTCAAAAACGGATCACACGTGTCCAGCATCGTAGACGGAAAATTTCTCTTTTTTTTTCTCTCGTGAAAAATCCAAGTTGCAACTGCGTGTCTGACGAAACGCCGAGACAAACCTTTATCCTCCGCCCAACTTTCTTCTTCCGCGCTCATCACTATTACGAAATCTTCAGTGGAGAATCCTCTCAAACTTGCACTTTATATTATTCTCTCTATGTTTCTCGTACTTTGGGCCTCGCGGGCTTCGCAGTTAACAAAATTATTCGTAAGCTTAAATACTGGTTATTGTACGCTTAGAGCCGTCCTCCTTCGAGCCAAGATCCATCCAGTCGATGCACTCGATACATCTCGACCTACGAAACGTTTCGTTCTCATGCTTCATTTCAAAACTCGTTTTCGTACCAAAATATGAATTTTCATAAAATTCTCAAATTCGCATCAAATTTTCAGATAAAATTGCCGAATTTTGCAAAATTATCATAAAAGTCTTGAGTTTTTATAAAACCTTCGATTTTTTACGAAATTTTTATAGAATTCATGGATTTCAATAGAAATCTTATGAAATTATTGAATTTTTATAAAATTTTCATAAAATTCTTAAATTTTTCTAAAATCCTTGAGTTTTGATAAAATTTTTATAAAATTCTTGAGTTTTTATGAAATTTTAACGAAACACTTGACTTTTCCGTCTTCGACATTCGTACAGTAATGATAATTTCCGAGCGGTCTGTACGACTCGGAAGCCTGACGAATGGAAACAAAAGTGTGAAAATCAAAAACTTAATAAGATTCTCAAAATGAAGCTGCCCCACGAAACGTTTCATACGTCCGATAATAATCGTGATAATAATTTCATGGACTCGATGAATCTTCGGTGAGGCTCAAAGAACAATATAAAATTAAAAGGAATTAAAAAAAAAAAATTACATCAATGACCCAATGCGCTGAAAAAGAATACAATTTTTGTTTATGCATCATTGAGTATTTGTGGTGTCGAATTGGCGATGAAACAGATTCTCATATTCGGGCATTGGGTACACGCTCAACAATATACACTGGCAAAGCTCTACAGCGGTTTACACGAATTAGTTTTTTTTTTCTGGCACGAATTGAAATTAAAAAAAAAAAAAAAAAAAAAAAAAAAAAATAGAAAAAGTTGTATTTTTTCGTACATCGGTCAGGCGTGACGAGTGACGTTAGTAGCGATGATTTAACAATATATAAATATATATAGCTATACAGACGGAGAATAATCGTCTCGGAGCAAAAGTGGAGATGCAACGAAATCGAGACGGAAACTAACGACGATTACACATAAACTATTTGCGTGTAATTTCTTGAGAAACGAGGATGAAGAGTCATGGGGACTTCTCGTTATTTAAAGATTAAAAAAATTCATCGATTCTTTAAATTTCATGATTTTTGGTTCGTCCTGTCGGGACGGGAGAAAAAAATGTGTAATGCTCAACGCGAGAAAGACGAGATTGCAATATGCAATGATTTTGTTCGTAATAACGAGACGTACCCATTTCCGGTTGTGAGGTGTTGAGGGAAAAATTTGAAGCTTCGCTCTCACGAGGTTTTTGGAATTGAGGCGGGAGGGGGGCATTAATTATGGAATGAAGACGATAACACAAAAAAAAAAGATGTACAATGATGTTAATCGCATGATTGTCACTCTCACTGTCTTTCTCGTTAATAAAAAGACTGTGGGTTATCGATAGCAACGCGGGCCTACCGGAGCTAAGCTTGACTAGAAAATAAACCGCAACGAACTAATTTCAATCACTAAAATATCAAAACTTGTCTCATTTTACAAAAGCCCCTCCGAAATGAGCTTCAACGTCTCTGACATGAGTTTTTTTAGTTATCGGCGAAGAAAAAATCTCGAATAAATATTCGATCTTGTGGCAATCAATGAAAAAGTTTAAAGTTACTTAAAAGTCACATTACTTCTTTTTTCTTCTTCCGATTCGTCTCAGGGTAACCCCCTCCAGCTTTAAGTGACGAAAACAAGTTTTCGCGATCAATGAGACAAACAAAAAAAGATTTTTTTTAACGAAATAATTTTTTGACAAGTAAAATAATGGAAAATGTGCATCATGAGTGTCACTTGGCAAAGGTCTGCGCGTCGAAATATTAAAAAATATGACTTTTGTCTCACGGAGCTGCGATCGACAACTTGTAAATGTTCCGGATGTAGAAATACGAATGGAATAGAAAAGAGATGTAAAAAAGGTTGAAAGTTGAAAAAATCGATCGAATCTTGAGAGTCGAGACGAAGAATCTTTTAAATCGAATAAGAAATATATAGAGTCAGTCTTTCCATGTTGTAGAAGAAGAAAAATGTGTGTATATGCGTGAGAAAAAATAGCTCAGCCTCAACCGCGTCTACGTTTTGTTCTTTACATGTCGACCATGTCAAGTTACAACGGTTCGGCAATGTACGTTTTACATATATTTATATATATAGATATAAATTTTAGTATGTATATATTTACACAATCAATGAGGGCACTTAATGTTAAATAATGAATAAATGGTCGTTAACCCTAGAACGGTGACCTGGCGAAATCAGATCCCGCGCCCTTTCCCGTTTTTTTTATTGTTTTAGAGCATTTTTGACTAATTTTTTGACTTCGAGCGAAATTGCCCCAGGCTCACCGGATCCTGTATTGCAAAACGAAAAGAATGAGTCCAAGTTGAGCCCTTTGCGTGATATTTTATCGCAGATATGAATTTTTCAAAATTTACTTTAAATTCCGCGCCCCTTTTCCCTTCGTTTTCCCGTTTTTTATCATTTTACCGAATTTTTGGTTCATTTTTTGATTTCAAGCAAAATTGCACCAGGCTCACGCGATCCTGCATTAAAAAATGGAGAGAACGAGCCCAAGTTGAACTCTTTTCGTTGAATTTTAGGGGAAGTATGAATTTTTCAATATTTACTTTAAATCCCGCGCCCTTTTCCCTTCGTTCACCCGTTTTTTATCGTTTTACCGAATTTTTGGCTAATTTGTTTGACTTTGAGCAAATTGCCCCTGGCTCACCAGATCCTGCATTAAAAAACGAAGAGAATGAGCCCGAGTTGAACTTTTTTCGTTAAATTTTACTGGAGATATGAATTTTTCAAAATTGGTGTCTTTTTGACCTCAGGTTACGGGAATAGGTAAATAGGAAAAGGATACCGGTCTAAGGTTAAATGATGGAATTAATTGGAGCGAGAGTTGATGGAACGTTCCAACCGAATCAAATGAAAATGTGAATCCTTAGGTCTGTTATAGTGTTATTCCAGCATTAGTCAGTTGTGTACGACTGCACGAGTCGCATTAGTGGAAATGTTAGGAATAATGCCAAGCTTATGCGCTAATTTATGTGTAAATATATATACACACGTAACTTAATCTTACACGTTTCACATTCATACAACATACATTCGCCTTGTCTCTCGCTTTCATTGTTTTGTCGCGACAATTTTTTCCACCTTATTTACTGATATTTTTGTCTTTCTTTTTATTTCTTCACTGTGACTAAGTAAAAATCTCTATGTAGTTCCATGGATGCGCGCGTGCATCGTGACTCGGAGGATCGCGTCAGTTGGGAGTAGAAAAAAATGTCGAAAATTTGAAATTCGTTGCGAATTTTTGTTTTTCGATAATCTGAATAAGAAAAAGTTTGATGGATCGAAAAAATGGCAAAACGCGATAAAACAAACGAGCTTTCGGCGAGGCACGCGCGTCATCGTGGCATTGAAAGCAAAAAAAAAATAGACGGAGATTTTTACGCTCGATGAATCCACCGGTCGGTTCATAGCCCAGTTCATAAGTCGTAGAACATTAAGTTGTGCGTTTTTCACACCTTTTCCGACAATAATTAACAAGTACGCGATTTGTGTTGTGAATAATCGGGCTGAGAATATTCGTCTGAGTTTTGCTTCTCTTTGCGATATAAAAAAAAAAAAAAATAAGAAATAAAAAAAGCGTCAATAGCAATGCCTCGATTTTCTTGTGTTTTAAGGACCATGGCAAAACGATGGTGATCATGCGGCAACGATAAGATAGTCATTCTCACCGGACTCTGTACAACGAGGACTATGCTTCTTTGGTTTTTTTCCCGAGAAAAAAAGAAAAGAAGAAAATAATAATTCACAGTCAGTCAATCGACTCTTTTCCTTATCGAGGATTTCCGCGACAATATTTATTTTCACTCTTGCAGCAGTTTCTAAACTCTCGACCTCCCTTCATTAAGAGGCTGGTTCATCTTCCGCAATGTTGTGAAGATCCGCGTAATTAACGACCGCTCGATGGAGAAACTCGTATTGCGCCTGTATCATAAAATCATCAAATTCAAATATCACAATATTTAAATAATTAATTATTATGATTCATTAAAATTAATAATCATAATTTAATAAAATGAATAATTATAGTTTATTACAACTAATAATTATAAGTTGTTAAAATTAATAATTATAATCTATAAAAAGTAATAATTATAATTTATCAGAATTAATGATTATAATTCATTGAAATTAATAATCACAATTTAATAAAATCAGTAATTATTATTTAATAAAGTTTATAATTATAATTCATTAAAATTAATCATTATAATTTATATAGAATACTGAATAATCATTAATAAAAAAATGTATAATCATAAAAATTGAGAAAATGGTTTTAATTGGGAGCTGGATGAAAGTTTTTCTGTAATAGTAAAAAAAACTTACGAAAGTGCCGATCATCCCATGTCTCTGAGATCGTAATTTTTTCGTCGTCGTGAATATGTCGACGCGTTTCTCTGTGCGTAATTGTTGGACCAATATACTGAGAGCTACGAACATGGAACTCCTATCGGATCCGGAACTACAGTGAATGACCAGAGGGCCGCTCGACTCGACGTCGTGACCGAGAGTCTGGTCAACCAACTCTATGACGCCTCGTGTCACTTCTGGAACTTCACCCTCGACCGTTGGCCATCCGTGATATTGATATTGCGTTACGACTACCGTTTCGTCCGTTTTCGTGTTCGCCACACAAAGCTCTCGCCTCGTGTAATAAGGACAGCTCTCACTCTGTATGTATCGGACTCTTATGTGGTCGTAACTCGTCTCGTCGTCCGGCCAGTATCTCGGACATTTTCGCGGCCCTTCGTTCAACTGCAAAACGCATTCACGATCGAGCCAATTAAATCAAATGAATATGGAAAAATCGGCTCTGGAGTTTTGTGTTTTTCAATAAATTCAACTCACGTCCGAAAGCATGACAATCGTCGATATACATTGCTCGGAAATCATCCTCCAAAAATCAGCTATCGTAGTGTCCAATGGATCTTGCGTTATAATGAAAGATTCCGAGTTATCGTATCCCTCGATGAAGGAAGCATTTATATAAGTCGAATGTTCTCGGCCTGGTATCGGGGTCAATATGACACGATTTCGGTCGTACGGAATTACCATTTCACTGCGATTTTTGATCCTATTCTCATCCCCACCACCCACCGAAAATGACTTACGATCTTCCAACACAGAACTGATTTTCTGTGAATTTAAAACAAGTTCCTAAAAAACTGAGATGTGAGTAAACGTCGAAGAAGAGTTTTTCTTGAGGCAATTATACTTTAGGAGACTTTTGAGCCACGCAAAATGAAGCTGAAGCTTGCAACGTTGGAATCCAACGGAAAATATTTACTTTTATTGATGTCTTGTTTAGTTTGTAAAATCAATTAAATTTTTCGAGCTGATTTACTTTTCGGGTCTCGAAAACCGATCGTTTCGTCATCGCAACTACATTCTGGGAATTTTTGCCATTGTCCCGCGTTCGCTGACAGAGCCTCTTTCTGATTGGCCGAACGACAATGGAGAATTTGAATTTCGAAGATTCGGCGTGAGGTTCGGTGACTGATCCATCACCCATAAGTATCGCCACAGAAAATAAAAAATTTCGTTGCTTTTCAACGATCCGAACTTCAGCGTGATCCTTGCAAAAGTTTTGCGGTTCAAATTTGGCAAAAGTCTCGGGAAAAATAATGAAAAATGAAGCAAAAACTTACATCGTATTCCTCCTCCATGCGACATTTCTCTTTGCCATTGTCCCTCAGTCTGAGCTTCTCGATGCTCGATTTGAATTGTGAAATGGGTATTTCCGTGTCACCGTAAAGGGCCATTTCCATGAGAGACCGATAAATGAAAATGTATTGCTTCAAGGATTGTACCAAGTAGTTTCGTTGATGCCGCAGGTCGCAGACAGTATTGAAGATTGAGACTTGTCCCTCTTCGGCGAGTTGTTGGAGAAGAGAATCGAGAGCAACGAGAGTGCCGGTTCTTCCGACTCCGGCGCTGCAATGCACGAGGATGGGGCCTTTTTCGAGGGAGTAAGCCTCGTTGACGCGTTTGATGAATCGTAAAATAGCATGAGGATGTTCGGGGGCCATGAAGTCTTTCCAAACGAGGAAATGATATTGAACGATAGTACGAGAGTCGCGTTCACCGGTCCGGCTCATTTTGAGCTCGCGAACGACATAATCGGAGAAAGGTCGTTGTCGAACGTGTTCGACGGTGATGTCACCGAAATTTTTAGTTTCCTCCTTGTCGGGCCAGTACTTGGCACATTTTGTCTTGGAATATTCTTCGAGATTGGTCAGCATGAGCACGAGCTCGAGATGCTGTTCCCAGATCATTCGCCAATAGTCGCAAACCGTGTTTTCCATCGGGCCTTGAGCACAAATGAATTTTTTTCGTTCCTTATAGCCGAGAACGAAATTTGCGTTGATATAGTCCGAACCGGAAATGGCATCGATCTGGGATAATCGGACTCTCGTTTGATCGTAGCACTTGATGTCGGGATAACGATTTTTGTAAAGATTCTCTCGGGCCTCTGAAGCCCGGGTCGTACGGTCGGCGAATCGGTCAGGCAGCAGCTCGAATTCGTGCTGGAAACCATAGTCCGAGTCACGATGACGCTCCAGGTACGCTTGCAAAAGATCGGCCTTCGGTACGGGCGGCATATCCGGTGGACTCGCTGCTACGAGCTGGTGCCTGCCTCTCAGGCTCCTGCAGAGATGCCTAACCACAAAAGGCATCCATTAGAAAATACATGAGCAATGAGAAGGATCTCTTGTTCTTCCGTCACCCACCAGCCACCGCCTCCAGTCGTAACAACTCACCTGAAACTATTCCTCAGAGTAATTATCTCCTCGCCTCTTTGCTCCGCCCGTTTCGTGTATCGGTGTAAAACGCACAATGCGACCAAAAGTATCGCAATAATAAGTATTAGGGCGACTACTATCTGCAGTATCACTTCGAGAGTATTCTCCTTCTGCGCGGCGATGTTACGAGAATCAGGCCCACCGTAAAGCTGATGGAGATATCCGCTATATGCGGGAATCACTTGGCCATCCCGATCACCGTAAACTGCACAAAATAATCGACGAAATCGGTAAATCATCATGAACCCATCATAGTTATGATTTAAAGGGTCTATGAGACCCGTGAGTCCCAGAGAGATAACCAAAAAGTAGGTAGTACACATTGTTCTTAGCCACTTTTCATATTTTGAGAAGAATAACAGTTACATTTTCTTCTCTGGTGAAATGCGACGAACGTGTAATTGATATTTTTCTTGAAATTTACGATCTCTCCGAGTAAAACGAGTATTGGGTTTTTTTTACTGATCCAACGGGTGATAGATCACCTTGAGGGGGTCTATCGGACCCGGCGTGCAAGAGAAATAACCAAAAAGTAAATACACGTTATTCTCAGCCATTTTTCATATTTTGAGAAGAATAAAAGTTACATTTTCGTCTCCGATGAGACGGCAAGAACGTGTAATTAATATTTTTTTTCAAACTTCCAGTCTTTTCGAGATCGAACAAGTGATAGATGAGCTTAAGTGAATGAAGGATTAATAATTACCGATAACTTCGATGAAGGCGGTGTAGTTGGCTTTTTCGTCGATGAATCCGTCGTAAGGAGGATAAATTCCGGATTCCGGTGGATTCTCTATACGGACTGGGTTTATTCCTGGCGTGTCATCTCTTTTGCGTCGTACTTTTGATCCCGAGGAGTTGTTTGATTGGCTAGTGACGAGAGTTTGGACGGTGGTGGCGGCTGCGGACAGTTTCGTAGGTGAGGTAGTTGGCAATGTTCCAAAATTAGGGACAGTGCTCGTTTGTATGATCGTCGGTGTGGTGGTCGCGTTGGTTGTGACGGTGCCGGGAACTTCGGGCGCGAGATGGAGAGTCGGCGTGATTTTGGGCCGCAAACCGATGCAACGATCGCAAGCACTACTCCCGTTTAATGAGTCACCGTCGCCGAGAAAAACCTCTGGCGAGAGGTGATCGCTGTCGAACATTTCGGCGAGATATGCTCCGCCGGCTGGCGAGGCGTGAGCGTAATGATACGTATGAATCTCCATCTCATCGGGGGCTGGCAAATCTCCGGTCGACCTTTGCGGTCCCAGTTTGACCATAAATATTCGATAGCAACATATTGGCCCGTTTCTCTCCGATATTCTCGGTAAATAGAGCTTGAAAAATTGTCGACCTTCGCTCTCGATTTTACGCCACGAACGAAGATTCATGTTTTCTCGGTCTGGCACGGTCACCGGCATCGTACAGTTCCCGATGGTGTCTTTGCCAGGTGTTCGGAGCCTCGTTACACACCAGGCGCGTACCTGTGTGATGATCGCAATTTAATCATTCAGAGTTTTATATACAACAGCATTTTACGTTCAACCTCAACCCTAGAACGGTAATCTGGGGTCAAAAACGACCCCAGGCGACTTTCCTTTCCGTTCTCCCGGTTTTTATAGTTTCACCGAATTTTTGACTAATTCTTTGACTCTAAGCACAATTGCCCCAGCCTCACACGAGTCGGCATTAAAAATCGAAAAGAATGAGCCCAAGTTGAACTCTTTTTATTAAATTTTATCGGAGATATGGATTTTTCAAAATTGGGGTCAACTTGACCCCAGGTTACCGGAATATGTAAATAAAAAAGTTACCGTTCTAGGGTCAATATTAGACATTTCCAGCTTGCCCAGTCAAGGTAAGTTTGATTTTGGCGTTCGAAAGTTTTTCAGCGAATTATTACAAAAGTCAGAAAATGAAGAAAACGCAATTTTTACCGTATAATTGGTGTTGGGCGGTAGACTTTTGAATTCGTAGCTATGTTCAAGTTCTTTGACAGTTTTGTCAGGTAATCTCCACCAATCGTTACCGGCTCTGCCAAGATCATTGCGATATTGTGCTGCACCGGTAAGCTCCAGTTGATAACGAGTTATGACGCCGTTAGGTCGTGACGGTGGTTGCCAAGAAACGTAGACGTAAGCTGTGCTAGTGAGATTATCGAAACGACAAGTGACGGTAAAATTTTCCGGAGAGCCACAGACTGAAATACAAAATGTTGAGAGTTGAGAAAAGAGATTTTTGCGGATGATTTATCAAGAGAAAAGCACCATGTGCTAACAACCTCCATCCATGGTCGTCCCATTGACGATTTTACTCCAATTGCCACATTGTTTGGTATATTCGCTGCAGGCGGCAATTTTGAATTGGTAAGTGGTCGCTGGATCGAGGTCGACGAATACGTAAACATTGAAAGTTTGTGCCGGATAAATGGCTTCTTTTTTCTGGTCGCCATGGGTCACCATTAAATTGTAATAATGCACGTGTTCTCGTAGTTCCGGCGGCGGGACGTTCCAGCCGACGGTTATTGAGCGGTCGGTGAATCCGTTGACGGAGACAGTCGGGACGAAGACAGGATCTGAAATATAAACCCAGTCGTTGATGTGATTTGTGATAATCGTGGGGAAAATGAATTTTTTCATTAAGAAATCGATGGAAATGTGGGACCTTTGGTGAGCGTCGTTATCCATCGAGGATCTGTTTGTATTTGCGATCTGCCGATAGCGTTAGTCGCGCTTATTCTTAACTGATAAGCCGCTCCTTTTTCCAAGCCTCGGAGAACGTAACTCAAGTTACCACCGCCAATTTCTTTGGCGTAGAATTGCCACTCGTCGCTCCCATTTTTCATGTGTTGAATGAGGTACGTTTTTATCGGCTCGTTGCCGTCGTTTACCGTCCAATTTAAATATATCATATGAGCACCAACTGCCTTCATAAAGTCGATATTAACCTGCGGTTTGTCTATGACGAATAAGCTTTGGCTTGCACTTATTACATCGTTGTAATCTTCTGCTCGACAAGTATACGTCCCGTTGTCTCGGCGAAAGACACTCTCGAAAACAAGCGTCGAAACTACCAAAGTCTCGTTTATGCGCTTGACTGATGAATGATCCTGCAGATGCTCGATGCTTTCACTGTCGTTTCCCTTGAGCCATGTTATATTTGTCAGAGGATCACCCTCTATGTGGCATTCTAAAGTCACCGACTCGCCCACTTTTCTTCTTACGTCTTTTGCTGGTCGGATTTTACCAGGTTCTGCAAGTCAATTCAACAATAAATCTCTACGTCGTATTTCCTTTCTAGTCTTCTGTGAATATTACGCTTTTTCATACAATCTTAAAGTTTGCATCATTGGAATACAACAAAAACTGATTATTTTTTATACCCGAGGGCAAAATTTTCATACAATATTTGTCAATGATAATGGGAAAGTCCTCCTTTGCCAGTGGGAATCTAAATTCACTACAAAAATTGGAAGAATCGGATTAATTATCAAAATGTGGATAAAAAAAATATTTTTCGGTGGATCCCAACGATGCAAGCTTCGGTATCATTTTAATAATTTTTCTACCTAATAATTAAGCAAAAAATTAATTTTTTTATTGAATATTTAACTAAATATTTCATTTTAATTAAATATTTAATTAAATATTTAATTGAATATTTGGTTTTAATTAAATATTGAATTTGAAGTTGAATATTTAATTAATTAATTTTTTCTCATTATTAAAAATTTTTTAGTAAATTTTTTAAAATAAAATGTTTTCAGAAACGCTGCCGGGTCTCTAAATATTTTACCTATAATCCTAACGAATACTGTTTTTTCCAACACGTCTCCGCCATTGGTTTTTGCTGTACATGTATAATTGCCGGTATCGGTTCTTTTGGCTTTCCTCAAATCTATGCGTCCCTTAGGCGTAGAATAATCAGAGTCTCTTATCGTAGTGAGATTCCTACCCTCCGAGTACCAGGTTATCAGACCGGGCTCGCTCAGTTTGCATATCAGAGAAGGAGTAGTCTCCGCCACTATCCTGTCAATTTTTTGCGATGCATCTATTTCTAACGTTGCCGTTATCGTTCGTACCGTTGTGGTTGGCTCTGTACCCGCTACCGTCGTTATTCCTACAAAATTCAGAATAACAGATTTCCGAACCTCCAATTCTCTCCTCGCAATGTGCACAGTATTGTTCTTGTACATCGTCGAGGAGACCAAATCATAAACACAGAAATCATTTCCAAGGATAATTTGGTGACAGGAGCTGTAATCTAAATTTTGATGCTCCGAGTCACGGTCGTCAAGTGGAAGGAATTAAAATTTTGAACTATCCTTGGCAAGATTAATTGATATTTTTCATTGGAGATTTGAATTAAAACGAGTCATGTCGCAGTGGCTGGCTGTCCGGGTAGTCAGATAAATAATATTCATGCTTCATCCGGACGAGCAAGGGTTGCTTATTCGTCCGAACGTCCTTTTGGTGTACGGAATATCTGGACGAGTAGCCACAGCCGAATTTTGAACACGATTCTTATTTTTAAATTCGATCAAATTTGAGCTGGACAATGACACGATTTTTTCGAATAATGGAGTGAAATGTTTGCACTATAGAGTATAATTTAGAAATAAGACTGGAGGATAGTAGAAAGGAGGGAATGAATAAATGAAATCGTGTTTATTCAACGAGAATGAAAAAAGCTTGGAAAAGTGTGCAAAAAAACGGACATAAAACTATGAGAAGCATCAAGCAATTTTTAGAGGACTCTCGCGAGAGGTGATAAATGAATACAAGAGATTTCATTGGGATGGAAAAATGTTGGTGCGGAGATATGGTGGTTGTGTCGGTAAGATTTGAATAAAGAAGGCGTGCTATATTCTCGGGAAGGAAAACAATAGATAGAGCGGTGGCGTGTAAAAAACAAAAACTTTCGGGTTGCGCGAAAACGGAAGAAAGTTGGTGGGGAACTGTTGTGAAATGTATCGAAAGCAAATGGTATTATTGAGTAGTTTTGAAGTATTTGGAGATTTGGTATTGTCGTACTTACCGTCATTCTGGGGATCGGCACAAACAACAATGATACATGAGGTAATAAGAAAAGTTGTTATAAAAATGGCCATCGGCAAACCGCGGCTTCGTAACATGGCGTCTGTGACAGCCGGGCGTGTTTAGCGGCAACCGACCGACCGAGACTATGTAACCGGAGGGGGAAGGTGGCGGGGAGGGGAGGGAACCCCTTTAACTAGACGCTCGCGTGTTATATATTTTTATTTGTCGTCACCCACCCGCCAGCACCCCAAAAACTCAATCACTTTGACAGCAACGTCTCATTGTTTCGCAGCGTTTTCATCTATTGTCAATCGAACGTGAATGTCCTCTCTGTGCATTAATTTATTATTTATTCTGAAGGAATCTCTCTCGATCATTCGCGTTCATCTCAGCAACACACTGCACAAACTCGCACTACACAGCACAACCACTCGCTTATTACTTTGGCAATCATCCACGAATTTATCTCTCCCCGCCCCGCACACTGTGTCGCTTGCTATGCCCCTGGACCGGAGGACGATACACTACTGTGATCAGCGATGTGATTCAATTGCCGAATGAAAAGAAAAGTCTCTGTGTAATGCGCTCAAAGTGGCGGCGCTGCTGTCTTAACACCATTTTTGCTTCGAACCTTTATCCTGCCCCAAAACTTCCGGTATCGATTAATCCAAAAATCACGCATTACGAATTATAAAACAACAACGGCAACAAACGTTTATTATTTTACGACGCGTATTGAAAATATCCTTCACCGTTCTCAGAAAATCACACTCGGAAAATATCGTTACGGCATGCGCGCGCGCGGTTTTAACGTTTGAAATAGTTCCCGAAAAATACATGCTCGCGTGCAGCGCTGCATGCTGCAGTTTCTCAATTCGAGTTCGATGCTCATTTCGACTATCGATTCAAACTTCCGGTGTCGATCGCTCGATGAAAAAACAAACATTTCTCCCTTTTTCTATAATGATCAAACCTACAAATATTTCGTTACAAAATCGATCGTTGTCGAACTTTACGACTAAAACATCGATTGACATCGATTTTTCTCGATTATTTTTACCAACCATGGGCGTTACTTCGAAAACATCTTTACCCTACGGTCATACTCGCGGAAACTCGGTATTTTTCGAAAAAATACGATGTTTCGAAAAATCTGCGAATCAGGGACTAAAGAGGTACGCACGCGTTATGTCACACGTATATTAGTTGGCCTATTTTCGATTGGCAGATTAGATGTCGATCTAGGCATGAGCACAGCGGGTAGCTAAGGTAAACTTTGACGTAAGTAGATCGAATGAGAGAGTCAGCCTTTTCTTGTTTGTCAATCAAAAACCGGCATAAAGGGCATCCTGCATGTACTGTTTAAAATGAATTCGAGAGGGGGGAGGGACTGTGACTAAACGGTTAATTCGTTTAAAAAGAGGCTAGAGAGCAGACGTTTGGCTTCCAATGTTTTGCTGCCTGAACACGGTAGAAGGAAAGTGCCCGCGAAGCAACGTACCCTCGTGTGTCGCGGTGCGTTCAATAAATCGTCGCGCATTTTAATAAATAGCAACCCGATTAATTTATTAATCAAAATGATAACCAAATGACTCATAAAACGTCACGGGTCAAAAAATATTTCGTTTTTTTTTCTTTCAATGAAAAACTAGATTAATTACGACGTACGAGTATCACGAACTCGGTAACTTTTCAGACTGATTGACAAAATTTACGATAAAAAAAGCTAAAAAAATGAAAAACGTGTTTTTTGGTACGTAAGAAAGAAAAAAAATTCCGAAAATTGCAGTTTTATCATTGACCCGGAAATCTCGTCGCCTCGAACTGTCACTTGTCATAAACGTCATGCAACAATCTAATAAAATCATGTGTTACAACGGGAATAATCGTGTTCACTGTGTCGTTGGGAATCTGCAAAAAGGCGCGAATAATACTCACCGGAGTTATTGCGATACATCGATCGGGTTTTTGATTCTTCACCAACTCCGTGTCAAGTTATGATTCAAAATTTTTGACTAAGATTCAAGGTCAGGTTAGAAATTTCCCTTTTTTCCTCTTTTATCGATGAAATTGTATTTCGACGATTTACGTGGTCTGATTACATATGTCACCCGTAATTTTTTTTTATTTCCCATTTTTTTCTTTGTAACGATTTCTTCGGTTTTTTGTTAGCGCAATCGACGCAGCGACGATCTTTCGCGACGAATATGTTAGGATTGTTCGTGATTATTTTGAGTCTCGCCAATTTCGTATTGACGAACGAGAATTCAATATGTTCCGGGAACCACACGCTTCTCGAGGCTCCTGGAGACGCGATCGTATCAGGTATTTTCGGTTTTCATTGTCGAATTAGATGAATGAGACTCTGAGCGGGGAGAATATTTTTTTTTTGATCTTCTAATTTTGTTTGCTTTGATTATTTAGTCTTTGTCGATACGAACACCGGTCCATATTGCAACGAAACAACGGCGAAAGGTTTCGAAGAAATATCGACGACTCTCTATGTCGTCCAAATGTTGAATAAATACGATTTTGTGCCGGGTCTTTCGTTGGGTGAGTTTTTTCGTTCTACAGTCTTGACGCTTCTCTCACGATGACCTTGGAACGGTAACCTGGGGTCGTTGAAGACGACTTTAAATCCCGCGGCCTTTCTCCCTTCGTTTTCCCGATTTTTATCGTTTTACCGGATTTTTTACAATTTTTTTGACTCCAAGCAGAATTGCTCCAAGCTCGCGTGATTCTGCATTAAAAAAAGAAAAGAATGAGCCCGAGATGAACTCTTTTCGTTCAATTTTCGTGGAAATATGAATTTTTCAAAATTGACTTTAAATCCCGCGGCCTTTCTCCCTTCGTTCTTCCCGTTTTTTCAGTTTTTCTGCATTTTCGGCTAACTTTTTGACTCCCAACAACATTGCTCCAGGCCCAAGCGATTTTGCATTAAAAATCGAAAAGAATGAGCCCAAGTTGAACTCTTTTCGTTAAATTTTACCGGAGACATGAATTTTTCAGAATTGGGGTCATTTTGACCCCAGGTTACCGGAATAAGTAAAAAATAAAATAAGCTTACCGTTCCAGGGTTAATTAACTGCGCAAAACGACCGGAGCCGAAAATTGAATATTTTTTCATGCCAAGTATTCCGAATGCAGGTTTTAAAATCTTTGACACCTGCCACAACAGCATGACTGTTTACAAACAGGCTCTCGTGGAAGCGGTCGCTTTAGACTGCGTAGATAATTACGAGCTGGGAGTCCTCGTTCCCTCGACTTATAGTCCGATCCTAAAGCCACTCGGTGATTTCAATGTTTTGCCGGTGAGCGTTTACGAGGATGTAAACATGACGAGTCCCTTGGTCGATACACTCATCGAATTCATTGTCACAAAGTACGAAGTTGTCGATCTCTTACTCGTCGACTCGCACGATCTGCTCGCCCGGTTGCTCGACGCGAGCAAAGAGGCCGGTGTTTGCGTTAAGAGCGTTAATGAAGTCACCGAGATAGACAATGACACCGAAGCCGTTATCGTTGCCGTTGGATCTAACGAAAGTATAAGATCCTGGATCGAAAAGGATGCTCTATTCGCTCGAAAAACTTGGATCGTACTTCCGATCAACCAATCTTACTTGGACGGTTCGGTTTTTACGATTATCGCTTTATTAACCCTGCACCCAAACCATATGGGTCTTTTTGACCCGAGACACAGATTTTTAACGTTTTATTCGAAAAAAAAAAGAAATTCGCGCACCTTCCTAGACACACATGGGTCTTAGAGACCCTACCCGTTTTTCTTCGTATTAGGGCTCGTTCAAAGAATCTAAAAAATATTCAGGAAAGTCGCTCCGGATCTATAGAAACAAAGCTCGCCCTGAGTGATGGATAAATATTTATAAAAATTATTGTTATTCAATGGTGATCGATACGAAAAACAAGAAACTCACGCCATGAGCTGAACGAGCCGGGCACCCCAGACCCATGTGTGTCTACGCGGTGGGTCAAAGTTAAATCAAAGAATGGTATCGAAGTCCATGATTTTGCAATTCTTTGTCTCTTCAAATACGCGTCAAATGTAATGAGTGCCAGGACCAAAAGGACCCATACGGTCCTGGGCGCCATAAAAAAAAATAAATCACGTCAAAATCTTCTTTTTTTTTTGTTCCTAAAGATTTTTCAATACTTGGTCGATAACGTAGCGTCAAATTGCGATAAAAAATGGCGTGGTTTTTTTTTGATAAAAGTAGCTGAGCTTATTCACAAATGCGATAATAAATTTCAGACATTATCCCAGCCGGTTCGTACATAATAAAGGGGGAATCGTTCGACTTTGATTTACTGCAAGAATTTTCATCGGTAGATGATTTTCTCGATACGAGTGAATATCCGGTGATCCATTCGCCCCATTTGCTCAGTATTGGAAAATCCATCGTGCAAATAGCCCAAGTGCTAGTCGATTTGCAAAGGCGTACATGTCCGCACGGAGAAGCTTGCATTTTGCCGCGTTTCAATGCGAAACGTCTTCGCGATATATCGAATGCTGAAATTTACGAGGCGCTTCACATATTACCAAAATCGCACACTGTAAAGTACGTCGTTTCACGACGTACCGGCAGCGAACCGGAAACCATGGAATTCGCACCAATCGCGAGGTACAATGTGGACGTGACGAGTCTCGGTGTCACGCCGGAAATACCAGAGATTAAAATGCCCAAGCTGTGCGTTAAGAAAATGATCAACAAGTGCCGAAAATGTGCGAATTTTCTAGCGCGACACGATGTCCTAGCCGAATTGTCAGCCAACGCGGACTCATCGTCGGCCGATCATTTTCTCAAGGAGGGAGTCCTTGTACCAATTTTCCTGACCGTCATGGCCTGCGGCACTTTGGCCTCTCTCGTCATCCTCATTTTCATTATTTATCGCTATTTTTCCGAACAAGTTCTCGACGGCAATCCCAGCCTTACCGTCCTCCTCGTAATCGCCAATATTTTCGTCCTTCAAACCATTTTGCCATTTTGTATCAACGACCAGCCCCAACATGTACGAGAATATATTAATTCCCGAAAAATCTTCCTTTCCACACTTTCCCTCGGAATCACCTTCTCCATCATGCTCTCTCGAGCCTTCTTCCTCGCTTTTTCAACCGGCGGCGTTTTCACCAGCCACGTCAATGGATACCTTCAAGGACTTATGCTCTTCTTCATGGCTGGGGTCCAAGTTACTATTTCGACAATGTACTTCGTCCTCGGGAACGCTGACTCATCCTCCGTCCTCAGGAGCTTAACGTTTGTCGCACTTCTGGGTAAGTATACTTCCGGTACTAATTTGAGGATCAAGCTAATCTGGTTCGATCAACATTCTTACGAGTTTTCAAAATATATGAGAGATTTTACGTTTTTTTTTTCAACCTTAGAACGGTGACTTTGAATTCCACGCCCTTTCTCCCTTCGTTCTCCCGTTTTTTGTCGTTTTACTGCATTTTTGACGCTTTTTTTTACTTCAAGCAAAATCGCCCCAGGCTCACTTCATCCTGCATTAACAAACGAAAAGAATAAGCCCAAGTTGCGCTTTTTTCGATAAATTTTACCGGTGATATGAATTTTCCAATATTTACTTTAAACCCTGCGCCCTTTCCCTATTCTTTTTTCTGTCTTTCAACGTTCAACTGCATTGTTGACCAATTTCTTCACTTCGAGGACATTTTCCCTGAACTCGAGTTACTCTCCATTAAAAAACGAAAAAAATGAGCCCAAGTCGAGTCTTTTTCGTAAAATATTACCGAAGATATGAATTTTTCAAAATTTACTCTAAATCCCGTGCCCTTTCTCTCCCGTTCTCCCGTTTTTTTATTTTTTACCGAATTTTTTTACTAATTTTTTGACTCCAAGCAAAATTGCCCTAGGCTCACGCGATCCTGTATTAAAAAACAAAAAGAATCAACCCAACTTGAACTCTTTTTATTCAATTTTACCGGAGACATGAATTTTTCGGATTACGGGAATTGGTAAAAGTTACCGTTCTAGGGTGAATACCGATTTTGCTCGAGCATAAATATGAAGATTTAAAGAAAGCATAAATGTGTGTTATTTTGTTGCAGGCTACGATATATTTCTTCTTTTTGTTCTGTTCGTGGTGTGCTGTTTCGTGGCTCAAATCCAGAGAAATTATCGCGAGGGCAAATGTTTTTTTGGGACAGTGATTGGGCTTCTCATAGCCTGGGCAGTTTGGCTAACCTGTTTTGCTCTCGTTGAAATTGATTTGCGCGACACGGTAGTTTGTTCCGGTATCCTAGCCACTGGCTATATTATAATAATCGGAATACTCATACCTCGTACGTACTACATGGTAACGCAACTCGACGGTGGAGGAAAAGATTTTTTGCATCGCTACGAGACAACTGACCTTGGACCTGATCCTCGAACCAGTACGATGGCCCGACAGGTCAGAATGACCCAGAGTCCCAATCCTCAAGCTTGGAATCAGCGACCCGGTCCTGGAGCTCCTGCTTTTTTTTAATCTCACCTTTTGCCGAACGTTGTGTTTTCTTTTCTGGACGATCAAGAGGTCTGCTCGTTATTGATGCTTCCGCAGGTGCATGCTCCAAAAAAACAACTAAAGATTTTCGCAATTCCGATAGTTTCAATAGTCTTTAACCCTGGAACGGTAACCTGGGGGTCTAAATGACCCCAATTTCGAAAAATTCATATCTCCGGTAAAGGGTAACGAAAAGGATTCAACTTGGGCTCATTCTTTTCGTTTTTTAATGCAGGATCACGTGAGACTGGGTAAATCTTGGTTGGAGTCAAAAAATCAGTCAAAAATGTAGTAGAACGATAAAAAATGACAAAATGAAGAAAAAGGGAGCGGGATTTGAAGTAAATTTTGAAAAATTCATATCTCCGATAAAATTTAACGAAAAAAGTTCAACTAGGACTCATTCTTTTCGTTTTTCAATGCAGGATCACGTGAGCCCGGGACAATTTTGTTCGGAGTCAAAAAATCAGTGAAAAATTCGATGAAACGATAAAAAACGGGAGAACGAAGGGAGAGAGGGCACGGGATTGAAAGTCGCCCGGGGTGGTTATGAGTCCGGGTTACCGTTCTAGATGGAACATTTTGACCTTTTCCTTAATTGGATTTCCTCTCGAAAACTACGCGAATAAACTTGATTATTTTGACTCGATGAACTTTTGCAGCGAACCAACGAAAGAAAATGAAAAAAAAAAACGTGTGTGTCGAATGTATGTCATACGATTCGGTTTGAGAGGCGGAAAGAAAAATCATATACTTGACCCAGTATTCTTCACGTTCTATTTAGCGGCTCGATGAATACGAGACTTAATGTGCTTATGCTATTTGTGCTATCCTTGAAGCGTGCAGTTGAGGTAGACGCGAGCAAGCATTGCATTACGTGTGTAAAGTTGAATGAAAGCCACAAAGCTAAAAGCCGAAGGGGCTTCCGTCATTACCCAATGCTAGAAGCTTCAATTAGCAATATTTTAAGCCCTTCCAGAATCACATTGAAACAGAAAAATTGCAAATAAAATTTGACGCAATTAGAGAGTTTGAGGAAAAAAAAAAAAATTAAAATATTTTGTATTTTTGTCCTTGAAATATTTAATTTCCATTTTATTACGATAATTCGAATGGAATTTGAATTTCTATCAAGCAGCCAGGACCAAGGCCATTTTACGACTACGCACACCCCATGGAAAGTGTAACTGGTGGCCCGGTACCACAAATCTCGAGATATCCAAATTATTACGGTAGCTCCAGCCCTAATCCGCATTATCGTACGGCACCAAGCGGAAGAGTTACATTTAATGATCCTGTCAGACTGCCAGCTTATAACAATTATGGATATCATCCGGAAATGCAGGAAATGGAAAATGCCTACGTCGTGCCAAGGGTATGCTTGGAAAATCCAGAGGTGAAAAGCAAACTTGAAATAACGATCAACAATATTCTTTTATTCGTTGCCAAAAAATTACTTCAAAATTGACAGAATTTCCAGGCCAAATTTTGTCCAATTTTTCGAACGAACAGCCAAAATAAATCAATGCTAAGTTTTTTTTTCGACTTTTAACCCTAGAACAGTAACCTGGGGTCAGAAACGACCCCGCGACGTTAAATCCAACGCTCTTCCTCCTTTCGTTCTCCCATTACTTATCGTTTCACTGCATTTTCGACTATTTTTTTGACTCCAAGCAAAATTGCGCCAGGCTCACATGATCCTGTATTAAAAAACTAAAAAAATGAGCCCAAGTTGACGGCTTTTCGTTCAATTTTACCGGAGATATGAATTTTTCAAAATTGGGCTCATTTATGATCTCGAAAAAAAAGCTTACCGGTCTAGCATTAAAAATAATTATGTAATTAAGAGAAATTTTTTTTTTTTCGCCACACGATATTGCGTTCGCTTGATGGCCCTAAAATATCACCAAAATATAATATTTAAAAAAAAGATAAAATATGGACCAAAAATATACGAAAATGTGTTAGATTTCGGGTCCCGCAGTTAGTAAAAAAGAATATTTAGAGAACATATCTTTTAGGACCAGAATAAAGCATTACAAAAATATTGTCAGGGTTCCAGAGTCGCGATAAGCAGAGATCCATCAAACGAAGTATGTTACGCACAGCCCAGATGTCCAGGAAGGCCAAAAATCGTATTCCGTGATCACAAAGATTGCATCGAGACGGACGTCTTCGTGGAAGACAGAAGATTGTCTCCGTGCAGTAGACGAGGGCCGAACGAGGCTTATCCGTCACGTAGTGCAAGTCCCAGGCTTTATCAGTCCGAGGAGACTATCCGTGAAGAGGAGGAGCAGGATCGTGACGTCACAAGAATAACCAGACTTTAAAATCTTGCATCTCATTATTCCTCTCATTGTGTCCCCGTAGTGTAAATAGTTAATAACTCAGAATTAATTATATTTCAATTATAGTGTCCTTAACCTTGTCTCTGTGTGTGTGCGTCGCTGTGAACATGCAATGAAAAATAAAAAATGGCCAAAACTACGAAATTTTTTTTATCAGACAATTATTACGAAAATGCGTTTCCTTTTTTTTTTCCAAAATTTTGCTGCGAGACGATTGGGAAATTTTTTTTTTTAAGTTTTTTTTCTTTTTTTATAATTATTTACTCATTGTTTTGGATTGTTCTTAACTATCGATTAGGCCAAAGGAAATTAAAATGTAATTGTGGCAACTTGTTGATCGGACTTTATGGCTTATTCGCCATAAAGTTTCGTCAAAAGTTGGATTGAAATCGGTAGAGGCTAGTAGTTACAAAACATATTGTCATTGTGGCCGTATCGATGAGAGGAAATTGCGTTGTCTAGCTCGATAATTTAGCAATCAGGCCGCAGGTGGATCTGGTCGAGCATATCCATCCCATAGGAACGGATGCGTCGACGGTCTCGTCTCATCTGCATCGAGTCTGTATGGGATTCAATAGAATTTGAAATTTTTTTCAATTCGAGAATTCTTGGCTCTGTCAAATGTTTTCGAAAAATAGCGAATCCTTCAGGAGTTTGGCTACACACGACAATCTGATAAGAATTCAATTAAAATTCGGGAATAATATTCTTTAGCATCAAATACGATAGCATATTTTTTTTTTCAAATTTTTATCTACATAATTGTCGAATAATTTGAGTTTACAATTTCTAGTGTCCAATTACTTGAAAACTATGTGGAAGAAATATCTTTGAAAAATTGTATGCTCGTATTGAGCCTGTAGACACCGATTCCCTTTGAGGTCACTCCCTCCACACACTGGTGCAAATTTTGAACTTCGACCTTTTCAGAACTTTGTATATATTTCTTCGATGTCATTCGACATCAAATTGATCTCGGAACCATACTTTCTAGGGGTAAAATGTCCCGAGTAATCGATTGGAATGATTGAAAAAATTGAAAAATGAAATTTTAAAGTCGAAAAGTGGCCAAATTCGAGAGAGGAATTTTGAAAACCTGTTGCACTTGAAATTTTTGTAGGTGCAAATTTGCACCAGTGTAGTATCTACAGGTTAATACTAATCACGAAATTTCATGAAATTGTAATCATTAGAAAATTTTGCTATGCTGTCAACATGGCAAAAATGTGTGTAGCCAACCTCCTTAATAATTTTGCGGTAGAAAATAATATCCGAAGAAAATATTCTGAAACATGTTAGGGTGATGAAATTTTTACGATCGATCAAATTCGGAAGTTTCAATAGAAAATAATGGATGGTCGTTGGTGGTTCGATGTTTATAAAAAAATAGGCGATAGCAGAGTAAAAGATGGTTTCCACATGGGCGAGCAACGGTGAGTATTCCTGGGGACTGAGACGCCTGTCCGGCGTTGATAAGACGTTCTGGGGTACCGAAACAAATCGAAAAGTGCACTGACTCGTAAAAGAGCGCATCAGACCCTATTTTATCGACTAGCCCGATCGAGTATACAGGCACGTGTTGAAAATTTTCTTCACACAGACACACATGGACATGTGTCTGCGCGCGGACCCCATAAACCCCATGCATGGTTGGCAACGACGATACTTCAATTTTTACGGGGTTGAGGATAAAGTTTTGTGCGCAAGTCCTTCGGCCCTTCGCCGCGAGTTGCACAGCAAGTAAAGTGAAGAAATTCTATAAAAGCCGCACCATCCGGCACTGATTTTCCTCGAGCTAGCGAGAATGGCAACTTTAGAAGCTCCCAAGTGTCTGCGTCGAGTGCATCCACATAATTTTCGTATCGTACCTTAAATTACGAAATAAAAAAAGAAAAAGATTAACCAAACGGATTATCAACGGATTAAACTCGTGGCACCATGACTTTGGAGCATTTGAAAAACTCTCGGTTCACGATAGTGACTATAGTTTATCTAAGTCTCTTTTTGGACAACGTTCTATTGACGGTAGTTGGTGAGGAAAATTTTTTGAAAATTTATTCATATTCCGTGCGGGGAGGATTGCGCGAAAATGAGTGAACCGACGAAGTGAAAAAATAATATTGTTTTGATTGATTTATTTCCCGATTGCAGTACCGATTATACCGGATTATCTCTGCAGCATAACTGGAAACTCAAGCGGCTCGGGAAACGCTCAAGAATACGATGAAAATGGCCGAGTAGGCTTTTTACTGAGCTCCAAAGCTTTTGTACAATTATTACTGAATCCGGCTGTCGGCAGTCTCACTGGAATTACGGGATATGCCTTGCCTTTGTTCCTCGGAAATTTAAGCCTCTTGATAGCCGCTTTACGTACGTAATTCCGATCCTTTACCATGGTTATTCGACCTCGAAAGATTTGACTTAAGGAGGGTGGCTACGCACGAACTAATTATAATGTAATGAAATTTAATGAACACACTCTTCAGTATTCAATTCAAATATACAAATTTTTTAAACATTTTTCTTCTACATAGTTCTCGAGTAATTGGGCACTAGAGTTTACATGCATAAGCATAGGATTCAGATATACATATATGGTAAATCTCCGCATATTGTAAACTCAATTTATTCGACAACATGTAGACGAAAAATTGAAAAAAAATTGCATCATCGTATTTGATGCTGGACAATATTATCATCAAATCTAATTAAATTCTTATCATATTGTCGTACGTAGGCAAGTTCCTTAATCTCGGATAAACTTTCGCAAAGGGCAAAACGAATTTCGATATGGTGAGAAGTTTTTATAAATATACCAGAGCGTGTTAAACAGCGTAAAGAAAAAATGTAATATTTGGAAAAATATAGCGAGTTATGAAAAATCCTTTTGAAGGGAATCTTACATAGTCAAATGAAATGTCTGTGCAAAATTTCATGACGGAATTCGGTTTTTCCTATTCGGAAGAGCACCTTTAATTTTTTTTGCACTGATTGGATTGAAAAATCGTGTTATTCATTGGGCATTTTCAGTTTTCGCATTCGGTCAAACTTACGAATTGTTGTTCTTGGCAAGAAGCATTCAGGGGATATCCTCAGCGTGCATCGGAGTTTCCGGTATGTCATTGGTAGCCTCGCAATTTCCCGAGGACAACGAACGATCGAAAATCATGGGATTTGTTCTTGGGAGCATAGCACTTGGAGTTTTGGTTGGATATCCAATTGGCTCGATACTTTACGATGTAGAGGGCAAAATGGCACCGTTTTTGCTTGTTTCCGTTCTCATTGTCGTCCCAATCGGTGAGCTTTTTCGGCCCAAACAATCGCAGATCGTTGACGTTTATTTTTTTTTCGTATATTTTAATCATTTTTTCATTTTTTTTTTTAGGTTTACAATTATTTGGGTTAGATTTACAGCCGAAGACTCAATCCGAGGTAATCGACGATCGTAATCCATGCAGACCTTCTCAAGCCACACTAATTGATTCATTACTTTTCTGTTGTTGTTTTTGTTTCGGCAGAGGACTCCGAGTCCCACGAGTTGGAGGGATTTGCTTTGTCAAAGAAAAATTCTCATAATTGCTGGCGCGATCTGGTCGTCGACGTCTCCAATGGCAATCCTAGAGCCTTGTTTGCCAATTTGGTTGAGTATGCATATAAAACCAAAGGTAAAACCTTTAACCCTAGAACGGTGACCTGGCGTAAAAAACGATCCCCAGGGGACTTCGCAAATCCCGCACCCTTTCGCCCTTCGTTCACCCCTTTGTATAGTTTTACCGCATTTTCGACAATTTTTTTAACTTCAAGCAAAATTTCCCCGGGCTCACGTGATCCTGCATTGAAAAAGGAAAAGAATGAGCCCAAGTAGAACTTTTTTCGTTGAATTTTACCGGAGATATGAATTTTTCAAAATTGGTGTCATTTTGACCCCAGGTTACCGGAAAAGGTAAAAAAAAAAAACTAAGGCTATCGTTCCAGGGCTAATACTTGGTCCAGTAGCGTACTTCCTCGGGGAAATGTGAAAATTAGTTTGATTTTTTTAGAAATGGCAACTGGGAACAGTTTTCATCCCCGATAGCATTGGATATCTCATAGGAACGAATTTCTTTGGTATGATAGCTTATCGTTACGGTAGAGTGAAAACAGCAGTGTTGGCGATGTGTTTGGTGGGCGTGAGTCTGATACTGTTACCTTCGGCGACAACGATGTCGCAGTTGATAATCCCACATCTTGGTATGGGTCTTGGGATTGGTATAGCGGATGCTGCTCTAGTTCCATTGCTAGCGAGCCTGGTCGATCAGGATGGAAACTATGGTCCTGTATACTCGATACAGCAGGTGGCAGTGAGTCTGGCTTACTCCTTGGGTAAGTGTGAGATGAGGGAAGTGAAAAAATGAGCAGAAGGCAAAAATGGGATGAAATTTATTTGCTGAAGGAAGAGAGATCGATCGTTTCGATGACGTATGCATTATTCTGCTTTATTGTGTTCAAGGCCCGATACTTGGCAGTGAACTCGTTCGTGTTATGGGTTTCCAATGGGTAATGAGGAGCGTCGGTCTTGTAAATATCGCTTATTGTCCATTGCTCGCTTACGTTACACTCGAACGAAGAAAGCCTCTTGCTGACGAGGAAACCAAAGAGTACAGTAGTATCGAGAAGCCTCATCAGGCTTGCAGTACCAAGTACCAAAGATTCGACGATTCCGACGATGACCTTTGAAGTATTCTTCGCTCGTTGCGAATTCCACGTCATTATTTCCACGCTAACCTTTAGAATTTACGACGTTGAAGTTTGCATCGTTGGAATGCAACAAAAACTCATTATTTTTTCTAGCAGAGGACAAAATTTTCTTGCAGTATTTGTGAACGATGATGAGAGCCAGTCTTTGCCAGTGAAAAACTGAATTTACTAGAAAAATTCGAACGATCGAATTTATTATGAAAATAATGGATAACATTTTTTTTTTTTTATTTCGTCTGATCCCACCGATACAAACTTCAACATCATTTCGAATTTCACTCGTGTATGCTCCTTGTAAAATAAAAATTTCAATAAAAAATCATTTATGTCCAGCGATCGATTTTCGAGATATTTTCTCCACGGAGGCTCATTACACGATAATTGTTTGTACGAGAAATAATTTAATCGGTGTAAATATTGGCAGCAGCCTACGTCAACATCGTGTATCGATATATATTCGTCCCAAAGAATAAAAATAATCACATACCAGACAAAATGGTTTATCATCAAAATAATGAATAAAAAAAAAATTTTAAAAATTCAGATTTGGCTCCTGTATCGTCCTTGTAAAATAAAAATTCAATGTCCAGCGATCGATTCTCCAGATATTTTCTCCATTGAGAATCATTACGCGATAATTGTTTGTACGAGAAAAAAAATTAATCAATGTAAATATTGGCAGCAGCCCGCGTCAATATCGTGTATCGATATATATTCGTCAAAAGAATAAAAATAATAGCATATCGGAAAAATGAGTTATAAATAGAAGGGAGCAGGTTTACGATTTTTTTTCTTCGTTTTTTTTTCGTTCAGCATGGAATTTTCCTTACAGTGTAGGATGAAGTTGAATAAATCGTTGTTGGAAGTAAATTACCCGAAAGAAATAGGACGAAAATCAACATTGCTATACATATCAAAAATACACCTATAGTATTACGTGACGAGGACATTTTGATACAGACGAGGGTCGCGTTGTGTGTTCGTGTCAAGCAACCCTTGTTGTAGCACTGTATTGCGAACGATAAGTGGATCTGTGCTATAACCGAGGCATGATGTTTATGGTAGGAAACACTCACGATATATAAGCACCAAGGCAACTATAACTAATTGGAATGGCTAATTGCTTCGTCTATCAGGGAGTCTTCGAGTCTCGAGTGTTCGACAAGCTCCGATAAACGAGATTCTATAAATAGTCCAAACAAATAGTTGCAATGGAACATATTTTCATTGCCGCAATTGTCTCTTTATGAATTTAACGTAATTCGAATTAACGACACTGCGCGCCATGAACGCGAGACGAATCCATGCGGCCAGCGAGTTGTAACGTTCCTCAAAGGCTCCATTTCCTGTTCGACAGGAAATCGCTTCTTAGGGATGTTGAGTCCCAGATCGCAAATGACAAGAAAATTCTGAAAATTTTGTATTAACCATTTGAGAGATCGTGGAAAAATGTCACGACGACTAGGAAGCTCGTTATTAAACAATTAAATTTAGTCAAATGTAAGTTTCTTTTCCGACCTCTGAATTTTTATATGTCGACTATGAACTGAAAGCAACGGAAACATTAGGACGTTTATTGATAAATAATTGTTGTGTTCGCTTAAAGAATTGTTTTTAACAAAATGTTAATTTTTTAATAACGAGAAAAACATAAATTTTCAACTTTTTAATTTTGCGATAACGTTTTTTGGACGTTTAAATTTTTCAATTTCTGAAAAATACCGATAAGCAACGGGAACAAGATGAAGTTTATTGATAAATATTTGTTGAGTTTCTTTGAAAAATTGTTTCTAAAAAAATGCTAAAACGGACAATTTGAATTGCATAATGAATAACGAATCCTATAAAAATACTTCATACAAAAACATACGAAATTTTCCGAGGTTTCTCATCATTTAAAATTCCAACCCTTAACATGGTTAAAGTAATGAACATAGAAATCTTAAAATTCGGTATGTCGTTAGATGAACCAGAGGTCACGTACAAATTTCACAAAGATTAAGGAGCTATTTGGTGAACGATTAAGATTAAGAAAATGCTTAAGGTGAAGGGAGTAATTTTATTGGCATAGCTGAAGGAATAATATTGATGGCGCGTCAGTTTGTCAGCGTCATTAGTGAGCGTCTGTAATTTTTCGTAGCGATAAAAAATTCGGCGGCGGATCTCGACGTTTAAAAAGTAAAAAATGATGATTTTTTTTGTTGGTTGTGGTTTTTGATGGAGAAATTAGTTGTCACGAGGCCCGAAGGACTAGGGTAGCTATGGATATACGTCGAGGAATATCGTTAGTCGGTAGCCCTATCGGATTACACTCGCGAAACCTTTTACCATCTTTTTCCTTTCAAAGTTTGAGCAGCTTCTCAAGTAACACCCTTCGGGGATGCTTTGCCTTCGAACATCCTCAGCAACGACATCAACGCATTTGTATACACACGCTCCTTCGAGTCTATATATGTATATGTGTTTACATACACGCGAGTAACATTATAGGATAAGAAATTACAGCTCAGGAAGGGCCGTTTGCCGCCGGCGCGCGTCATCGCTCGATGCGCAGTTGCTTTCCCATTTATCCGTGAAAACAAGACATTCTCATTGCCCAAAATTTAGTTAACGTCATTTTCTTATTAAGGTTTACGAAAAAAATGAAAATGACTAGAAAAAATGGTGCCCGAGCGTGTGTTTGGCATCGGCACACGTTGTCAATTTCGAAAGGTCAGTCTTATGGCTCGAGTGAGAAAAAAAAAAAAAAGATTGCAAGAAAGAAAGCGTGTACAAAGACAATGGATAACAAGGCGACGGAGGAGTGGATGCCTCGAGGCTTTTCGGAGCGAGTACGACAAGAGGATACGAAGCTCTCAACATTTTTTTCATCGCATGCTCCAAGTTCAACTTGAAAGATTTTCCAAGCACCGAAAGTACGAAGCTCCAAGCACATAGTCGCATTTTCACTCATTAAATTATCACGTCCCTCGTCTAATTGGCCGGTTGATTAAAACCTGAGAAAAAGCTCGTTTTTCACTAATTTTCGTTGAGGACAATATTAAAAGCGAGCTCGCGTCTCATAACGAGCAAGAGTCATGCAAAAATTCAGTCCATTCGCTCTCGTGTTGTTCATAACCGGAGGCAAAACTGCGTTTCGGGTCTCCGGTCGAGAAACGAGGCTGAAGCGCCCTCGAGACATTCGTCGAAGCTCTCGTCGACGTTCCGTCTCCCTTGCGTGCCCGTTAGAAGAAAATCGGTCATTGAGAAAAAGAGGAAAAAAAATGGTGAAAAAGCCGAGTGTTTTTTGAGAGCTGCGTAAACAATGTGCTGTGTAAAAATCGCGGGTCGAGTCGGTGCGGAATTTCTTATGCATATAGTGACACTCTCACTGTTCCAGGGAGAATGTGCCTCTTGCAAAGTTGGACGATGAATGTAGGTGGAAAAAAATTAAGTATTTGCTTCATTATAACGTGATGGAGAAAAGGCTCGACTGCGACGAGAGCAGGCCAAGATTTCGGAGACGTGTGAGCTCTGGGAAAGAGAGAAGGGAAGGGAAAACGTGAAAGGAGAAGGAGAGCAGGGAACGAGATGAAGTTGGGCCATGAAAAAGCCATTAACATGACACTGAAGAAAAAAAAAATGAAAAATGAAGAGAGAAAAGTCTCTGGTTCGTCGTGGATCGAAATGCGCAGCCAGTTTTTTTTTTCTTGCCTCCGTAAAAGATATTTCCATTTTTATAACTCTTTTTGTTGTTGTTGTTGTTGTTTTTACGACGTGAAACCTCTTTTCTACACAATGCAGGCACACGTGGTTGCACTCTATATTTTGCTCCATACGAGCGCGTCCTTTTTGCATCTTCTCTCAATTATACTCTCCACATTATTCATCCCTTGTGCCCTTTCGAGTAATTAATGTGTTGATCCGGAGCAAGTCTCGTTCGCTTACAGAGAGAATATTATAAAAGAAAAGCTCATTGTGTATACATTTGCGAGGAGCTTGTGAATTGTAAACGAAATAAAAGACTCGGGAAAAGAAATAACGAAATAATCCCTCAACGTTTTTCATCCCTTTTCATTTATTTGTCTTGATTCTTTTGTGATGCGCGATAAATGGCCTGGAAGCACAAGCAACATTTCTGTTCTAGTGAGAATTCTCATTTGTCAAATTTTAATACGAAATTCTGAAGGAATAACCAGCCGAGCGGTTGATGCGAAAAGAAGGAAATATGTTACGCCGGGTAGAGCATCATTTTCCATCGGCTCTTGCTGTCTCACGCCATATAGAAAGTCGAAGGGGATCGGAACCCCCGAGATGACTAAAAAAAAATGAGTTTTTATACACATTTTTGTTGAAACTCTAGGGAGCCCGCTCCCTTCGCTAGTGAGTGCGTAAAAATCATATTTCGCATCGTCTTTGGAAAATGGAGTAAAAAATAAATTTATTTTTCCGAATTCTTGCTGCGTTATCGGGTCCGAATGGCCGGCAGGAGAATTATTTTAGGTCCGATGGATATAGCAAAATAGAAAAAAAAGCGATGCTTTTCAACGAATTGAAAAATCCAATTATTTACAAAATTAATTAAAAACGAAAGTTTTGTACAAATTATTGTTGAAATTCTTTGAAGTAAAAATGAAGTAAAAAGAAAATATATGATTCTTGCTGCGTTATCGAGTCCGAATGACGAGTAGGAAATTCGTTCTGGCGTTAATGGATACAGCAAAATAATAAATAGAAGCGACGCTTTTCAACAAATTGAAAAATCCCATTTTTTACGAATTTAATTGAATAATGGCTTTAATTGTTCTTTTAATTTTATAATTGGCTCTTATTTTGGTGAATTCCGACTGCGTTATCAGGTCCGAATGACGAGCAGGAGAGTCGTTAATGCTGAGGTTAATGGATACAGCAAAATAATAAATAAAAGGGATGGTATGGGTTGAAGGAACGGCTGAAACTCGTAAAAATCCGAGGACGTATCTCTCCGTGGCATCTGCTCGAACAAGTCGTTCTAAGTAGTAAGCGAGGGGAGGGGGTAGGGGAAAGTAAAATTATGGGAAATTCCTTGAAGCTTGGAGATTTGGGCGAGAAGCAAGGAATTTGGTGAAATTGGTGTTTTACGCTACCGAAAAAATCCGCGCTGCCGACACGCGGGCGCACGAGAGTCGAATCCACGAGCAAGCTCGCGTATAGTTTTCTACCACCACCCCGCCGTCGGAACAAATTTTGCTTTTGGTCCGAGGGGGATGCTGCGTCCGGGACCGTGTACTCAGAGCACCAGCAGCAGCGAAGCAGCACCGCGTATCGATCTCGCACCCTACCAACCGACCGAACCACCGACAGACAAGCCACCAAGCAAGCTCACGCGCACTCGTACAAACTTACACATATCACCGTATATAGCTCTCACCTCGTGAGCCTTTACACTGACGTTATCACCGACCAACTTACACGAAAGCTCTCCCGCTCGGCGCTATCCACTGCTCCGAGAGAAACACACCTCTCCCTCTCTCTCTCTCTCTCTCTCTCCTTCTTTCTCTCCGACTCCCTTTCCCTTTTGCCCGCACTCTTCCTTACTCGCGATCCTCGCAGCCTTTATCCCTCTCCCTCTTTTTCTTTCACACACACGCACGCACTCGTCGACAGAGCCACACAAACATTTCCTACTGGGTCTACTGCCCGTTGGTTGGGTTCCCCATCGAGGCTTCAGTAAGCTCGGGGCTTTCGACCGGTGCACGCCCAATCACAACTCTGTCCTCTAAACTTGTTCAACGACAAAAATATATGCTCGGTTCTCGTCAACGTGAAATCTTGATCCAGTAACTCTCCTCGACGTAATGACCTTCTCAATCTTTCGTAACAGTGTTGATGTTTTTTTTTTTTTAACTCTACCAGAAAATTCGTTGTGGCTCTGAAATTGTGACAGTGATATTTTCAGCGCTTTCGCGCAACTCCGACAATCTTTAATTTTTTCGTTTGTTTTTTTCGAGGCCACAACTCGTCGAAGGAATTTATTTTTCTCATTCCTCGTTGTGCGTTATCTCAGTGAAAATTTTACCATCAGGATATCGCGATAAAAGAAAATACCGTCAACTTTTATTGCCTCAAGACCAAGCCGATGAATAAGTCTTCATGGGAAAACTAAGTCACGTAAGATTATTAGATAAGGAATCGTGTTACAATCGCAGAGTGTAACATGTCGAGAATTTTATTGACAGAATGATACAAACTTATCGAATTAATACGCACCGCGTGAAAGACGTTTAGAAATGTTACTGTCGTGTGCTAAATTCATCGAATTCTCGAACGTTTTTGCTGGATCCAGTTAATCTATATCGACGCGTAGTCCCCGGCATTTATTTTGTTGACACGTCGCGACTCGTTACGAGTCAATGAGCTTCTCAAACAATAATACACTCGGAAAAATTCAACGAGAACTTTCTCAACCGCTTTTCGTCGAGATTCCTTACGAAAAAGCGATAAACACTGGAAAATTAGTGACAAGCAGTCTATTTTCAAAATAAACTATGAACCACGCGTTACAGTCTGACGCGATAAAAATAATAGAGAGAAAGTTGTGCGAGCGGCAATTGAATTTGCCACCGGCTGTTGGAACGAATAATAAACACCAATCACGTGAATCTTGAAAACGTTTGCTAGCGGACGATGTTTACAGTAGGAATTTACATATGAGCTGCTGTCGTGCTAGTGTCGTGGATGCAGCGATGTTTCGATCGAATCTGCGAATAATATATAATATAAACATCGGAGGATGTCATTGGACTTTGCGTTTGGAGCTTGGAGAGGATTTGAGGAGGAAAAAGATTACAAGTTGCTCGTGAAATATTCATATGCAAAGAAAAAATCTGATTTTCTCCGGAGATCGTAAAAAAGCGATAAAATGACGGGAGATTTTTTTTTTTTTTGTATTTGGTAGTCAGGAGATAATGGATGAGGTTTGTAACACGTAATGAAATGAAATTCTGGTGAATATTGTTCGGGAGACTAGAATCGCGGTCAGGTGAAGCACCGGAGCCGGAGCATTCAGACGAGACGTTTATTATGATCGTTCCGTCTGTCTCTATATGCGCGTTCGTATAAATTAGTATATATGTATATTACCGGTATGTATATATGTACCGATCGCGTCGTCTTTTAGCGGGATGTAGGATGAAATTGTTCAATCATCACCAACGACACGCTATGATTTCTCCTGGGGAACTCAGAAATATCCTATCGAGATAATGAAGAAGGAACTCGATTGCTTTTCAGTTTAATGATAAATGAGAGAAAAATCGATCGATCCGTACCGCGGCACCGAGACAGCGGTTTCGAAAAAGCTGTTGCTATCTTTTTTTTTTTCTCTTCTTTTTAATATCCTGCGTCCTGATCCTTATCGCATTCTCTTATCTCGTGAACTATTACGTGGTGATAATTCTTATCGTTTTAAAAATTAAGTACGTTCTCGAGTGTTGAGGTAGGAAGAAAAATGAGCATGAAGCTGAAGTTGCCGACGTTGCAATCCAACGAAAAATATTGATTTTCTTTGACGTTTTGTTTAATTTTTTTAAATATTTTTATTTTTCGACCTGATACACTTTTTGGGTCGCGAAAATCGATCGTTTTATCGTCGCAATTACATTTTGCATCTGCATTTCGTTGCATTGGAAAACTGGAAATGAAATCTTGATGATGAAAAATCGTGCGAATTTTGATGAAGACGATAAACTCAATACGTTTTTGGATATTTTCGAAAATTTCCTCATTTTAGCAGTACATTTCGTTTTGGAACGGAGTTTTCAGCGAAATTTACGATTGGAACGACAAAAATTTGCCTCCGGAGGGACTTTCCCGAATATTTTTCACTGCGATGACACAATTCTTGGGATTATTAAAAACGAAAAACTTTAGTCAAACGTATCGAACGGAATATCGATTTTATCCAACAAGATTTTGTTTCCGATGAACGATCCAAACTCCAACGTCTCAAATGAACGAGTTTGTGGAAAATTCGTCCTGTAAATACGTTTTATTCAGAATCCTTGGACTAGCTTTACGTCCAGGAAAAATGGATCTTACTTAATGATCCTGAAGTTTGCAACGTTGAGAATCAACGAAAAATATTTTTTCTATTAATTATTAATCGAATTTTGAAAATCATGACAATTTTTCGTGGAGATTGAGTTTTTGGGTTGCCGGAGACAATATTGGGCTCAGCTGAAGAAATAAAATAATTTCGGTGCGTTCCCAACGATGCAAACTTCGACACCACAATTTTTGAAGCTCTTACGTGAGATTTTTCAGTCCCAATTCGAAAAACAAGCTCAAGGCCCAAGGCAATTTTTGTCCAAAGGGAAAATTGCACGATTTTTTTTCAATTGTACGATGAAAATCGACGAAAAAAAAAAAACAGGAATGGAATATTCGATGATTTGGAAAAAAATATGTTGTCAGATGATTGAACGTCGAAGAGGATACTGAAAAGTATTGAAAGGCGGGGGCTCTGGCGATTGGGCAAAGGAAAAGATAGTTGATGAGTGACTCGAATCCCTGCCGACCGAGTGTCTCGTCCACCAGGAACTTACAATGCCTGGCGGTTGTTCGCCTGCTTCTAGCTCCGGTCCTCCATCTCTCTCGTTTTATCAATAGACCACATGATCTGTGTGGCCGGTGAAGAGGTTCGCAAAGAGGCAACGTTGCTCACGAAACAGACCGGAAGCGATTGAGATTGATAGATTGACGACTGTACGAGGAGGAGCATCGCGTACATGGATCTCGTAACCCGGTGCACTTTGTTCGTAAGCTTCGGTGACCCAAGTGACTGACATTTCCCAAGAGAAACGTGGAGGAGGATCAACCACGTGACAAATGTTCCAATCCAATTGTACAAATACTTTTCAAATATTGAGAAAAAATAAAGAATCATTTGGCTACGAGTGCAGTGATGAGGATCGAGATCGATCGATCGACTCCATCGTCGTCGCGACGCCGGGATTTTCCCTTGAACCAGGTAAACCAGGAAAAAGTTAATTGTCGCATTTTCCCCGAGTCATTAAATTAATTGCTCTATTGATTAAGCTGCTCGATGGGATATCCCGAAACATTAACGTCAGAAAATGTCAAATTTCATTTTTTTTTTTGCTGACCAAACTGCCGACTATGGTTCACAGTATCCAAGGACTCGTAGATTGAGATCGTTGGAATACGTGCTTTGGTCGGCAGCGATAACATCTCAAGTCCGAGCAGCTTCGATGAACAGGTGATATGGAGGCCGAGGACGAAGTAGACGAAGAACAACCGGGAGATCACAAGGAGGTGAACATCGACTAAATTAAAATAGACACAAAAATCGTTCTCCATTATTTTCCTTAGTGCGTTTTTATTCTTATTTTCAGTAGTTTTAATTTTTACCCGAGCTTGAAAATAGTTCGAAACCAAAATAGAAATAATTTATTTTATAAAAATAATAATTTATACAATTATAATAACATTTTATAATAATTATATTATTATTATTTGAAATAAAAAAATAAAATGAATTATAATTTATAAAATTGACAAATTTATAAATTTATAAATTTATAAAATTTATAAATTTATAAGATTTATTAATTTATAATTTTGAAAATAAAAAATAAAAATATAAAATATAAATTGAAAATTAAATTAAAAATATAAAAATTTATAAATTTATAAAATTTATAATTTTATGATTTTTTATAATTATAATTTATGTTATAATTCCATTTTACTTGTGTCGAAATTTTATTCGGAATTGAGTGCTTAATTTTTTGTTTTGCTTAGTAAAAATGACTAATTGCCATGAATTTTGTATTTTTTTCGAAAATAGATAAACATCAACAATAATTTAGAGAGTTACGGCAGTACCATGAAGATCTCAACGATGCCAACGAGATCGAGTGATTCACCGGAACGAAAAGAGTCGGCTACGCTCTTAAAATCCTCACCGGTCGAGCCATTGATAATCCAAGATTTTCAGGAGCAGAAAAATCAAGCGTCGGAGGAACGTCAAGAGAGTACAGAAAGCGAAAACGATGAGCAGTCCGAATCAAAAGTAAATGTAAGGACAAACACGAAGACTGACGCTACGAAAGAAGGAGGCGAAACTTCAAAACTTACTAAAAGTAAAAGAATATCATGCCAAGATACGATTCACGAGGCCGAGGAGGACGATGGACTCACAATGGATCGCGTTGGCAAGTGAGTCTCCCATTAAATTCTCCACTTCTACTAAGGAATCCCGTCAGATGTTACATTTATTTTTCAAATGTCGAGGACAGTCTAGACAAACTCTAATTAACCCTGGAACGGTAATCTGGGGTCAAAAACGATCCCAAGCGACTTTGAATCCCACACCCTTCGTTCTTCTGGTTTTTATCGTTTTACGACATTTGTGACTAATTTTTTTACTCCGAGCAAAATCTAGCCAGGCTTACGCGATCCTGCATCAAAAAACCAAAAGAATGAGCCCAAGTTGAACTTTTTTCGTTAAATTTTACGGGAGATATGAATTTTTCAAAATTTACTTCAAATCCCGAGCCCTTTCGCTCTTGGTTCGTCGGGTTTTTTTTTATCGTTTTTCCACATTTTTCACTAATTTTTCAACTTTAAGCCAAATTGTCCCAGGCCCGGGGGTGATCCTGCATTAAAAAACGAAGAGAATAAGCCCGCGTTGAACTCTTTTCGTTGAATTTCACCGGAGATATGAATTTTTCAAAATTAGGGTCATTTTGACCCCAGGTTGCCGAAATCTTGTAAAAAGTCCGACAACCAATCGGTGTTTTATTTATTTTATTGAATTCTGGGCTCGACCGACTTGGGCAGACGGGCAGATATACACGATATGAGACATATAGATTGGAAGAGTTATCGGTTAATCGGTCAACGTCCAACAGAATTTCGACGGACGTAGCGACTTCCAATTTCTAAGGATGTCGCATTAGCTTTCCAAACTTTGAGCTCCCCTCTAATAAATTTCCGTCGAATCCAATTATTTCTAAAGATACCTTCCGGAAAATATAACACGCAGCAGTATATTAAATGCGTTGTATAGCATTATGGATCCCAAGCACTCAGTCAAAGTTGGAGAGTGCGATATAATGTATAATGTATATATATACGTATATAATTTGGAAAGTTGAGTTGTCGAGAGCGCTGGAGAGAGAGCCAAGAGTCCTTCCTCCATCTGAGTCGCCTGAGTCGGCTCGACTTTGAAAAAAGTTGGAAAAAGTATTTTGTTGCACTTAAAGGTACCTCGAAGCGAATCCGGCACTCGTCGAAGCATGGCTCCGTGACAAAGCGAGCACCGAGCTCAGGAGACGGCTCGAGACTTCGAATCTTGTCCCAAAGTCGACGAGCCTCAGTTTACGTCACGAGGAGAGCGTCCTCGTAAGAAGCAAACGCAATAGCGTCACGTCCGACTTGTTTCAATCGTGGTTGGCATCGAGTTCGCCGATAAAACGAAGCAAAAGCCCGTGCAGGTAAATCACCAAAGGTCACGATAGCGCTTTTTCTTTTTCTCGTTTTTTTTCTTCTTCTTTTTTTTATTGTACACGCGACGTTTTCTATACTTGCCACTTGACATTTGCACCGAAATGGTGCGAGCAGGAAATCCGAGTTGAGCGCAGCTCTCGTTATAGCGCGAGAATAAAATTCTCGTCCTATTTTTACAGCTTTGAAAAGTGATTAAAATCATTTTTTTAAACTTGAAAAATAGGACGAGAATTTTATTAAAAAATCATTTTTATCATTTTTTAATAATACAGTTTTAATACTTTTTTATATTCAATATTTTTTATATTTTTTATTTATAACAATTGTTTCATGAAATTTCAATCAATCTTTCGATCAATTTTTAATAAATTTTTTAATGCATTTTTAATACATTTTTTAATAAATTTTCAATAAATTCTTCAATAAATTTTGAATACATTTTTCAATTAATTTTAAAGAGATTTTTAAATCAATTTTTCATAAATTTTTAGTAAATTTTTAATGAATTTTCCATTTTTTCTTTTATTTCATTTATTTTATTTTCAATTTAATAATTTTTTGAATAAATTTCAATGAATATATGTTGAACGAAGGGATGCGATGATGGAAGGGTTGTGAAAGTTTAAATCTTTTGATACGAAAGCAGGTCACCGATTTCATGGATCGGACGTCGGGAAGAATTGAATCAGCTAGACGAGGGTGAACTTTTTATGGAATTGATTCGCGATGTGGCAAATGAGCTTGATATCAACGTATTGTGCCACAAAATTCTGGTAAACGTGGGCATCCTGACTCATGCCGATCGCGGTAGTCTATTTCTTGCCAAGGGTCCCTTAGAGGATCGTTATCTAGTCGCTAAATTGTTCGACGTCACTCAAGACACCGAACTTTCGGTCGCACTACAACGTGCCATAAACGAAGAAATCAAAATACCATTTGGTGTCGGAATCGCTGGTCACGTCGCACAAACCAAAGAGATCATTAATATTAAGGACGCCTATAAGGTTTGTCACTTCAGAAACGACGAGCATTTCCTCTTTGGAAAAGACTCAGCAATAATCTTTATATCGTCGCGCAATTGTTTCGCCTTGGTCGTCACTCCATTGCTATTGTTTTTAGGATCCGAGATTCAACAGTGCGATTGACATGCGTACTGGCTATAAAACTACGCTTATCCTGTCGATGCCGATTTGTAATTACGAGGGCGACGTCATCGGTGTTGCGCAAATAATCAATAAAACGAACGCTAGCAATGAATTTACGGATCATGACGTCGAAGTATTTCAGAGGTAACAAAACCCATACACAATGATGCAATATTTAATAGACAACGTAATACCCTCATTCGCTAAATACTCTGTATTCTTTTAGGTATCTTACGTTTTGTGGTATTGGTATACAAAATGCTCAATTGTTCGAGCTGTCAGTTCAGGAATATCGAAGAAATCAAATACTTTTGAATCTTGCGAGGAGTATCTTCGAGGAACAAAATAATCTCGAGTGTCTCGTTACCAAGATTATGACAGAAGCTAAGGAGTTGCTCAAGTGCGAGAGATGCGCAGTTTATTTATTAGATTTGGATTGCGGCGAAGCGGTG
Organism: Campopleginae sp. 14b; assembly: GCA_030522525.1. NCBI lineage: Eukaryota > Metazoa > Arthropoda > Insecta > Hymenoptera > Ichneumonidae > Campopleginae sp. 14b. The sequence goes on from JAPYYS010000232.1 coordinate 331,517, forward strand.
AGTCTGCAGAGTACTTGTTCGACGTGCAATTATTAACACCCACGGTTCGCATGAAAACCGACCGGAGGACTATTAACCCTAGAACGGTGACTTAATTTTTTTGTTAACTATTCCGGTAACCCGGGGTCATAAATGACGGCCAATTTTTAAAAATTCATATCTCTGGAAAAATTCAACGAAAAAAGTTCAACTTGGGCTCATTCTTTTCGTTTTTTAATGCAGGATCACGTGAGCCTAGGGCAATTTTACTTGAAATCAAAAAATTTGTCAAAAATGCGGTAAAACGATAAAAAACAGGAGAACGAAGGGAGAAAGGGCGCGGGATTTAAAGTCGTCTGGGTTCGTTGGTTACCGTTCTAAGGTTAATTGCAGTCACAGCTATCGAGTTATAATCAAGTCTTTGGATTTGGAAATCTACGGAGTTGATTGATTTTTTTGAAAAGTTGAATTTCTCGAATATTAAAAAATTGCAATGCCTCTAAATATGTTTCTGCATTTATTTTCCAGGGACATTTGGAAAAAATAGTAGAACGTCCTGGTCGCTCGATTCAGGAGGACCGGAAACCACTTTCCAGGAGAGAAGTAAGACATTTTTACGATTCGATTGAATAAAAAATGATAATGATTAAAAAAAAAAACAATCTTTTCTAATTCTGAAAATGTGAATATTTCAGAGTAACAACATCGACATGGAGGACATATTTCAACGTCACGTGAGTACAGAGGAATCGATTGTCCAATCTTTTAAAAAGTTCAAGAAAGCTCTCGTCCTCATGGATTTCTTGATTTTTTTTTTTTTTTTAATTTGCAGTCGAATTTGGACGCGAATGCGAAATTCACGATGGCTTTCGAGATGGAGAACGGCACGCAGGAGGCAAGAATTTACAGGCCAACGTCAAATGATTTATCAACGCCGCTAGGAAAAATCGCTCGATACGTTGCAACGACGGGGCAAATATTAAACATCGGAGATGTGGCGACTTGGCTGAAGAAAGACGTTTGGGATGAGGAAAAGGAGCCAATCAAGAGTATCCTTTGCATGCCGATCGTCAATGGTCAAAGGAGCGTTATCGGTGTCGCCCAGCTCATCAACAAGGTCCGTCGCGGTACGAAATAAACGAGAGCAAAATCTTTTGCCAAAGAAATAGCAAAAACAAAAAAAAATACAAAAAAAAAAAACAAAAATCCGCATTGAACCTTATTTCGAGGAATTCTTCTGGTTTTATTATAAAAAAAAAGATCTTTTTGCTTTGAATATCCACAGGACAACGGAAGCGCCTTCACCGATTCGGACGTCTCGATATTCGAGGCATTCGCGATATTTTGCGGGCTCGGAATTCACAACACTCAGATGTACGAGTCTGCGTGCAAACTCATGGCCAAACAAAAAGTCGCTCTCGAATGCTTGAGCTATCATGCGACTGCGAGCAACGATGACGCTTCCAGACTGACCAGTGACACTATACCGTCCGCTGATAAATACAATTTGTACAGTTTCACTTTCATCGATTTTGAACTCAACGACGATGACACGTGCCGAGCTACCGTACGCATGTTCAAACAATGTGATCTTATTCAAAGATTTCACATACCCTACGATGTCCTTTGCCGATGGATCCTCAGCGTCAAAAAAAATTACAGGTGCGTCCTGCATGAGCAAAAAAATAATCGATTTTTTTAACATTTCGTCCGACGACGTTTCGACAACGACCTCCTGCCCGTTAGTGACCATTTTTTTTTTTCGACGTTTTTAGACCCGTCAAGTATCACAATTGGAGGCACGCACTTAATGTCGCGCAGACAATGTTCGCGATGTTGAAAACTGGCAAGATGGAACAATTCATGACGGATCTGGAGATCCTGGGTCTCTTGGTTGCTTGTCTATGTCACGATCTCGATCACCGTGGGACAAACAACGCTTTCCAGACGAAAACCGAGTCCCCCTTGGCGATACTTTACTCCACGAGTACAATGGAACATCATCATTTTGACCAATGCGTCATGATCCTAAACTCGGACAGCAACAATATTTTCCAGACGCTTTCGATGGAGGATTATCGGAAAGTTATGAGGGTCGTGGAAAACGCGATCCTCTCGACCGATCTCGCGGTATATTTCAAGAAGAAAAATCGATTCATGGAGTTGATCGACGAAGGAGAATTCGACTGGCAGAGCGAGGAGAAAAAAGATCGTAAGTTTTGAAAGCTCGATCGACGCTTTTTGCGCTCTAACAATGAAAAGCAGCGATTATTCTGGCTAACTCGCTTTTCCTTCCTCGAAGAGGAAGCTATGTGACGGTGAAATTGTTTTTTTTTTTTCAAAATTTTAATGTCAATGTGCTTAAAATCCCAAAAACCCGAAAAATCTGGCACTGGAAAATTTAAACGTTCATAACCCGAGCACGGTTTGAGCTACAGGACTCCCGTTTTGCACAGATTTTAATCCATACAAGCTCTTTATTCTCTGAGAATTTTGTTGGAATTGCTAGAAAAATACGAACTGTACAGCATTTTATAATTTTCAAAAAAAGAGTTTTGACGCTCTAATTTCGGTAATTTTGCAGATTTATGGCTAATTTTTTTTCTATGGATAGAGTATCATGATGGGAAGGTTGGTATTGAATTTTGGGAATATCGGTCGAACGGTTTAAATTTTATGATTTTTCAAATTTTACGCAAAAGTGGGATTTTTTAAAAATCGTCCGACCGCATTAATTTCTGCAAATTTAGTAAAATATTACGCACAAATTTGTACTTCCTCTTTACTTTCCAAAAAAGTCGTCAAAATTTCAAAATTTGGATGAAAATAGGAAAAAAGTGTGAATTGAAATTTGGAAATTGTTTTTTTTTTTCAGTTTTGTGCGGAATGATGATGACAGCTTGCGACGTCAGCGCGATCGCGAAGCCGTGGGAGATCCAGCATCGAGTGGCCAAGCTGGTTGCCGACGAGTTTTTCGACCAGGGTGATCTCGAGAAATTGCAATTGAATCAGCAGCCCGTGGCAATGATGGACCGTGAGCGAAGGGACGAATTGCCGCAGATGCAAGTCGGTTTTATCGACGTAATTTGTATGCCGCTGTACAAAGTGCTGTCGGAAACATTTCCCTGGATATTGCCGTTGTACGAAGGGACTGCAGAAAATCGTAAGAACTGGCAGGACCTGGCGGAGAAAGTTGAAATGGGATTGACGTGGATAGACCGAGACACGATCGAGGAGCCTGTCGAGGAGTTTGTCTCTTACGAGCCCAAAGACATTGAATTCACAGTGACGACCTTGAATTGTGCTCAAAGTGAAAAAAAAGACGTTCCGGGTGTGGCGAGAAGTTCGGACTGTCCTAAAACGGCTTTGGGCAAATTTGCTTCCTTAAGAAAAGGCGGACGATCGTTAGGCAAAGGCGTGAGACATCGGCTTAGTCGATCTCTGTACGCTCGTTCGAGTTCCGAGGACACGGGCAAGGCGAAAGTCCTGTTGCCTGAGAGGAAGAGCCGCAACAAGCTCTGCTTGCTCATATGACGATTAACATCGTCCACGACTTTGGAGAGCATCCCTGAGTGACCAGGCGATCGAGAGGCTTGGGCTGATCGTTGACCGCGACACATCGAATCTGACACATCGACCTCCGACGAAGTGAAAGATTCATCGAGCACGAAACAAACCTGCGAGTTCGAGAAACACACTCATGCAGTTCCAATTTCTCAAATCGCGTTGGCCCCAAACGCCAGAAGGTTTTTCGTCCCGCACAACCAAAACTATCGTTCCCAATCATTTCCCAACGGAGCCTCAACCACGAGCGACATCCCCGCGAGAAAGTGAACCAAATTTATTTTCTAGCTCGTATTTCCGTCACGACGTCCTCAAAAACGATCGATCGGATGATTTAATGGAAGAATCTCAACTTCCGTGCGGTTGAGTCTGGACGATTGAATTTATTAGGCAGTAGGCACGAGTGTAAACAAAATCAAACAGAATTATAGAAGTAACGGCCACAGATCCATGGCGATTCGATGATAAAAGCGCGTCACTGGCGCCTGACTCCGTGCTCGTGGCTTCGACAGCCACACACACGGAGAGAAAAGTATGGACGAGATAAAAATAAAAGTGCGAGAAATCTTATGGAATTGTTGGAATAATTTTTAAAAAATGATAAATAAGCCGAGCACGTGGTGGAAGAGCAACGAGATCCTCGCGAGTATAGCCGAAGATCTATTTTGTAAAACATTATTTCACAGTCGCTATCGATCGAAGAAAAATCGTGTGATAAACGAACAAGATTGACGAATCGATATTTTGAGAATCGCAATTGTGGCTATTTTTAGAAACGGAATTGCTCGATCTTTAGTCGATAGATGTTTTTTAGCCGGTTACAGGACGGCAAGGACTCGATCTTTTTTTAACGAAAAGCTCGTATGTTTTCCTCCTGCGAATCATTTTTGTCAAATATTTGTATATTTTCTTTTTTTTTCGACATTTTCACACAATTGTTAATATCGCCTGGATAGTTTTTTATTTAATAGAGGAATGAACCTCAATTGAATTGTTGTTTTTTCTTTGGAAACTTGAAATAATACGAGTGTGACGGACCTGCGAGTTGTTTCTTTCCTCTCTCTCAAAACCACAGCATCCCCATCGATGTCTACGTCACGTAACCGTCGTCGTTGTCGTCCCAAAGGATCGCAAAGGGAGTTCGGTGTCCTGGAGAATTTTCACGAACGAGAAATGTTTTTTTTTCTCCACTTTGTTAGGATTAACAATTTTCCATGTTTCGGGTTCGAAACCGGAATTTTTTTTCTATTTTCGGATCCAATTTGATGCTCAATTTGACGAAAAAAATGTTACAAAGATTTTTATCAGCTCATTCGATCGGGTCGTGGTCGATCGTCTCGAATGCAAGGACGCCTGAGACATGAAGGAGAAAAATTGGTTTTATTTTTAGTTGGAAAAATAAAATTCTCTACGAAAAATAATTCTTGGGGGCTTCGAGGGATCGAGGAGGACCGATGAATATATTTATTGGCACACAACGAGCTGCTGCGAAGAAATCGATGAGTGGCTTGTCGAATATTTCTGGACGTTTGTTTTTCTCAGGAGACAGTTTCCGGTGTCCGGGAGAAAAATTTGTATTGATCTCTGGGGCATGAGAACTTGGTCGAATTTTTATTCGACGAGCTCGTAAGTAAATTATGTGTCATTAAATTAAATTAATTCATCTAATTAATTCAATTGCATGAAATTATCTGAATCAATTTAATAGATTATCAATTATTTACTGTATTGAATCAATCAATTTAATTAATTGCATTGAACTCTGTCGACGATTCCATGAACGGGACAATTTTCTTACCGATAAATAATGAATATTTTTGTAGAATATGAAAAGAGAATTTGTTTCTTTCCGATGCCCAATTCTGCTTCCAGACTCACTCGGACGAAAAAGTTGGTTTGTTGGATCTTTTTATTATTTAGAAAAACATTTAGAAAGTACAATACGTGGGACTTGTGATAATAAAAGTCCGATGGGTTGGTATCAATTTTGTGGTTCTCGCTTCGCCCTGTTAGCTTCAACGTTGTACGAACGAACGTCCGCTCTTCGTAAATTCGTGCATCGGATCTCCATGCACATTTATTTAAGAATACATCGAAACTAATATTCCGCGCACCCAAAAATACGTTTTTTTTCCTTTGACCTCTGAATTCCATTTTAGCGATAACGCAAGGATTTTGTAGGATAGAAAGATACGAATAATCGTTCGATCGAATGGAAGATCGATTGCCATGAAATATGTCGAGACCTTATCACGTCGAAAAAAAAGTTACGAGTCTCTCATCACAAAGTGCAAAAAAATTGACATAATGGGCTCTCTTGAGCTTAAAAAAAAAATTCATTCATAATTTCCCCAATAATCAATTAATTCAAAACCAAGAGCAACCGGCCAGGGGTTGTATTTTGTGAAATGATTCTTGTGACACTTTCGTTTAAATAATAAAATCAAAACGATGTAGAAACAAAAAGAGACGAACGGTAGATATGAATCGTAGCAATTAATGTCAATAAATACGAATACCTTAGTGATAATTATTTTATACAAAATTAAGCAAGTTGATATAAATTAACCCTAGAACGATAACCTGGGGTCGAAAACCACCCCGGGTGCCCTTTCTCCCTCCGTTCTCCCGTTTTGCATCGTTTTACTGCATTTTTTACTCATTTTTTGACTCCGCGCGAAATTGCCTCAAGCTCGCCGGAGTCTGCATTAAAAAACGAAAAGAATGAGCCCAAGTTGAACTTTTTTCGTTAAATTTTACCGGAGATCTGAATTTTTCAAAATTGGGGTCATTTTGACCCCAGGTTACCGGAATAGGTGAAAAAAAGTTACCGTTCTAGGATTAATAACGTAAAAATTGAACATAGAAATAGATAATAATTTCTTCCCCTTTCGCTAAACGTAACAAAGTCCCCCCGAACGAAGTGATACTCCGAAATTATAATTTTTTCGCCCTCGAGTAGTTTTTTTTCCATTTCGGCAAGCCTCAAAATCGGAATGCGAGTTTGTAACATTTTGCTCTTCCCATTGAAGCTCGAGATCGACGTTAAAGCCCGAGACATTGGTTGCGACAATATTTTAGCGTTTCGCAAGACGATGTCGTTAGTCATTATTAATTCCCCCGATCTTGAACAGTTTTTGTTTTTTGTAAAACGAATACGTGAGGAGTTGAAAAAGGAGACGACCACCGCGTCGTAATTATAGTCACAGTTTTCATTTTGCGGAAAGTCCCAAAATCAAAAGAATAAAAAACGAGATCGCGAATAGAAAATGATAACGACTGACCGGAAGTTCGGGACTGAGATAAACGCCAGAATTTTTCGTTGCGGAAATGTGGAAAAGAAACATCCGAAAAATCAACTTTTTTCGCGATTTTCATTATTTTTATTCCTCCGTGACGTTTCTCTTTGTTCAACTTTTCATTTGCTTTAATTACATATCGAATATTAATAAATACATGCACATAGGACACATACCTGTGTATATACATGTATACGTATATATAGCTTTGTACAAAGTCGTTTTCTTCCCGATATATGCGCCCGAGCATTTACATTTATTATGGATAATAATGACGTTGAAATTTGCATCGTTGGAATGCAACGAAATTCTATCGTTTCTATGGCGATGCTGAATATGCAAATGTAGAATATAATTACGAAGATGAAACGATCGATTTTCGCGACCCAAAAAATTAATCAGCCCGAAAAATTTGAATGATTCTAAAAATTAATGAATGTCCCTACACACAACAATGTTGCCATGTTAAAGGCATAAGATAAATTGAAATGATTAGAATTTGATGAAATTTGTTGAGCATACTCTTTAGTATCAAAAATCAATGTACAAATGTTTTAAGATTTTTATTCTACATAGTTTTCGAGTAATTGAACACTAAAGTTTACGTACACCAGCACGCGATTCTGATGTCGATAGATATATTTGTAAACTCAAATTATTCGACAGCTGTATAAAAAAAAAATTTGAAATAAAATTTGTGTCATCGTATTAGATGCTAAAGAATATTATCACCAAATTTTGTCAAATTCTTCTCACATTGTTGTATGTAGCCAAGCTCCTTGAACAAAACATCGATGAAAATAAATATTTTTCGTTGGATTTCAACGTTGCGAACTTCAGCGTCATTGTATAATATCGCATATATGAATTCTTTCATAATCAGACTTATCGGATGTTATTGCAACTATATTTACTAAAAAAAACAACAACAACAAAAAACTATAAAAGTATTTAAATCTTATATTCGAACCAAAACCCTACCTTCGTTCATAATCTTATCGCGTAGCGGTTTTTTTGTTTGTCAAATAGATTAATGCCGGGATATTTGTGTTGGTGAAAAATGCACCGGCGCTGAGACGCAGAATTTCGGTTCACGGCGAATCCGCGGCGTGTTCATCGCCGGAAATGTTCGGTTTTTAAATTTATAATAAATAAATCGATGACTCGAATGTTTGATGTAGAAAATGTCTGCAAAACATTGTCGATCGGTTAGTCATTATTAATTTCGGCATATGATCGTTGGATCAATCCTTTAATCGGCAATTTAATACAATATTCGTTCAGTCGATTCACCTCAGCGACGTAAATAGAATTTTCATTAATTAAAATTTGTTCTTAGCCATTTTAATACATTTTTTAAATTTATTTATGTCAATTCGGTTGTCGCTTTTCAATCCGTTGGTTTTTCTCACGCAGACAATGCGAATTGGGACTTGATTCGGAACGACCAATCAACGAATTCTTCTTCAACGACCTCGAATGTTCATTCGTTTTCTATGTCGACGCAAAAACAAAAGTACCCGTTCTGGTTTCATCGAAACCCGTAAAAAAATTGAACTGAATTTTTTTCATCCTGTTTTTTTGTGAGATCGAGTGCTGCTCATTGAAATAAAATAAACAGCGGAAGATACACGGGATAATCGGAGTACGGAAGAATTATCGGAATTATCGAGCGCCTCGACGATCCAGCTTGAAAGTTTCTCTCGGTTTCTCTCTCTCTCTCTCTCGCTCTTTTCGTAGAGACGGACAGAGACCTGGTAAAATGACTGAATCAGTGGTTAAGCCTTGGAGTCCACACACAAGTATATATTGGGTCAATCTGACCCGAGGCGTTTACTCAATAATCGTAATCCGGTAAAGAGGAATTTTTTTTGTTTGAAAACTTTTTTTTGACGAAAACGAAAGTGTCTAAACGATCGCTGGCAAAAAATCGGTGACAGAAAATTCTTGGGGTCAAATTGACCAAGTATGTACTCGAAGGATCAAACGTTTCGGGACAATTTTGTTCTTTTTGGTCCTCCGGACTGAATAATCTGGAGCTTTGTCAATTCGCTACAAAACTCGATGTCAGTAAACTGTGTAAAAAATTTTGTGCCGAAATCTCGATTGATTTTTTTTTTGACAAAAAGACAAAAAATCATGAAAAGAGTCTCCAAAATTATGTCACGCTTGGAAAATAATGTAGAAATTGTTTGCACGATGAATTTTGTGTCGTTGAAATGAAAATAAAACGTTATTCGGTGATAAATTTTGTTGCAGTCATTTTACCAGGTTCTCTGCGATCGAAATCTTCTAAAAACGTAGAACGTCGAGTAAATGCATGATTTCAGTTTGTATCTATTTGTTTATAGATTAAACGATCTATTACGATAAATAATCGAAAAATATAAGACTGTTTCGGGGAAAAGTTGTGACCCTCATTGTTGTATCCTCGTGTTTCATGTGCTCCGAGCAAAAACGAGCGAAATCAAGTTACCCGAGAGTTAAAATTTTCGTTTGCATTTTTTTGTCATCTCGTTGATCGCCAATGATTAATAATAATAATTCTCGAATTTTTGTTATCGAATAAAAAGACTCGGCTCGTTGCCGATCACGTTGTGAATTAAAATCGCAACGACGTGAACTCCCGGGATGGAGATTCGTCGCTATTTTAATTCGGAACAGTTTTGCATTGTGGAATATTCGTGGAGAATCATCTCAGACAGTAAAATCGAGCAGTGTCGTTAAATAATCTTTCCTCATAACAAGACCGACTTGCAGTGACGCGGCACAACGTACTTACATGAAAACGATAAAAAAGTTGGACCACGTGTTCTCAAAATGTAAAGAAATGTGTGGAATAATTTTATTTACACGTTTTAAACGATAATTGAAAAAAAAACGCTGAAAAAATGTTCGCCAAGCCCGATCGATCGCGCGTCACCAAATATTTCTTCCATTTTTTTCTTCCAAGCGATTCACTTCGGTTCGAAATAAACGTTTGTTTGGGTTTACAGAGAGCTACAAAGATTGGAAAGATTTTTAACGACACCAGTGCGACTTTTGGCTTGAAAAAGCCTCTGGAAATGACGTTTTTCAAGCTCCTCGTATTTCTTTCATATTTAGCAAGGTTTTACGCCCGATTAATATTTATATATACATATTCATAGCGGCAAGTATGGAGATACGTATATATAAATAAATATGATAATATTTCGCAGTGTGCGATGGTTTGTTGTTGTTGTTTTGCGGAGATGTGGATATTTAGTCGGTTCTTGACGTCAGGTCAGCTCGTACATGAGCGAGCGTTCTCAATGACGCGGGACTCGAGGTAACCGGCTCGAAGATACGTTGAGAGCGAGTACGACGTTGTTTTTCCGGCATAAACGCCTTTGCGGGCGGGTCACATGAAGAATTCCGTTGATCGGCTGACATGCAGTCACGACGGTGGCCTGTCCAGCACCGAGATCTCTATTAGTCTTAGACCCCTCGTCGTTGGATCCGTCAGCAACAAACCCCGAGGCCTGTACACTCTGTCGTTTTGCTCGCAAACGAATTTTGCTACTTTTCGCAAACACTTCTCGTAGTGCGTTTCCGTGCATATATATATTAGATAGCCCGTCAGACAAGCCAAACAACCCTCGCAGTATGTCGAACAACTCGCCCTTTCTGCTTCCGCAAAATAATTATTCAACTGGTTGATCGTGTATTCAAACGATTCGATATCCAACTGCAAAAGCAAAATATCGTCATTTCCCAGTTATTCCCTATTTTTTTGTATTTTTCATTATTTTTCTTGAGGAATTCTGAGTCGTCGTTGAGAAAAGTTTATAGGCAGATTCTTAACCTCAATTTACTGCGATTTTCTCCCTCGCAATGTTTTTTTCACCCCCGAATCTCAAGCGATAATGGAATGTGAAAAGTATTGTAAGGCGCCGTGCGAAATTAAGGAATTCAAGATTTTTTTAAGAACTGAGTTTTGGACTTACTCTGTCGGCCAGTTCAGTCGGAAAGCGGTTAAGAAATTTGACCATAGTGCCTTGACTGTAATCTCGTTGAATAAAGACTTTCAGACAATTTTGCGGCGGCCCACCGCCGGCTTGGCCCCGTCCGCTTGACATGTCCTCCAGAGGCGTGAGAGCGACATGGTTTCCCTGTGCAATATCACAATTATTTATATTTTTTCTTTGGCTGCATAATGGGCAAAAAAATGGCCACCAACGGGCAGGATGTTGTTGGGTTTGAATTATGTAAAATCTATTTATTGTCTAATTTTTCATTCCTAATTTCGCATGTCCGTAACCAACAAATAGGTATTTTCATCCTGAGAGCTGAGCTTGGTAAACAAGACGAATGACTTTTCATTTTTTTGGCTGACAGAAAAGATTGCAATTGGTGTTTGAAAATTTAATTACGTAGCAGGAAAAATGGGGTTTGTAACGAAAAAAAATGGCGAATTTCAACGAAATGTTGAGTGATTAGTTGCGATGAAAAACGATGTGGTATTTTTGTCACGTATCGCAGATATTGGGAAGAGATAAAATGCTCCCTTCTGATTATTTGGCGGAAAGTGTAAACGCTTCGTATGAAAATATTTACGAGAATATTCTATTTATATCTAAGAAAAAAATGAACAAGTTTAAAGTGATACAGCGGTTTCTGCCGTGATTGACTTGAAAAAGGAAAATAAATGTAATTGCATCGCCAGCTGGAAAAATATTATATCGTCATGAGTGACGACCGCAAGAAACTCGAAGGGATTATATAGGCGGTTCCTCGAGGTTGAAAGAAAGTCGTGGCGATGGGAGAATATATTATTGAAGTAGTGCAAGTGACAGCGCGCGATAATGGAGAAGAATTGACAGTAAATGAGAAAAAAACTTACCAGTGGCATTTTGAGCTTCGTCTTGGCCGAGTTGTATGAAAAATTTACACCTCACACTGCCAGACTCGAAGAGAACGCGAATACGTTTTTTTTCTTCCCTTTTGTACGTAAATATCGCGATGCATCAACCAGAAACGCGATATTTCCTTGGACACAAAATTTATTTACAATGATGAATCGCTGAAAAGCAACGCGATGAATAATCGCTATGTCGTTTATTCGGAGACACTTTTTCGCCTTCTCCTCAATTTATAACCATGGGACGCGCGATTTTCCGATTTTCGACCACCAGCGTCAGCACAGTACACGAGCTCTGGAAGCCATTTAACGTGCGCGCGCATGGTGCTCTTGAGTGACTCTCTGCGCAATCGTCGCGCACCTCGCTCGCGGCAGTCGCGTCGCCCATTAGGGGGTACAGTGTACAGTACACTCGGCGCGTTTGTACTGACTCGACGCAAAAAAGTTTTTCCCGCTTGTTCACTATGGAATTTAATTGCATACTCAGGCCAAGAACAAAAGAATACCGAGAGGGAAAACACCATTGTAGGTTGAAATTTTTTTCCTTAACTTAAATATCCATGTTTTCTCCTTATTCTACTTTATAATTTCCCATTCTCTTTCCCCGATTTTGTGCCGAGAGGACCGCGAGCTTTTGTTGCCAACGAATCAAAGTAGCAAACACAAAAAATTAAAAGATTTAAGTTTTAAATCGTAATAATGCTTGATCCTTTCACTAGTTTTTCTATTTACTCGGAAGGGTACATTTCCAAATTCGGAATAAGAAATAGGTACTCGTTTACATAATACTCCGTTGTCCCTAACGGAAAGAAACACTTGTATCGGAAAACGACAAGGTCAAATGTGAGCACTGCTCTCTCGTAACTTTTCTAAATTCGTAAGCCGGGTAAACTTTTCACTCGCGGTACGGAAGCTGCGCTATCGGATGAATTTCCCCATGCCCTGTGAAACTCTGAGCCGGTATATCCGTACAGATTTAAAGGAGCAAAAGTTAGTCCCACTCATACATATATATATATCAACATAAAATATGGCCTTGCACTGCCGCGCGATGAGACAAGTTTGTTGACAAACAATTTCGAGCGTCGATTCGTGGAAAAACTCACAGCGCGGCCGACCCGGCGTTTTCTCCGAATCCTCCTGCTCTTCTTAGATTTGTTGTTTACTCGTACGAAAAAACTCACGTTTATCCATGACATCGAGACTTTTATAAAAGTGATTCTATTCGATGGACTATAAATGAAGGGAAAAACGAATTGAAATTTCGTGATGAACATTATGGTTTATAATAAAGAATCTCGTGGATTCATCGCGTCTTTTCACGATGAATTTTATGTTCGCGAGCCAATCTTCCAGGTTAGAGGTCGAAGGCGACGTAGGCGAGAGGAAAGAGGCAAAGGTTTATTGTTATATTTCTCGATTACTGAACACGAAACACGGAGGCGTATACGTTCGATGCGGTCTCGCGATGTGATTGAAAAAAGCGAGCGATTGAAAAGTCAGGATGAAAAGTTTCCATGCGTTCGAAAAGTTGTATGCACGTGCGAATTTCCATGTTGACGCGTTACTTTTTGCCACAATGATTCTGCGGTAGTCACAGGTGTAGTCTCGTCACGTATATCCGATTGGGGATTAAGGGCACATGCAAGAGTTCGCTCCGAACTATTCTCCGAAATCTATCATTTTCTCTCGGGGAATTTCGTATGCAAATAATCCACAAGAAAATAAAAACGAGGGTGAATAAATTTTTGTGCTGCATGATTCGGGTATAAAAATAATCTGGAAAGATATTGTCGAGAACAAAACAAAAAAAACATGAGATTAATCTCTTATTCCAGAATTAAGAAAATAAATTAAAAAACCGCGAAGTTCAGGTGGCGACTAGAAAATTCAGTTTTCCACTGGCAAAGGAGACTGCTCCATTATTATTGACTGAAATTTTTTCTCTCTGCTATAAAAAATAATTAACCTTCCTTGCATTCCAACGATGGTGTGTTTATAATCGAAAATCTTCTTGATACCGTCAAGCTCTAACTTTTCAAGGTCAACCGTTGTATAACTACAGGGTCACCCAACCGAGTAATGGTTTCGTTCCAATTTTTCTAATAAATTCAGTTTTCCACTGGGGAAAAAAATTGTCTCATTATCATTGACAAATATTACGCAAAAAATTAGCTCTCGGCTATAATAATGAGTTTTCGTTGCATTTTAACGATGCAAACTTCAGCATCGTGCGTTTCCGATCGAAAATCATCTCGATACCACCAAGCTTTAACTTTCCAAGGCCAACCATTGTATAGCCAGGCGGTCACCCAACCGAGTACTGGTTTTGCCGGTGACTGCGGTGCTGCCGTTGGCCTGAAGTGAAACATTGAGTACATTTGAGAAAAAATGAGACTCCGGACCCCGTAACGGCGTTCTAGGGCAAAAAAAGCCCTCCACGGTTGTTTCTCATCGTGTCACACATTTATTTTTTCATTCATTTTTCATTAATCGTGGCATTTTCGTATTTTGTCATTTTCTGCTTCGTGTTGGTGCAAAATGGCGAAAAGTGCTCACGGCTCGAGTTTGCTATCGTATTCATGTCAGAAAGAATTTTGGGATCGTCCTCGAATCCGCTGTAGCGATCGGTCTTCGAAAAATTTGGAATTTTTCTCGATCAACAGGATTTTCGTAGTTTTTTCTTTTTTTTTTATGAAAAAAAAAAAAAAAATTTTTTACAGTTTTAGAAAATTAAATGAATTTTGTAGCCCAAACCCCGGGAGAAAGATTTATGGGATGAAAGAGTTGGAGAATTAGCAGCGAAAATGCAAAAAAAGGTTCGGAGCTGTGATGAGAAAAAGAATCGCGAAACTCTTCATCGTCATAGAGCAGTCTGTGAATTTCAGCGATGCGGACACAGATGCTTGACCATATATTGTTGTGATAAAAATATTTCTATGTGTCTGACACTGATGAGCTCTGCTCTTCGGTGTTTCTTCATGGACGACGATTACCCTTAGGCGATGGATTAAGTTTTCTACTACATTTTTATCACATGACAAAAAGTCTATTTCGCCCTCGATGTTTCTTCTTCTTTCCTCGTGCGCATGGTGAGAGCTCGTACCGCTATTAGTTTTTTGTTGCTCGTGCGTTGTGCTCGGAAAGTTGGTGCGATCAGTGGCTCATGAAGAAAATCGAAAAATTACGGTTCGCCATGATTTGGGAGGAGAATTTTTCATTTTGTTGACGGTAATTATCCGCGGGACGGAATTAAACACACGATTTCGTAGTACGACGACTTTTTTTGGACAAAAGTGTGTTCGAAATGCATTCGGCAACAAGCCCAGGCAAGTTTAAATCCCGCGCCCTCTCTCCCCATGTTTTTCATCGTTTTGGCACATTTTCGACAAATTTTTTGACTCCGAACAAAATTGCCCCCGACTCACGTGATCGTGCATTAAAAAACGAAAAGAATGAGCCCAAGTTGAACTTTTTTCGTTGAATTTTACCGGAGATATGAATTTTTCAAAATTTACTCTAAATCGCCCCCAATTTCCCATCGTTCTCCTGGTTTTTAGAGTTTTTCGGCATTTTTGACTAATTTTTTGACTCCGAGCAAGATTGCCCCAGGTTCACGTGATTCTGCATTGAAAAACGAAAAGAATGAGCCCAAGTTTGACTCTTTTCGTAAAATTTCACCAGAGACATGAATTTTTCAAAATTGGGGTCATTTTGACCCCAGGTTACGGGACTAGGTGAAAAAAATGAGGTTACCGTTCCAGGGTTAACGATCATCACGAGGGCAAAAGCCTCAAACGTCAATTCCTCGTGGTGGGTTGATTAGTTTCGTTTGGACAGTCAATACGTTCGGTAAAGCAGATTGTTGTCCTTGCAGCAGCTCCGAGCCAACTTTTCGACCATTATTTTTGTTTTCCATTGACACTTCTGCATTGCGTTTGTGCTTTACGACAAAACATATATATATATATATATATAGCTCCGAGGGAAAATCGTTGGATATAGAAAAAGAAAAAAATAAGAGACGAGCAGGGAAGAAATGCAGAAAATGGACCCATCGGATGGTTACGTATATTAGAGGCGACGACGTGCATACCCAATTCCGAAATTAGACACATAAATACATGTATACGAAGAGCCAAGAGGCTCTCGAGCTTAAAACCATCACGTCCTCTCTAATCCACCCGAGGACCCGAACCTAAAAGTTCCTATTTGGTCTTTCTTTTCCCTCGCAGACTTGCACGAGGAGTGAACTAGCTCGCCGCCACAAGTCTGTATCGTCCGTGAGAGGAAAGAATTCGTAATAATAGGAAGCGACCCCTGCGTTTATAGAAATTGGAATAAAACTTTTTGCAGTAAAAGCTGCTCGAAATTCCTTGCTACTCGTGGGGTCAAAGACAACCCCAAGCGACTTTAGACCCCACGCACTTTCTCCCTGCATTCTCCAGAGTCAGTCGAATGCAAATTTTATTCTCAAAAAGAAAAATAAAAAGAAGGAATAATGAACAACCATTTTTTGAAGAAAATAAAACTCAAGTTTGTTGCCAATATTAATATTTCGTTTCATTTTCAAAAAATAACGAAAAATTTTGTCATTTTGGGGGTTCCTTTTTCCAAATACGAAAAAAGCCTCGAAACCGAAGGTCTTCAAGAAACTTTTTTCGAAAATATCGCGTACTTCGTGATTAAATAACGAAAATACTAATTTTTTTTTCGCACTCGAGAGACTGCGGTCTGGAGAAATGAATTTATACGTAAAATCTATACGAGAGCGATCTTGACATTTTACAGTTTTATTAAAATGCCTCTGGAGCTTAGAACGATCGGGCAAGTAATTGTTGATGAAATAAACTCAGTTCTTTTGAGAATATTTGAAATAGTACCGAGTCCTTGGAGTTTGCGATAAAAGGAGAAGAAAAAAAAGAAGAAGGAATGAACGGTTTATCGGGACGATAGTCAAGATACGATTGAAGGGATAGAAATGACTGGCCAGGCTAGAGTTATACGGACTAGAGTATAAAAAAAAAGAAAGAAAAAAAAAATAAGAGTGAGGAGATGAGAGAAAGGAATGGTCGGAGGAGAATAGTGGAGAATATCTCGTGATGGTCCAGAAGAGTCTGCGCAGCCGGTGATAGTCGGTGGCGTCGGCGTCGCGACGGCGGCGGCGTTCGGGTACACCGGTTGGACGAGGATAGTGGGAGGATTTTGGTTTTCTAATCCTTGGGTGTGGTAGAGTGGGGTCGTGTGGGCGCGATGCGAGGAGTCGAGTACAGGGAGGATTTGACCGATCCAAACTACCCTCATCTCCGTTCTCGTCTCTGTGCGGCTCTTTAGTCACATTCCGTGGGGCCCGTGTGACACGTGCGTGAAAACAATTTGCCCCGCCGCGGCAAAACGCGAATTATCATTCGCTCACTCGATCGCGCGCGTTTCGTTCTCTAAACTTTACACATTTATTTTTATTTTTTTTCTCGAGTTTTATGTCAATTGAATTTATTCCATTGGTACGTTCATTTTCGCAGCTTAACCAAACTCGTTCCCTTTTAATGTTGCCCCCAAATCGACGTTTTAAACTAAAAATCAGTGAAACCCGTTCCGGCCAATTAATTAACCAAAGAGAGTTTCCACGCCGAAGATTTCGCGCTGGATCTGATGGATCGTCGTGTCGTTTTGAGAGACTGACGTGTCTGCTGATTCAAGCGCTATTCCGCTCGTCGGTAAACTTTTTCTCGACGTCGTTCAAGTTTTTTTCGGACTTTCGGGGTTCAGTGGTGTCGGTGCGAAAAGGTGAAGGGTCGAGGGCAGTTTTGGTGAAGTTTTCAATGTCATTTTGATTGACGTGTCGTTCGGTTAATTGGCAGGATGAAAGTTTTCATTTTTTCGTCGAGTTTCACTTGAGGAAAAAAAGTTTGACGCTATTTTTATGGAGCAATTTCTTTTTACTCGGTCGCCAGTGACCGGCAGAGAATTTTTGTTTTTTTTCTTTCTTATTCAACAAGATTAATAGGTTCTCCGACTATTTGCGTTCACGTGGACTCGTCATGAGATACGAGGACGGGAGCGAGTGGTAGAAACCTAATGAGAAAGGAGAAGAAACCGCGCGCAACGGCGAAAAGACAAATATGGAGTTGAGTCTGGGAGTTTGAAAGAAATCGAAGTGTCAGCGCTGATCAGTACGAAATGATATACGAAGTGACATTCGAGGGGTTGTTCGACCCTTAAATTTTTTGCCAATTGTCTGTCTTTGGTCTTTTCTCTGCTGCTTCTCTTTCCTTTCGGCGTTCCTGTTTCTTTCTATTGCCCTATCTCTTTCGATTGTTTTCTTCGACCTTTTTTTTTGAGCTCTCTCTCTCTCTCTCTCTCTCTCTCTCTTAGGGTGGTGGCTCGTGCGTGACTCACGCTCCGATAAATTCCTTCGCCATATCGAGATAAATAAATTTCACAGACGACCAGATTAACTGTACCGAATTCATTTGTTTCCGCAAATTTTTCTCCTCAGCCGGGTTTCCTTGAGAATATCATTTCGTTAAGAGACTTTTCTTTCTTCTCGATTTTATATTAACATCACTTTGTTCCCCTTAGAGCCTCGCGACGTCTCTTCGTAAACTTTATCTACATCACGGAATCGCTAATGGACGTTGAAGTTTGCAACGTTGAGATTCAACGAAATATATTTTTTCTATTAATTTTTTATCGAATTTTGAAAATCGTGGCAATTTTTCGTGGAGATTGAGCTTTTGGCTCACCAGAGAGGATCGTTTTAGTGTCTAAATTCAATATTTAATAATAATTATCGGCTCAGCTGGAGGAAAAAGAGAGTTTCGTTGCTTTCTAACGAACTTCAACGCCAAATCGTTGGAATCCAACGGAATTCTACTTTTTCTATGCCGATGCTTAATATTCAAATGTAGAATATAATTGCGATGATAAAACGATCGATTTTCGCGAGCCAAAAAGTATATCAGTTTGAAAAATTTGAATGATTTTCAAAATTCAACAAAAAATCAATGAAAATAAATATTTTTTGTTGGATTCCAACGAAATTATATTTTTCCTGTGGCGATGCTTAGTATTCAAATGCAGAATTTAATTGCGATGATAAAACGATCGATTTTCGCGAGCGAAAAAATATGTCAGTTCGAAAAATTTGGATCATTTTTAAAATTCAAAAAAAATTGTCTCTGTCATTGTTGCATTTCGCAAAAATGACATCGAGACCCGATACGTTAATTCGAGTTGTCGAACGGATGGAAAATTTCTCGTGAATTTACAGAGGCACGAACTTTATTCTATCCCCAATATCTGACCCTCCAGTCGGTTGGCTAATGCACTTATTCCTGGAGAGCAGACGATCCAATTGATTGAGACATCCCGTTGCATGCAGCTCGGCTTTGCTTCTTTTCACGATGCCTCCCGGCCGAGTGCAGAGATAAAAATTTTCCGAGTCGGTTTCCTGGTCGGCAGCTTTTTTTTGCAGAAATCACAAAGGCGCGATACTGGAAGAAAAAAAAGTTGAATCAAACGGCCCGAGGCTCCGAGACTTCGATACCCTTAAAGACCGAGAGCTCGAAATGTTTGGTACTTTTTGTTGTTTATTTAAATCAGAAATTTGTTAAAAATAATGAGAAAATGCGAATTTATGTTGAGAGGAGTTTTGAGATGAGAAAAAAGTAGGGAACACTGTTTTTTAGTCTCGCGATGTGAATCGACGAGAGAGAGAGATCGGCGAAGCCTCCAAAAATTCTGCGCTCGACGTGCAAATTTTTTTTGCCGATGCTGAGTCGTCGCGACTCTCGTTGGGTCTCAGATTCGCGGAGAATTTTGGCGGTGTTTTCAAAAATGTGAAAAAAAATCGGGAGAATAGTGTTAATTTTGGGGATTCATTAAAATTGATGGATTTTTCGGTTCATTTTGAATTTTCATCTTCGGAACTATCGCAGGCCGTCCGAGCCGATACGCCAAGTCATTTAATTGGCGCGGTATGTGCGTCGGAAACAGAAAGTTGGATGGTGTAAAACGAAATAGAAAATGATACGAAATGCAATCGTGAATTTTATCGATCCATCGGGAATGCGATGATCGATTCGTCGTGCGAGGGTTCGATGTCCAGCCGGAGTTTCATGATACGTATATATGCGATTTGAGAGGAGCACCATCTGCGATATACGAGAGTAATAATCCCATCGTTGAGTGAATTCCGATTCTCATTATCGCGTGTTCCCCCGCGGAGACACTTGAATCTCTTGACGTTTATTTTCAGCGTCAATGACTTTCCGAGAGTTGAAATTTCGACGAACAACCTCAAGTTATTCGTAACTCGAGAGTCGTGATTTTTCATCCACCGATAATTCATTTGTACTCATTTATATCATTTTTCCGTGTGTGTATGTGAACGACACGAACCGCGACAGCAGGAAGAAGAAACAAGGAAATTTCGTGAGACAAACACGATCGATTGAGAGGGATTGATTCGAAACTCGAAGTAAAAGAATCATTATTGACGAAAGAATGTGACAGAGTGATTGACAAAACGTGTTCAGAATTAATCCAAAGTCGTGCTGGGAACTCGAGGATTTAAGGAGGCTGGCTGCCCACAAAAATGTTGTCATGTTGAAAGTATGCAAAAATTCGAAATTATTAGAATTTGATGACATTCGATGAGCAAACTCTTTAGTATCAAATGTGAATACACAATTTTTTTAAACATTTTTTCTCTACATAGTTTTCGAGTAATATTGAACACAAGAGTTTACATGCATAAGCATAGGATTCAGATATATATATACGCTATATCTTTTGCATATTGTAAACTCAAATAATTCGACAACTATGTAGACGAAAAATAGAAAAAAAATGCGTGTCATTGTATTTGATGCTAAAGAATATTAACGCGAAATTTGATAAAATTCTTATCATATTTTCGTATGTAGCCAACCTTCTTAAAGTACAGCAAGGATCGGGTTTCCGAATGTTTGTAAAATGTTTCAGAAATTTGTCCCCTTCCAAGTCGATAATTAAGGGGTTCCGAGAAATGTTTCAGTTTCGGGTATTTTTCATCATTTACAATCCTGTAGCCAATTTCGTTCTGGAAATGTGAATATTTTTTTGTTTACCGTTACGTCAGAAAAATGCACATTTTTTTCGCAAACATTCGTGATGCTCATTCCTTATTTTTTTTGTAGTCATTTAGATCAGAAGAGTCTCCATAAAAAATATATCGTGCCAGCCAATTTTCGTGTCTTTCGTGGGGCTCCTTTACTTTTTTTCCCTCCTCTCATTCTCTTTGCTCTCGCATTATCGCACATTACAACATCGACGCTTCTGCGTCTCTTTTCTCTCGATTTTTCGGCTTTTGTTGGATTAAGGATCGAAGATTGCTTTGGCCGCTCAAATTATCGAGTACCTGGGGACCCGTTGCGCCACACAGACACACATGCATACACAGACGCGCTAGGAACGTACTCATATACGCAAATTGTGCATAGGAGGCTTGGGAGCGAGGACTGCCAGAGACTTCATCCAAATTGGCAAAGTTGATGAAGCATATCGATTGACAGTTAACGAGGCCAAGCTATTCTCATGTCTATCTGTGTCTATGTGTGCACATTCGTGGGTCTCTCTTTCTGCGTGTGTGTATGTGTTGCCAGTTGTGCGCGGCTTGATTCTCGAGTCTCTTCCCGAGAATCGCCCCTGCCCCCGTTTTTCTTCTTTTTTTCTTTCCGTCTCCCTTGATTAGCATCCACATTTCTTGTCTCGAGCTTGATAGGCTAAAAAAAAACGCACCGCCCTTTGCATTTTTCTTGTTGGTCATTTTCCAATAAAAATTCTCCATTTTTTTTTTTAATCCACCTTTTTGCATCGATTTTTCTAGATCGAACCGTTTCGTACAGAATTTTCGGAAATCGTTATAATCATAACACTTCGACGCACTGCAGTGACAATAAAATTCGGCCTTTCGCGAGCGCTCCACGGCCGAAAATAAATTTCAATTTTATCACCGCGGCTTTTACTCAAATTATTGCCACGCATCCCTTTTGGCGAAATTACTTTTTTTTTGCCCCTTTTATTGCCAGACTCCGGGCGCTCATCAACGATTTTGTGGCTTTTTTAATTGAATCCAACAATTTTTCAGCCTGATACGTGTCGAGAAAGATTTTTCATTCACAAAATCCCAGCAACGCGAAATTCCAACCTGTCCCCTTAATATTTTGCTGATTCGATAAAAAAAATCGATTTTCCCGATCAGTAATGACCAAACAGTTCGGATAATTCCGTGAGAGACCGATCGATCGGTCACTCAACCTTGTCTCGAATTTTCGACGCAAAATTCTTTCGATGTTTTGACCAAAATCTCGAAAAGGCTCTGCCAGCGACCACGTGGGACGATGGAAAAAATGCGCTGACTCATTGTTCGTGATTAATCAAACGACATTGGGAAAATTTAATTTCGATAATTCGAGTCGAGGTTCAGGGACTGATCCCGGATGACCTTCAAAACTTCCGAAACATCTGGTTGGATTTTTTTCCACAATATTTCGTTGCCCACCGAGTTTTGCCCACGAATTGTTGTTTTTTTTTTTTTTTTTTTTTTTTTTTTTTTTTTTTTTTTTTTTTTTTTCTGCTGTGGACATTGTTGCGGTCAACGCACCGAGAATACGAAAAGAAATAGAATCCTTGCAAGGATTCTCTTTTATCGTCCATTTCCGTTCTTTTCTCGAGTGTCGTCCTCTCGTTTCCTCTTGCTTTGTGTTTTCGTCATTTGCCATCCGGATATTTGAGATGCGCTGGCCCATTATTGACGATATTCTTGTTATTTTCCTTGTCTGCTTATCCGTCTCGTAGTCTGAGATGAAAAGACGCATATATATGTATATGGGGAGTCGTACGCAGGATACGAGAGCCTAGGGGAAGGAACGAACGTCTTGATAGTGGAAGAGACGTATTATCTTGTAAATTTGGCATGCACTGATTTCGTTTGGTCGAGACGAAGAATCGGGATGGTTAAATATGTGGTGCGGGTGCGTGGGCGCCTGTGCGGCGGAGAGAAGCCGCGATCTTGATCAGTCGGTGTTTTCCTGTCTACGTTATGTAGCTTTTTATCTTGGGAGGAAAAAAAATCTGTTACGTAGGGTGTTTGGGGTTTTTTGCTCGTTTCTTTCTTTCGGGACAATGATCGATTCCCGAATTCTTGGGGTTGCTTCATGGCCAAAGATATATTTTAATTCTTCCTCGGCTTTATCGATTATTCGGGATTTCGATCCATCGAGCCCGAGTTTTCACGATTTTTTTTGCTTTTTGTATGAATTTTTTGGTTCTGAGTGATTATCATTTTGCGATCATCAGATTATTGGACGCGAGCATGATGATGGATGTGTTTCGTCGTGCCTCTCGTCCTGACAAACATGATAAAACGGTTCCTGATGCTTCGCCTTCCGGAAGTGCCAATTGTCGCGCGGTGTAATCGAAACGAATTATTTTATATCGCCGAAATAGACGTTTTCGTGCCTCCGGTGAGTTTCAGCCTTTCGCGTTATGCTCAACAACTTTGTTACTCGTTTTTCTTGTTCTATTCGCTCTCTCGTCGCTTCACCGATCCTCTCGGCCCAACAAACCCGATGAGGCATCAATTCAAACGTATAGGGGCTTTATACTCCAAGTTTCTAGACGAAGGGGCGCGAGCCACTATATAGATACAGCTATAGAATGGATAATTTGGTGAAGGGTTTATATATCGAGAGCCAGACCCAATTCTTCTCAGCAAAGAGCTCCCGTCGCAAATCCTTCTCGTCTCGAGATTCGCTCGATGAATCCCTTTTCGCTTGCGCTTTCTATACTCGAGAAGATGCCTCGGCCTCGGCTTTTCTTTCTCGCTTCCCTGTCCCTCCCATCCCTCCGACCTCCTGCGTATCTCTCTCTCTCTCTCTCTCTCTCTCTCTCTGGTTACCGAACCCTTCGCCCGCGCCGAAAAGCTCTGCCTCAGCGGAAACACCGCGCGAGAGCTTCGTGCATGAGAGAATCACCTTTCGCTCAGCGTGTAAAATCTCCGCGACCCTTATTCCTCCTTCATCTTCCGGCTTGCCACTAATCAAATTTATAATCGACCGCGATCGCCTTTTTTATAACTTTGCCTTTTTCTCCATTTTTTTCGTCTCCTCACGAACGCCGCAGGCTCTCATGTTCGTGGCATACCGCGTGGCACGTTTAAGAAACACGAAAAACGTCATTGGCATCGTATTCGGCGTCGATTTTCTCGAAATTTCAATTAATTCCAGTTTTTCGTGTTATTTACGTGCCGATCCCAATTCCAGTTGCAGCATCTCCTCCCGCGGATGGTCCTTTTTCTGTTTTTTTTTTTTCGCGTCCTTTCTCTGGCGAGAGTTGAGGCTCAACAAAAAAAACAATGAGAATCACGTTTTTTTTTTTCGTCTATTGCGGTCCGGCCGTTTTAACGCGCCGTTAACGCTTGACCGCAATTTTATTTTTTAAACCGACAATCAAATAGTTCCGCTTGTTGCTGGATCCCAGAGCGAGAGGCAAAGGGGGCCAACGAGATACATTTTTTAAGGGACAATATCGAAAGAGCTCTCTCTCTTTCTTTCTCTCCACATTCACTCGAAAATGTGATTTCGGCATTTTGAGGTTGGCGAATTCTCGGAGTATTGCGTTATTGGTTGTATTTTTCATCGGTCGTTTTATCCCCTGCGGAGAAAGCGGACTCACGTTTTCAATAAGGATTTAAAAATATTCGCATGAGGAGCGGAGAACACGAATATAGGAGCTTATCTTGTTTTTGCAGAAGCGCGAGCGCGTGGGCCTTCTCGCCGCGAAGGATAATCCCCGGTTTTTACGACTTTTCGTAACTTTCCAAATTTTTAATCGAAAGTCTGGCCATTTATGTGATAAATCGTGAAAAGTTTTTGGCAAAAATGTGCAGCCAGAAAAATTTGATACGATTGTAAAACAAGAGGCTCGGGTCGTCGGCTGGTGATTTTTTACGTCGCGGCTGTTTCGTCTTGGCACGTGGAAATGCGCGGCATTTCGTTAAAATATAAAAAAAAACGTGTTTCGCACGAAGGTTGATTTTTACTGGGAACGGTGTCGGGGCGGAAGGGAAACCGCGCGCTCCGAGAGTTTATGATAATATTTAATCCAGTTACCGGGGGAGGATATGTAGAGCATCGCGACACGAGCCCCTCAAAAATGAGGGGGGAAAAGGGCGTGAAACGAGAATGCAGGCCGGTGCATGGAAATGCAACGGCTGACACTCTCGTAGTGGTTGGGAAGCTTGGACGTAGAAGCAGAGAAGTGCGAGGGGCTGCGTGATGCGCTGCTTGCCGTCCGGTGGTTGAAGCTGCCGGACGGCCGGACCTCGTGGTCGTCGCCAGTCGATGTACGTCTCGCGATACGTACCGCGTGTCTCTCTCCGCGTATATATATATATATATATATATATATATCACCATCGGTAATCCACTTAAGCGCGAACTGCCCCGAACACTCACTCGCCAGCGGACCAACGACACAACGTTATTTTCATCTTTCACATCACACTATTCCCAAGTGCTCCTACCGCACGCTAATAGTTTTCAATTTAGCATACTACTCCTCGTTCGAGAACTCTCCAATTAACCGAAACTACTTTTTTTTAATTATTATTCATGTGTTCCTTGATTCTCCATATCGTGCGGGTGAACCGTCCATTTTTTCCAACGATTTCTACTTGCTTTTTTAACTCTATATCGGTAACCTTTTTTTTTTTCAAATATTCCGGTGACCTGGGTCAAAATGACCCGAATTTTGAAAAATTCCTATCTCCGGGTACATTCAACGGAAAGAGTTCAACTTGACATCATTTTTTTCACTTTTCAATGCAGAATCACGTGAGCTTAGGGCAATCTTGTTTGGAGTAAAAAAATCAGTAGAAATCGCAGTAAAACGATAAAAAAGACGTGGGATTTTAAGTAAATCTTGAAATATTCATATCTCCGGTAAAATTTTACGAAAAAAATTCAACTTGGGCTCATTCTTTTCGTTTTTCAATACAGAATCACGTGAGCCCAGGGCAATTTTGTTTGGAGTCAAAAAATCAGTAGAAATCGCAGTAAAACAATAAAAAAGGCGTGGGATTTGAAGTAAATCTTGAAAAATTCATATCTCCCGTAAAATATCTCGAAAAAAGTTCAGCTTGGGCTCATTCCGTTCGTTTTTCAATGCAGAATCACACGAGCCCGGGATGATTCTGCTCGAAGTCGAAAAATCAGTAAAAAATGCGATAAAATTAAAGTAACGGGAGAAAGGGAACGGGATTTTAATCTGGGGTCGTTTTCGACCCCAGGTTACCGTCCTAGGGTTGAGTATATAGTTTACACATCGAGAGACAGAGTTTGTTTCAACGTGGATCGATGTTTTCGTATTTGAACAATATATAGTGAATTCCGAACACGTGCATCGTCGGATAGGATGGTCAGAAAATTTGATTCGGTGATTATACAGTACTCCATGTGGTAGCGCGATGAATCGATAAAATATTCGTAACGAGGGAGTTGAGCGATGTTTATAAAAAAAGACGAACGATTTATTGAAAATCGCTAATTGGGCGGATGGAGTTTGTCGCCATGAATTTTTCGATGGTCCGTATTTTTTATGGGACGCTTTCCCACGCGATTGTGCAGCTTTTGAGTTCATGCTGCGAGGCAAAAACGATTTCATGAGAATCGTCTGTTTGGCTGAAAAGATGAATTGGCTTGTTTCCTCGTCAGGTGTCGGGCAGGCACAGGTTAAAGTTGCCAAACATTTCAACTTGTGAGTCTTTCCCTACGCAACATTTCCCCCAGGAAGCTCTAAACTTTGATTCCCATAGCGTGTTCGGCGCCGCGAGCACAAAGAAGCAACGCAGTCTATTGAGAAAATCAATTGATGCAAATTTCGCTCTTTCTTTTCTCAAGCATTTTCAAATGTATTGAAATCTTAATTGGGGTAGGTCTTCTCTGTCTACGTGGACATGAATTTACGGCCTTGTGCCGTTGCAGCAGCATCGATCGGCATATACCTGCCCCGTATGCCTCTCCGCGAATCCAACTCTCCGTGAATTTCGTTCCAGTAACAAGAGGAAACTCGAGTCTTTCGTGTTATTACGATTCTGGTCGGTCCTCCAAACAAACGACCAACTGCAAGCCCCCTCGTACTTTTTCATCTAAAATATCGACGATCCTCTATGCAGCGCTTATAATTCTATCGCTTTGGCAATTTTCCTTGAAGCCCAAAATTCTCTGACACACACGCCGACGCTAGGCCTTCCAGAACTCATATTATTGGTCCTGAAAAAATAATTTTCTTAATATTACGATTACATCATTGATTTTTGTTTTTTTAAACCGAACAGCCCGGTCCTCCCCGCACCAATGATCGCCAATTCAAAAGTAACTCATCGTTTCGCCTATTTTCAGATTTCAAAGTGATTTGAAAAAAAAAACAAAAAAATTCGTATGAAATTTAATTTTCGGTAGAATCGCGAAACCAAAAACTCTCGTCGTCGTGGCTGGACAAGAGTAAAAAGTGTGCGTTGGGATAAATCGCGTAAAAGTGATAAAAGTTTGGAGTAAAGTGAATTAATTCGAAAGTGAGAAAAAAAGAGAATCTTTGAGAGATTTTAAATCATTTCGAACTGTGACGTATTGAGATAAAAATTGGAGGTCCAAGGTGGAGGTTTCGGTGTGGATGCAAAATCAAGGACGGAGCATTGGCCCAAATGCCATGAGCCGGAATATTGTGGGAGGTGAAAAAGCGGGGAGTGTTGTAAAGGGAGCGGAGGGAGGGGGACGAGGTAATCCGGAAAATCGGCTTGTAAATAGAAGGAGTGTATAATATAGGGAAACGCATGAGACGCATGTCGTTGACGACTCGAGAAATAAGAAGAATCTGCAGGGAAGGTGGGAGGAGAATTTTACTGTCACGAAAGGTAAAATGAATTTATTCATTTGGCGAAATTTTCTTGGCCGATGAAACGAAAACAAATAACGTTCGAGTGGAAAAAACTTTGGTAAATATTTCAACGGGGATCCCCGAATGTTGGGAGGAGAGGAAAAAGTTATCGAACTCTGAAAATTTCTCATTTTATTGCCGTTTAAGAAAATAAGTCTCGGAGCTCACTGCTGATGAACAAAACCAAATCGTCCGTGAGATTCTCGTAGTTTCTTCATTTCCGGGCATTGACTCGAGACAGCAATAAAGAAAAAGGGAAACCAGACACAGAAAAAGAGAGAGAACAAGAGATATGCCCGAAAGGTAATTGAAGTAAAGATCCGGTGGAAAGATCGAGGGGAAAGTATAGCAGCTCGGGAAACCGCCTCGGAACACTCGAGGAAAAACAGCAGCATTATCTTCTTCCTTTTTGCAATATCATTTCCTCTAAAGAACACGATACCATCGACGAAAGATTTATTTCTCTTTCGGTTCCCACTAACGTCAAGGCCCCCAAAATATTTCACGCCGGAGAGAAAACGTTTTTGGCGTTAGCTCTATATTCCATCAGGAGCTTCGTAAGGATCTCAAGCAACGAGAGCAATTGCGATCTCAGAAATAACCGAAAAAAAAATAAAAAATAGTCAAAACTGTCCGAGGCTCCGAAAAAACAAAGAAAACAATTTAAAAAAAAAAAGTGCAAGTGTTTTGGAAAGCGAACAAAAAACATTAGTCCACGTAGCAAGATTCGTGAGTCGGTTGGAAATTTATTTCAAGAATTAAATCCGGAGCGTACACAATCTAAAGAGACGAATCGGTGCATCTTCAAATTGATTAAACGAGTTGAGCGAAAACCTCAAGGAAAATAGAGAAAAAAAACACAAGCAACGAAACGCTCGGAGCATCTTTTGTGCGGAAAACTTTGTCGTGCAAAACTTGCGGCCGAGGAGGGAAGTTGGAGATGCTTTTGGTGTCTTGTTCGTCACGGAAATATCGTCCTTTGTCGACGTAGCTCGCGTTCGTAGATTCGCAAAGAGTATGAGAAGCAAGAATATCGAGACGAAAAAAAATACGAGCATCTGGGGAATCGAATGAATGAACGTCGAGAAATTTGACGTAAGTAATAAAAAATAATAAAAAAATAAAAAAAACGAAAGAAAGAGAAAAAAAGATTTATCGTGAGCTGATAGATTTTTGCTGCGCGAGTTCGCAGAGAAAGTTCGCGTCGCATTTGCATTTGTCTCAGAGCCTGCCGGAGCTCGCAGAGCAGAGAAAAATAAGCAGAGACATTAAGAGAAAAGCCAGGTTGGGAAAGAGCGCGTGAAAGAATAAAGAAAGTGGAGAGAGCAATAGAAAAGAATAGAGGGGTAACAAGATATGACTCTTTTTTTCCAATTGCGGAAAGAAATAGTCGTCAGTTTGGTTCTATCCTCGTATTCGGGGCCCGGAACGATAAGGCAAAAGAAAAGGAGAAATAAGAGTGTCTCGAGAGGAAAAGGCGTTTTGAAAAAGTGACCGGATCTGACGGACGTTGATCCAGAGTCATACAACGCAAGTTGAAGGCTCTCGGTTCGTTTTGTTCCTCGGCACGGACAGTGGGAATAAGGGGAAGGTTGATAGACGGAAATAAGGGCTCGTGGAGAATTATTTTCGTGGGGAAATTTGGATTGAGGAAAAAATATCGAGGAACAAGTTAAAAAGCCAAAACGCTCGGAAAAACGAGGGTCCTCATTGTCAGCCACAGGATCACGTATACAGGAATTGCCTTAAGTACGAGCTTAAGGATAACGCAGAAGAAGGAACGAGGATGTTCGTTGCTTGTGTCGCTTGGGCCGACAGGGCGTCCTCGGGATCCTTTATCGGGCAACGGGAGAAATGAAGTTATCAGTGTCGGCTTACAGAGCCCAGGCCAGTGCTCACAAGAAGATTCTTTGCAACTATCAGCATCAGCTGAGCTACGGTGCGACAAGCCAGGCTTCCTCGTCCCGGACCCACTCAGACCCTGCCGCAATCCTCTCTGGCCTCAAGGTAACGTTACAAAAAGCATTTATCAACTTTTCTCTCTTCTTCGGCCTCCATTACATTTTTTTATTCTTCCAAAAATCGCATTTTCTCTTAAAAAACCATTTTTGCACGTCATTTTTTCTCTCGACCTAATTTCATTCAAATTTCTTCAAAAAGACACCGCATACCCTAACTGTAGCATGTTGAAAACTCTCTGCGTCTTTACTGTCCCCTGAAATTTTCACGTTTGCGAATCGAACGATTTGGGATTCGAGATTTTTTATTTATTTTCGCAACAAATGTTTTTCTCTTTCGTTCCCAACCATTCTCCATGTAATTGCATTGGACCGCAACATTTTTCATCATTCTCGCGAATTATCTATTTTCTTTATTTTTAATAATTTAAAAAATCTTAATGCCAAAACCTGAGCTGTGCCTAATAGTCGAGTAGAGACTAGACCCCTCGATACGGCCATTTATCTAAACAGTGTATTCTCTGCAATTCGTTCCTGTAATATTTAGCGATTATTCTGCTCAATTTCGTGCTGGTACCCCCTTAATAGTTGACACTTGATTCGTGCTCCCTAGAAAGAACTGCCCCCCCCCCCCTACCCTTTATATCAGGATTTTTCTAGAAAAAAATGTAATTTGTTCGGATTTTTGAATTTTTCGTCAAACCACAATTTCTTCTTTTGTGGGGAGAGAATGAAATGTCAAAAAATTACTTGTCGCGGGTCTAAAATATTTGAGAGAAGGAGGAAACCGAGGAGGAAACGACTCTGACATTTTCCGTCTCTTTTCACATGAAAAGTGACGATGAATTTGGCGAAATCTGTCAGGGCGACCATATGGACCAGCGAAGTATCATTTCATAGTAATTTTTCATATTTTTTCCTCCCCCTGCGGATTGAGCTCTATTGAATTAAAAAATTTCGAATTATTTCGTATTTTGGAATTTTGTGTGAATTTTTTCGTCAACTCAAAGTTTCTCTTTTTATGGGGAAAGAATAAAATATAAAAAATTACTCGTCGCGGGTGTAAAGTATTTGCGCAAAGCAGAGGAAAGGGCTCTGCTGACATTTTCCGCCTGTTTTCACATGAAAAGTGACCATGTATTTGGCCAAATTTCTCAGAGCGATCGTACGGACCAGCGAACTATCATTTCATAGTATTTTTTAATATTATTTTCTCTCCCTACGGATTAAACTCTATTGAACTTTATGGAGTACACGACGCTATAGTTGGATGCTTGGACATCAATACTGGGGCATGTCCCAAGAGTCCAGGGGCTGCAGCCACAGGAGCTGCATGCCCTTGAGCCAGTGTCGACGCACAGTGTACAAGAATCGAGAGAAAAACTCTTGGTTGTTTCTCATGTTGTTGAAAGAGACAGGATTTATTTGAAGAGATGTGAAGAATAGTGGATTTTTAAAATGGCGACACTCGAATCGTCGAGAAGGTGAAAATTCACAGTAGAAAACTTGAATTGGAATCATGGAAGCAGAGTTTGCACTCGCGCGGCTGCAGTTATCCAACTCGCCTTAATTTTGTACGTGACCCTTTTACCTTTGACTCCGCGCGACTACTGTTTCAATTGCGGACAACTCTTGGCTCACAAAGCAGGGGAATAAGAAAAATGACGAGATGCAAATGTAGACGATATTAAATATCGTCTACATTTTTTATATTTCTACATTTATATTTATATTTATATAAATATAAATAAATAAAAAATGAAATAAAATGCAAATAAATAAAAATATAAATATAAATATGAATAAATATAAATATAATCTTACGTACGAATATTTATATTTATAAAAATATTATTCACATAAATAAATTTATTTATAATTGAATAATTATAATTAAAATTAAAATTTATTAAAATATATTTATATATATATATTATTCCATATGTTGATGTTGAAATGATAAATTTATACATTAATCAATATTAATAAATATAAATATATTTATATAAATACTTTATAAGTATATTTTCATAAATTATTGTTTATCGCTGTGGGTATCAAAGTCACGACGAGGCTTTTACTGTTTGCATGTTTTTCCAAGATTTTTCCTGATTCTCGTTCGTTCACCTCGGGCTCTGTTTTTTTTCCCTGCTCTGATATGATATTTGAAATTGATCTTATGGTTTTTACGTGTGACCGTTCGTTAGGCTCGTACGCGATCCATTCATGCCGTTTCGCATACGTTAAAAGTTTGTCCGTTGGCGTACATGCGCAGGAAATATTAAGCAGACTATTAGTACTGATTAAATCTATTCTCAACGAACTCGGGAAATCCACGGATCAAGTTGGCTCGTCCGGAAAATTGCCGACTGCAATGCACGATGCCTTTATTCTTCCGCGTGTGCACGTCGTTATTATATTTCGTACATATTTCGTACTTTGGACACGTGCCAGTTTCCCTCGTAGTTAACAATTCTCATCGCAGTCTCATTGTTTCCGGTCCAAGCGTCGCGGCACAGAATTCACCTCGACAAGTTGTCGCTCCCGCACCGCCGCTGTTTTACCCACTTTAGTCGAAAAAGCTTTTGAGGAACGTCGAGCCGGAATGTCTCGGAGTTCCGAGAGCTCGCCTAGCACAAACAAATCGACGCTGCTATTGACATTTTTTTCTCGTTTTTACTAAACCATTAATCTCTATTTTAGTTGATAATTTTTTGAAAAATTCTGTTCCCGGGCTGATTTTGGAACTTTTTGAGTTTCCTGCTGGAAAAAAATCGGGAAAAAACGAACGGAATCACAGTCTCGAATTTGTTTAATCCCCCAAATCGAAAAAATACAAAACATCTCAATCCAATTCCAAAAATCTTGGGTCAAAATGACCCCAATTTTGAAAAATTCATATTTCCGATAAAATTCAACGAAAAGAGTTCAACTTGGGCTCATTCTTTCCGTTTTTCAATGCAAGAACACGTAAGCCTGGCGCAATTTTGCTTCGAGTCAGAAAAATTGGTCAAAAATTCGGTAAAACGATGAAAAACGTGAGAACGAAGGGAGAAAGGGCGCGAGATTAAAAGTGAATTTTGAAAAATTCATATCTCCCGTAAAATTCAACGAAAAACGTTCAACTTGGGCTCATTCTTTTCGTTTTTTAATGCAGAATCACGTAAGCCTGAAGCAATTCCGGTCAAAGTAAAAAAAGCTGTAGAAAATTCGGTAAAGCGATACAAAACGAGACAACGAAGGAAAAAATAAGGGCGTGGGGTCGTTTATTTCCACCCCAGGTTAATGTTCAAGGGTTAAAATTGAGCACCATCGTCCGCATACACGTGACGCAATTGACAATTAAGGACACATGCGTTATCGGTGAATAATTTCGTACAAAACATCCAGCATACATGGAAATTTTCACACGGAGATTGTCACCGCAGCTTCACATTCAAAGTTTCCATCGTAGAAACTCACAAGCATTTCACGTTCTCTTCAGAACGCAGTACAGAAAGGAAAATGCGGGAGCACGGAATATATGGAAATACAGTACTTGATGGCGTATGCTCTTGAAATGGCAATTGAATTATTTTAATAAATTGTGCATCTGCTTGAATCGTGTCTCGGTAGCTCGTCTGTTTGTTTTTTTTTTTTTTTTCTCGCATGATTACAGGCTCTGATTCGACGGATGGATGAACGAGATTTCGTATATGATATCAGGTGGAAATAAAGCCTTTGCTGTTTCCCCTTCTCGTACGTTTTTCGTGTATCGTTGAACGTGCTTATTCGATTATCGGTGTTGAAAACGGCAAGTGAGTGCCGGGGCGTGAAATGCCTCGAGATCGAGTGTCGGAATCGCTATCCAATCCCGATTCGGTCCGCGTTCTCGTTTCCGTTCGGCAATTCAAACGTGCTGCTAGTTTTATCGAACAAATCGTGCACAAAAACTTGATCCCCTAATTTCCTTTTTGTATCGATACACGCTCATTCTCCTTTCGACTATAAATTACAAGCTGCGCTCTTGCAAATATGACATCGAAATATTACGTCGACAAATATTTGCTTTTTACACACGCGCGCGCGGGGCACTAAATCAACGGAAAAACACTCGGACCATACCGACACAACTTGGTGCAAAATCGATCGCAATATTCAAGAAGTTGGCCACATACGAGAATATGATAAGAATTCAATCAAATCTAATGATTATATTCTTTAGCATCGGATACGATGACACGATTTTTTTTTACGAGTCTCAAGTTTGCATCGACGCAATGCCATGAAATGAAAGAAAAAAAATAATAATTTTTCAACGATTCGTCACTTTTGTATTTTACGAATCCATTCGTGAGGTCAAAAAAGGGGCAAGAGGAAAAGAAAGAAAAAAAAATCGAAAAAAGTGACGAATCATTTACTTTTTTAATTTCATGCCATCGCGTCGATGCGAACTTCAGCCCAATTTTTTTTTTTTTTAACTTTTCGTCTACATAGTTGTCGAATAATTTGAATTAAAAATATGCAAAATATTTACCTGTATATAAATCCTATGCTCATGCATGTAAACTCTAGTGTTCAATTACTCGAAAACTATGTAGAAGAAAAATCTTAAAAAATTAGTAATATTCACAATTAATACTAAAGAGTTAGCACACCAAATTTCATAAAATTCTAATGATTTCGAATT
Organism: Campopleginae sp. 14b; assembly: GCA_030522525.1. Taxonomy (NCBI): domain Eukaryota; kingdom Metazoa; phylum Arthropoda; class Insecta; order Hymenoptera; family Ichneumonidae; species Campopleginae sp. 14b. The sequence goes on from JAPYYS010000232.1 coordinate 365,849, forward strand.
TTGCGATGCTTTTAACATGGCAACATTGTTCTGTGTAGCCACCGTTCGGTTGCATCGGGAATATAATAAAGTATGACAGACAAACCGTTTTTTTCCCCAACTTGTGGGAATAATCGATAGATTGTTAATGAAGGAACGGCATTGGGAATATGGCTCTGGAGACTATATGGCGTGGAATTTTCCATCCTCCATGTCCCTGCTCCACCTGCTTCTCTTGCTCGGTTGACTGAATGATATCCACTTACACCTTCGGTCCTTCGACGTTCATCCAACACATGTCCGACCAACCGGAAGATCGCTGCTCTTCTCTGCGAGCACTTTCCACTTTATATCCTGATACGTTGAGGGCTTAACACGAATCCTCAAATCGCTTTTTTATTCTGTCAAATTCTTTTTAGAAATTTGTGCAACTTCACTGCCAACTTATCCATTTTTTTTTTTTTTTAATTTACATTCGCGTCAATCTTCGGGGTCTTTGAACTTTGCTGATCCTTTCCATTCCCCTCGGATTCTGCTAAACGGAATAATCCTCGTCACACTTTTTTTACCTCCATTTTGGTAAATTCTTCGCTCGCGGGATCTCAATTGTTCTCTCCGCTGGCCAGTCAATACGCCGCAATACACTTTAATAAAGCTGCGGAGAGAAAGTTCAGAGTTTAAGTTCAATTTTCCACTCAGGTCCAGTTTCGACGGTCCAATTCGCTCAAAAGGTCGAAAGAAATGACGTCACTCCACAGCATATTTCAGGCCCTAGTTTCCAGGAAGAAACGTAAACGCACATTTCAATTATCAACTGTCTAGGACAACATTTTCAAGCGCACCTTCCGATTGGCTGTCTTCCAATGGGAAACCAATTATTTCCCATTGCTTTTTCACCGCTCATCTTCGCATAATGTAGCTCGAGCGAAATTAGTGGCACAACCTCCAGAATAACTTCACACACTTCCGGAAAAAATATCAATGCTTTCCTAGTCAAAACCTACCCCAGGGACCTTCCTTCTCCCGTTTTTTATCGTTTTACTGCATTTTTCAACCATTTTTTGAATCCTAGAAAAATTGCCTTAGGCTCACGTGATTAAGCATTAAAAAAATGAAAAGAATGAGCCCAAGTTCGGCCCTTTTCGTTAAATTCTACCGAACATATGAATTTCCCAAAATTTACTTCAAATCCCGCGCACTTTCTCCCTTCTTTCTCCCGTTTTTCATAGTTTTACCGCATTTTTGACTAATTTTCCGACTTCGAGCCAAATTGCCTCAGGCTTACGTGATACTGCATTCGAAAACGAAAAGAATGAGCCCAAGTTGAATCCTTTTCGTTAAATTTTACCGGAGATATAAATTTTTCAAAATTGGGGTCATTTATGACCCCACGTTACCGGAATAGGTAAACGATAAGATCCAGATTTCCAGGGTTAGTCTGTTGAATTCGCTAGTTAATTCTGCGATGAAAAAGTCCATTATTGATTCCCTTTTCGAAAATTTCGACTGTGAAAAATGGCTCAGTTTAAAATATTCAATTAAAAATGGATCAGATTGCCATGATGAGGGATAGAAATGAACTTTTGAACTGCGCATCTGAAAAACGAATGAACGTATTTCCCCAAAGTGTGAAGAATTTTTGAAAAAAATATGGGCATGGGCGAGAAGAAATTCGATATAGATCTCGAGATGAGCTCCTGAACAGATTTGATCAACTAGATTTTTCGCTCGCGTTCCGTAGCTTCGTTGCGGTTGCGTGCCAACTTTTGTGTGTTTGCCTGTCACAAAATTTCTCGCACGTATGAATCAGCTGTCTCTCGGGCTTTGGTACTGGGGCTGGTATAAGGTTATCCTCGTATACCTGAGTTCGTAGATGAAAACTGGAGTAGAAGTTTCATTCTTGGCAGGAGAACGTGTCGCAGTTTACAAGCCCACGAGTTTTTTTACCTCCTGCTGGTTCACAGTTTCTTTCCACTCTTGAGAAAGACTGCTAGACTGACGAGACACGTGCACCGAGACTAAGTTTACACTTCTTTTTCTTCCCCGTTCTCTTTGCTTCTGTTATCCTAGTTTGCTATACTTTGTGCGCTTCAGGTATAAGCCCATTTACTGCATGCCCTTACACTCCTACGAAATGCATACATACTTTTTATCGTCGTTTTTCCATCCTCTTAACCAGAAAGACAAGCAAATTTGAACCAACGCGACTAACCAAATCCAGGACACGCTTTAATCCCATTCGTTTTTCCGACTGTGTGTCCATTCCCCATTACATTCCTTGTCCCGTTCTACCTTTCCACTCTTATTCTCCGTTTTTCGTGATATCCATTTTTTTGCTTCCTCATTGAGGAAGCTATACGTGACGGTGGGATTTTTTTTTTTTTTCGGGCTTCAATGTCAATGTGCTTAAAACGTCCCAAAACATCGAAAAATCTCGTATCTCGAAAAAATGTCCGGATGTGTGTGTGTGTGTATGTTATGACACTGTAAAATTCAAACGATCATAACTCGAGAACGGTTTGAGCTACAGGGCTCCCGTTTCGCACAGATGTTAATACATACGAGCTCTTCATTCTCTGAAAATTTCGTTGGAATTGCTAGAAAAATACGAATTTTACAGCATTTTGAAATTTTCAAAAAAAGAGCGTCGACGCTCTCACTCTCGCAAATTTTCAGATTTCGATTGCATCTTTTTTTTATGAGTAGAGTATCATGGTAGGAAGGTTGGTATTGAATTTGGGGAATATCGGTCGAACGGTTTAAATTTCATGATTCTTCGAAATTTACGAAAATCTGAGATTTTTGAAAAATCGTCCCCCGCATGAATTTATGCTAATTTTGTCAAATATTGTGTATGAGTTTGTACCCTCTCTGTACTTTCTATTTCCCTTTCCACTGACGATTTTTTAGAAAAACATGATTTTATGCTAGTTTTGCTTTTTGCCGAGGAGTTTCGTAGTCGACTAAACAAACTCGTAGCGATGAACAAACTCGTGTAGTTCAAACAAGCTCGTTCGCCATCGGTAGTTTTGTTAACTCTAGACACAGGCGAACTCGAGGAATCGTTTGTACCCACCAATTTACATATGTACGGAGAAACTTTGGATGTATGTGTCGAGCAGTATAGAACCGGAAGTTCACGACTCCTTAATCTTCTTTTTTAATATCCGTTTCTTAGAATTCCGTCTAGAAGCTCGTCTATATATATCCGACATTTGTTGACATATTTTTACACGTACGAATGTTTATGGTTCCTATTTTATTCGTCTTTATCGTAGTGAACGTTTTTTTTTCACGTTGATTTATTGAAACACCAGAATTTTTGGCATAACAAATAATCTCGCTTTTCTTTTGGTGCGCGATGGGACGCAGCCGAGAGTCTGGATGACACAACTCACACCGAGAGCACGCAATCGTAGAAAATGCCAAAAGAACGACCAGTGGTTCGTATCATGTTCTACAAAACAAAACAACGACAAAACAATCACACTATTTTCAAACGCAGCTGTAGAATCTTTTTTCCCATCACTTGTATATGTGTACATTCGGAAATCGCGTTTCATCTCGCTTCATGCGCAAATACTGCTGATGGACCAAGACAAGGCATTCGTAGTCTTTAGGAGCTATTTGATGAAAGTGCAGCTATTTTATTGCCGACATTTCAACCCTCCCAACGAGCAAGATGACATTCGATCCTTTGAGACCAAAATACTTACGGAAAAAAAATGTTGAATCCCAAATGGCAAATGATAAGAAAATTTTGTATATTTTTGCATGAAGTATATGAGAAATTGTCGAAATAATGTTTACAATGATTAGGAAGCTCGTTATTGAACAATTAACATTAATAAACACTAATAAAGTTTTAAAAATCTACTATATACTGAAAGCAACGGAAACAAAACAGAGTTTATTGATAAATAGCTGTGTTTGTTTAAAAAATTGTTTTTAACAAAATGTTAATTTTTCAGTAACGAGTTTCCTAATCGTCGTGAAATTTTGACACGACCTCTTGAATATTTCATACAAAGGCATAGCCAAATTCTTCACTTTTTCAACTTTGGAATAATTTTTTTTTTTCACATTTTAATTCATCATATTTTATAAAATGCTGAAAGCGGGGGAAACAAAATCAAGTTTGTTGATAAATATTTGTTGCATTTTTTCAATGAATTGTTTTCAACAAAATGTTAATTTTTTAATAACGAGTTTCCTAATCGTTGAGAAATTTTGACGAAAAGATACTGAATTTTCCCAATTTTCTCATCATTTTTTATTTCAACCTTTTCAACCCTTAAGGTGGTTAAAGTAATGACGATAGAATTCTTAAAATTTGGTATGTGCTTACATAAAGGATTCCGGAGGTCGTGTACAAATTCCACGATCAACATTCACAAAATTCATTGGTACTCAACACCCTTAACGTGTATCGTTAGTGGAATGTGACACGAGCGACTAATAATTGTCCTGCTCGACTAATTCGATGAGGAATAACGGAAAGTCAATGACACAATTTTTTTTCAAATCATGAACTGCTTCATCACGAATCCTCCGGGCAGGTTTCCATTCCCCGGAGTATACATATTATTGTGGTAGATTTTAGGAGATGTCAGGTTTCGTGAAACTTGATTAAATTTCGATCGAGGCGGAGAGGGCGACCTTACGATCGAAAGCATCGAACTGTTTTTTTTTCTCCCCTACGCCCTAACCGCCGTTCTAATTGTATTGCATCATCCAATCACAGCCGCAGGATACGTGTGCTGTGTCAGGAGAATAATATTTGATTGACTAGTAGTCTGGACAGGGCCAGATGGCTCTGGCCGGAAGTTGCAAAATCTAGTTACGTTCCCACTCGGTTGCTCCAGTTCTCGTTTTTGTTTTCCTTTCTCTCACTTCCATTCCAATTTTCTTGCATTATGGAAGTTCCGGGTCCTTCGTTTTGGCCCTTTCGTCGTCACACCAGGACTCGACAACTTTTTTTTTACTTTTTTTACGCGTCGTTGCTTTCCATGCCGATGCGACAATAATCAAAAAAAAATAAAAAAATAGGGAAATAAAAAGCGATGAAAAATTCGGTAGGGGCAAGGTTCGGGGGATATTTTTTGCTTTGTTTCGGTTTGTTGTCTACTATAGAGCGAACAGTGGCACAAAAATAGGCGAGATGATGACCGAGACACGAATGTCGAGGAACGGGGATGAGGGATAGTGAGGGAAAAGAAAGATGCGAAAAACATGCCACCCTCGTCACTCTCCAGCCTGACACGTTCTATCGATCAACGTCTCTTATCCGATGTGACCGAGTTTCTATGAATAAATATATATCGGAAGTGCGAGAGTTATATTTACGATTTTAGCCAACCCAGTCTGCTGGAAAAGCGAAGACCAACGTTTATTTTTCCTCCTTTATTTTGGCGACTTCTCCGATAAGAAAATTTCGTTCGCGACTTTGATTTCGAGTTGTTTTCTCGTTTTTGGTACAGCGTCTTGACAACCCGAGGTGAAGCTCGTTCGAGCGGACATGGAGTGTATATCTGTGAACTCCTTACACAGGCCTGTCCCTTTTGTCACTAAAAAATCATTAGCTTAACCCTAGAATCCATTTTTCATGGAGAATTTTTTTTTTTTCTTAATTACCTCCAAATGACCTCCGCAATTATACGCATCGCCAGAAATTTCGGGTTCGATCATTAATTCACAACGAACAGGTTCATTAAGCTTTCGAGTAAATACCGGAAATGGATATTGGGTCAATTTGACCCGAGGCGTTCTACAAATCGCTGTATTCCGATGAATATGCATTTTTGGTTTTTTTTTGCAATAATTTTTCCACATTTTATGAGCCTCTGTTTATTTTTCGACGAAAACGGAAATTAAATGCCAAACAATCGTTGAAGAAAAATTGTCGGGCTCAAAATGACCCAGTATGTACTCGGATGGTTAAATTCAAACATCGAGATTCCATAATGATTCGGTTAAGGAGGTTGGATCACGACTATACAATGTCGTCATGCTAAAACATTTCAAAAACTTAAAAAATTTAGGGAAAAAGAAAATTCAATAAAATTTGGTGAAATTTTTTTTTTTCAATATTTACGACGATACAATTTTTTTCAAATTTTTTCACCCCTCAGTACTCGAGTAATTGAACACTAAAGTTCACGTGTATGAGCACAGAGTTTACGTATATACAGGTAGACATCTCGTGCATGAGAACTTCGATTTAACTTTCAATTATTCGACAACCGCGTGGTAAGAAATTTGGAAAAAATTTGGGTTCGTATACTTACTTGATGCAAAAGAATGTTGTCACCAAATTTAATAAAATTCTGATTATTCTGAGTTCGCGATCCAGCCTCCTCAACTTATTGGGGTGCGAGGCTTGATTTTTTTGGACTAGTTCATGTTCGAGCTGCCAGCAATGATCGTCGATACAGATTTTATAAAAATTGAGTTTGATTTTTGAGACCGGTCGAGATATTTTGTTTTGGCCTCTTTTTTTCGTTTTTTATCCGAACTATCTGATTCCGATCGTGAATTCGAGAGGATTCGGTTCATCGGGTCGCTTTTGAAGGACGTTGGTTGCCTTTCCGGAGTTCGACAGATTTTTCCATGCCTCCTGGACCTTTTGTGGATACCAGAAGATGCTGATCCTCGAGGTCAGGATTATTAGCAAGTGGGAGGAACACATTAATGCGAACGTAGAGAGAATTTTGAAACGTGAGGACTTTCACTCGTGAGGAAATAATCTCCTAAGCTCGGGACTCGCAGGGACACGAGCTTGTGGGAGATCAGAGTTGCTCGCAGTGATTTACAAAGTAACCTCGAAGCATGTCGACATTATGATATGGGGAACGTGCATCAGCGAGGCAATCTTTACCCAAAATGTAGCTCTGCCTTTTTGGCATGAATTATTGTCCAGGCTTTCGCCTACACGTGCTCCTGCCTGCACAAAAGCTCCTGACAAATGAACAGAATTTTTGGGAATAGAGGAAAAATCCCTGCAAAATATTCAACCCTTTGAGCCATACACTTTTATGCCCGTGCAATTGCCTTGAAATCTATTCCTCGAGTTCTTTTTCGATTTTACTGTATTGCGTTTGTGAAAATGTGGAACATTTTTCATGAAAATTTACCAACTCTATGCATCATTATCGTAACTGTTGATACTTTCAATACATTCATCAAGGTCCGCGATTAATTGGTAACCCTACACGTAGGCACATTACGATCAGCGCACCTCCCTAGACACACATGGGTCTGGGGAGTCCTACCGTTTTAGACTGCACTCGGATTCGTTCAAAAAATCGGAAAAAAATCAGGAAAGTCTCTTTTGATCTATAGAAAAAGTACCTGTACCGGGTGAGGGATAAAAAATTCTTTTTTATGATTGTTATTCAATGATAGTCGATACGAAAAATGAGGAATTCTCGCGATTTGCTGATAGGGCTGGACCCCCCAGACCCATGTGTGTCTACGGAGGCTTAAAATAATAATTCAATAACGTGAAAACTGAAATAAAAAAAGAAAAAGATCGCAGGCTTGGGAATGGGTCAAAGGGGAAAAGAAAAGTGAATATCGTTTGCGTTAATATTGGATTAAATCCAGCAGCAACGTCGACACGGAATAAATTATGCGAATTCTCGAGCATTGAAATTTTCAGAGTGAGTAAAAATCCATGCCAATAAAACGAAGGCCCCTCCGCAAGGGCCAGACGAAAATTTGACTTTCGATTTTTATTTTCGACGATCGGACGCCATTACGACTTTTCACTTAATCGTAGAACATATCAAACGTAAAAAAAAGAATGTCGGATTAAGATTCGAAAAATAGATTGTCCGCGACTCGATGGGAGAGCAGCGGGATCGAATATATTCAGGATCGACAGGATGACGTTCATCCTCCTGCTCGACGAAAGCGTTTCTTTGGTTTATCGTTTCGCGACTGGCGAGTTTCGATCGGATCTTAAAAAATACGTTTCATAAATGCACGTCGCGTTGTATTAAATGTAAATGCAAAAATTCAGCACTGCGGATCGACGAATCTTTCCAGTTGGCTCAGGGAGACGCAGAGCCCGGATTTCCCGAAATATTTCTGTCATTTGGCAATTTTTCCGATCGCTCATCGATTTTGTAAGGGAAACAAAAGTTTTTGGCTGAACCACAACGTCCTGCTCCCCATGGATCGTTATCATTTTTTATCAACTTTTTCGTCGTGCCGATCATTGCCACTGGCAATTACCATTAACGACGATATTATATTTTATCCAATCGCCGAAATATCGTCTCCGCGAGAATTCCGAGTTCGAGATAGAGTTTGTTCGGATTTTTTATGAGATTGCTTGTCAACGGAGGTTTGCGATTTTTTTCACGGGGCGAAACAAAACGCATTAATTACGAAAAGAGCGAAACAGTCGGAACAATCGTGGACGTTTCTCGTTCTGCGATATTTAATTATACAAACTTTCGACACGTTCTGCTCCTCCTGGAAGGGGTGCGCAGCCCTTCGAGCAAAGATTTCGAAACGAGTTTTTTTTGTGTGTATATAAACGATTAAGAGGGTGTATACGTACGTGGAAAATTATGGGGGTTTTCTTCGACAAGTTTCTTCTCTCGTAGCAACTTAATCTCGTCTGTTCTTCGAGTTGCCTCATATAACAAGATGAAGAACTATATGAAAACCTGTAGATATATATCCCCACACTCGGATGCGTAAGTTGGCCCTCGATATATATGATCAGAGGATCCTGTTTACTTTCTCAATCCTCCGGGAACACGTTGAGCAACAACGCACTTTAAGGCTCATAAAATACAAGCCGCCCTTGCTGACGTCTCAGTTCGCTATCGCTCGAGTGCGACGTTCCGCGCCCGCTCCGTTTCCCATAAATAGTAACTCTTACTTTATTTTATGGAATATAAAAATTTTACATGAATTTATGGTATGAAAAAAAAAACGAACAGATATACTTGGATGTTACAATGTTCGCGAAAAACTCGACGTCCTTCACATGGGATATTGTATCTCCTCGATAAATTTCGCAGTAGTAAAATGCAAATATTTTTTATAATCGTAGGATGAAAAAAAATTGACCCTAAAACGGTAACTCTATTTTTTTTTCACCTATCCCGGTAACCTAGGGTCAAAATGACCCCAATATTGAAAAATTCATGTCTCTGGTTAAATTTAACGAGAAGCGTTCAACTTGGACTCATTGTTTTTGTTTTTTTAATGCAGGATCATGTGAGCCTGGGGCGATTTTGCGCCAAGTCAAAAAATTTATGAAAAATGCGGCAAAATCATAAAAAACGGGAGAACGGAGGAAGAACGTGTGCGGGGTTTAAAGTAAATTTTGAAAAATTCATACCTCTGGTAAAATTGAACGAAAAGCGTTCAACTTGGGCTCATTTATTTCCTTTTTTGATGCAGGATCACGTAAGCCTGGGGCGATTTTGTTTGAAGTCGAAAAATAACAAAGAAATGCGGTAAACGATTAAAAAACCGGAGAACGAAGGGAGACAGAGCGCGGGATTTTAAGTAAATTTTGAAAAATTCATATCTCCGCTAAAATTCAACAAAAAGTGCTTCATGTCGACTCATTCTTTTCGTTTACCAATGCAGGGACACATGAGCCTGAGATCATTTTGCTTGGAGTGAAAAAATGAGTAAAAATGAGGTGAACCGATAAAAAACGGTAGATAGAAAAGAGGAAGGGCGTGGGATTGAAAGTTTCCTGCATTTTGGACCTGAAGTTATCGTTGTAGGTTAAACTAAGATTGACGCGAGATGATTTATTATTGTTTCCACTATTCCGTGAAAGTGCGAGCGCAAACAAGTAGCTCTTCTCGTTACTGCATCAATAACTTCTCTCCCCGAGCCACTTAATTTCCATCCAGAATTTTGATGATCCCTCGGTGAATAAATGGAAAAAGGCCTCTCCAGTAATTGGATGAAAATGGGATAAAGATAGACGGGTCTTTTCTTCGAAGCGATATAGCAAGGGAGAGGAAGGGAGATAGAATTCTGCTGTTCAATCGAAATTGTCGGATTGGCTTTTTCATCGAACCGTTGAAGAACAAGAAGAGCAGAGGAGTAGCCTTAGCCTAGTTTGATAGGTCCTCCTCATCTTCTCCTGCTGCTGCTGCTGCTGCTGCTGCTGCTGCTGCTGCTGCCGGTAACGCAAGATAGTTCTTTACCCTTGCGGCTTTTGCGCCCGGGGACAGGCTTATTCAATCGAGTGCTCCCGAAGGTATACGTCGGATCTTCTGCCTGTCTCTAAACTTTTGCCTCTCCACCATTGTACTTACCTTTAGCTCTCGCGTGACGTAACCCTATCTTAATTATCATCAGGGTGTCGTGCCAAGATAACTCTATTTATTCAACCTCCCCCCCTCCCCCTCCTTCTTTCCTCCCTTCTTCCGCCCTACTACCGAGCCATGCATGTAAACACACACATACGAGTTTAGCCAGCGTTATCGAAACAAGTCTGCATGCGATGATCCTCCAGCGTCTTGTTATCTTAGCCTGCAACTGCTGCAATCAATTAGCGTTCGCTTGCTTACTCTCCTGTTACATGCATCTCGAGTCTTAATCATATATGACATATACACATAAATATAAGTGTTACTTGTTTACATAAATTTATAAATTTGCATATATCTCGATGTGGCTACATCGATCGAACTGCTGCGGAGCCAGGGATGGGAATTTAATACACTTCTCAAATCCTCTGGGAATCGATTTGATCTTTTTGCGTCTAGACCCATTTACCTTCATTTACCTGGCTGATGATCAAATCTCAACTTTCCACCTTCGACTCTCGGGCGACATGCGAGACAGATCTTTTATTACATTTTCTAGTTAGACTCGGAACCACCAAAGCTTTCAACTTTCTGCCTACTCGTTGCTCACGGAGCATGGATACTGTTCCATTTATTAGCACGGCTCATTGAAAATGTCAACGAGAAAAAGTGACGCACAACCACGTCGAGGATTCTTCATTTTTTCACTTTATTGAAAATCCAGGATATATCGATAAATAATGAGAAAGCTTACGGAGAAGCTACAAAAAATAGTATACAAATTGTCCGGTTACAAAAAACGTTTTCACTCGCTTTACCTCTCGATCTTTAACCCTCCCCGCACTTAACGATCACTCCGAGTATAATCGCTCAATATAACGAGGATACGAGAGAAAAGAAAACTGTAAGCCGAGAGGAGTTACGAGTGAGTTTACTCGCCCATTTTCCATGGTAAATGGAGAACAATAGACGGCTTGTTGTGAGGGAGCTCAATAAAAATGATGGGACATCGTGCAACATTATTCTGCTGTTGACATCGTTCCACAATTTATTGCCAACAGTTTAAAAAGCTAAATAATCCCACGAGTTTCAGGTCAACGTATAAAATAATCCCAACTTTAAACTCCACTTGATCATCTCCACTTTTTTTTTAATCCTTCAATTTTATGTCAACAAATATCGGGAAACGGTTTGTTCGATTGCTCTGATTTTCAAGAGTTCCCCCGTTACGAGTTCCTCGTTATCATTTTCACTGATTTTTACTTTTTTTTATTTTCACTTTTATTTTTACTGAATGAGTACAATTGCTGACTAATAACTCTTGCAATTATTGGAGCACACACAAGTGGCTCCCCAGTCTCGTATGAACCAGACAGTTAAGAGTTTAAGCAGTAAGAACCGGTACTGGGTAAAGAAATAAAAGTCGTAATGATAAGAAATGAAAATAACGATCAAAGTCGCTGTAAGTTTGCCAGGAGTACTCAGATCTCTTGGTATTGGAAACTACTCAATTTTTTTCTATTTATACGCCACAGTCAGGGATCATTACGTTTTTTTTTTTATATTTTCTTTCCTCCAATAATTTGTTACGAGGAGGTAATCGAATCACGTTTTTTCACTGTATAGAAAAAATATCAATCAAATCATGGCGTTGAAGTTTGCATCGTTGGAATGCAATATTTCATCTAGAAAATAAAACAATCCTCTCTGGCGACCCAAAAACTCAATTTCCATGAAAAATTTCCATGATTTTCAAAATTCAATAAATAATTAATGGAAAATATATTTTTTGTTGAATCTGAACGTTGCAAACTTCAGAATCACACGCGAATCCGCATATCTGGAAGAAATGAGCTTAAAAACTGGGGATAAGATCGATTTAATGCGTCGAAGATTTGGTCGTTCATTTCGATCGTCATTGCGTTCCTGTTTATCCAAAATTTATGCAAATTTTTCGATACACGAATTAGACCAGATGGTTAGGACTTTTCCCATAATTGTCGGTCGAAAATTTCGACGTTCAGTCCCTCACCGCAGGGATTTCTATGAAGCTGAAATTCGCAACATCGGAATCCAACAAAAATTATTTATTTTCGTCAATATTTTGTCTAATTTTGAAAATCATTGAAATTTGTTGAGCTGTCGTACTTTTTCGGTCCCGAAAATCGATCGTTTTATCATCACTTTTATTATCACCACCGAAACAATAGAATTTCGTTGCATTCTTACGATCCAAACTTCAACGTCCCATAGGATTTGTTTCCCTTTCCGTTGAATATTTGCAATTGCATTTTTATTGCTCAGCACGACGAAAATTCGTTTCTCAATAGTCAGACCTCGGCTGGAACTTCCGGGGCTCCGTGGTATTTTTTATTCTGAATTATCACGATGACACACAATTACTCAGACTAGTTGAGGCTTATTAAGGGCTTTTGTCACTATTTGCTCGCAAGCGGATGAGTTGTGTGATACTCTAAGGGCAGGCTTAATCTTAGAAAGCCAGTCTTGCTTGTCCTTCCACTTCTCTGCCTTTCGTAGTCTAAGGGACAGGAAATTTGTGCAATATCCTTATGGTCTTCCCCAGAGAGTTTGCAGACGTCTGTTTATTGTCTCGGTTATACATATTCCTCGCTCGTGTGATCCTCGAATTGACAATCTCACTCGAAATACCGTGATATCGAACCGAATAGTTCGAGTTTGACAAAACGTGCCTCACATGATCGTTCACTCCCACAAACTTGGAATTAATGCATAGAAATATTTACAATTACTTTTCATCCCATCGAATAAATGAGGCACGTCATTGGATAGTCGTTAATGAATTAGTGGACTCCAAAAACGAGGCGTTGGGAAGAGTCATTTGATTATCGCGTGGATTCCCATTTTATAGAATTTTCTTTTATCAACTTTTTTTGCGCATGATTTTTTTTTTTTAGTTTCATTAAAATTTGTATGTTCGTCGATTTACGAGTTAAAGAAACTCAAAAGCCTGAAATGCAGGAATTTTATTGCAACTTCACTATTAGCCGTAGGGGAGTAATTTTTTTTTTTACCTATTCCGATAACCTGGGGTCAAAATGACCCCAATTTTAAAAGATTCATATCTGCGGTAAAATTTAACGAAAAGGCTTCAACTTGGGTTCATTCTTTTCGTTTTTTAATGATAATTAATGCGTCGATTACCTTTTCCCGTAAAATAAATATATTACACATTAATATATTTATTTTATTATTATTATTATATTGTATATTTATTTTGGCACCGTTTTTTGAGCCAGAACTCTCAAGAGTAGTCTAGGATCCCACCATTAATTAGTTTTCTAAAGAATAAATATCGATGGAAAAATATTTTCAAAATTGGGCTCAATACATAATACCAATTTTGAAAAATTCATACCTCCGGTAAAAATTGACAAAAAGAGTTCATTTTGGGCTCATTCTTTTCGTTTTTCAATGCAGGATCACCTGAGCCTGGAGCAATTTTGCTCGGAGTCGAAGAATTAGTAAAAAATGCGGTGAAACGATGAAAAACGGAAAAACGAAGGATTTAAGTCGCCTGGGGTAGTTTTTGACTCATGGTAACCGTTCTAGGGTAATAAAAATGTAATTCCTGGAAAGGGTCGGAACTCAGTGAACTGTTATAGTTGAAAATTGATCAAAAGCGTGTCGAATTATCGTCGTCGCATAAATTCTGTATTTTAATTATTCCGCAACAAAAAACGTCGAGCGACTTAAATATTGGGAAAAAAAAACGTCAACGTACTAATTGCCACTGTTGCACGGACGGCCAACCTATTTCGCTCGGATTTCTCATTACTCCAATCGAAGTTTCGTATGACACCGGCCCAAATTACAATCTGTTAAAATCCGTCATTTTATGTTCGAGTTATTCGAACTGCCGATGCATGGAATCGTCACGTAGTCAAATCCGAACCTGATAGTCAAAAATCGTCAAAAATCGTTAATCCCAATAGAATTGCGCAAAAAATTAGAAAAATCTTTTCTCTCTCTCCGCCCTGGCTTTTTTTTCATTTGAATAAAAAAACTTGCGTTTTATCTCCTCTCCAAGGGAACGCTTGAGCTCCAACGGAAATTATACTCTCCCCAAAAATATATTTCCAAACATTTTGGTGATTTGTAATGATCGAAAACACTCGGGACGCGCCTTGAACAGTTTCAGCTTGATCGAAGTTTCGATTCAAGTATAAAATCCGTCGATAGGCATGATCCGAACTTGAGTGATCAGTCTTTCTGAGCTCGAGCGATAATTGGTGCTCTTTGACGGTGGAAAACATTGGTGAAGCCTGTGAAAGTCTCGAATTGATAGAAATTTGGATCCAAGTATAAAATCGATCGAAAAGTATGATTCGAATTTGGGTGATGAGTCACTCGGAGCTCGGAATAATTGTGGACCTGTTTGCACGTTATCTTGTTCACACGGCAGCTGTTTTCGGTATAAAATAATTTTGGAAAATCAGTCGAGTCTCTATTTGCGTTGATAATGCGTGTAATGCATCTGGTCGTGTATATTGTGTAGGAATCGATTGAACGTTGGCATTGTTTACGATTATCGGTGTACATGCTTGTAGTACAGCGGTTACTCGAGGACTAGAGATGAAGGGGTAGGAGGAGCTTTTACTCGTGTGACCAACGTTGGACAAGTGGTACACTGATGGTACCGTCGCCATTGCGGAGAAACAACGCCACGATCCGTCGAGTGGCTCGCTCTGGTCCGATTAGGCTGCTTTGCCAGACGGCCTTGTCCTCTCTCTCTCTCTCTCTCTCTCTCTCTTGCGACTTGATTCGTCTCTCTTCCGGTTGCTGTGGCTCGCTTTTCTCTTTCCCTGATACATACGAACTTGAGCTTGCTTTGATTGAGTGTGTATGTCGTAGAGACACTCGGTTTGGCTTAATATCATGGTCCATTGTATAGAGGCTGTACTCCAGTGACAACTGCGTTGCCTCATCGTCCTGCTGCTTCCATAGCTCTTCATTTATTCGGTATACATATATGCACACGATACACTCGCGACCTATGAAACTCCAAATATCGCAGTGATAATGGCGTCACATAATGCACTCGCATGCGGCGATTAATCCTCCAAACGATCTTCGCTGTTGAATGAAAATTCACTACAACACACAAAATACAGCTTCGCAACATTCCGCGAGGATTGCCAACGCCGAGACCCCGTAAATGGCGACATACGACGTTTCACTTAACCCTCATCCAGGCTTATTCTTTGTTTACAATAAATTATTCGCATACGATTTTTCCTTGGCTTTCATTATTTCTCACGAATTTTGTCATTTTCACTGCTTTTCAACAAATCCATTTATATTTTCGATATTCTCACGGATATATCCTCTACACTCGAGTCACATGTAATGCAGGGCCACGCGAGCCTACAGCAATTTTTCTTCAAGTCCGAAAATTAGTCGAAAATTCGATAAAACGATTAAACGCCGGGAGAACGAAGGGAGAAAGGGCGCGGGATTTAACGACAGTAGGTCGAGGCTGGAGATCCTCGATATACGGAAATGAGTACTTTTTCTCCGAAAATCATGAGTCCATTCGATCTCGACACCTAAGTTTATTCCAGGTTTTGTAAAACCATCTCGTGCCCCGGTCGAGTTTCTCTGTCCAGATGTCAAAATCCGTTGCACAAACGAGCAACACATTTTCGCGTTCTTTTGTACTGCGGAAAAAACTTTCTCTCATACTTTTAAGCGAACAGCCGCGTTTTATCGAGGCTGCGAATTCAAGTGGAAAAAGTGAGACAGGATTTACGGGGAGGATCGCGATAGAGAGCGAGGCTCCGAAAACCGACGAAGGGGTCAGAGAGCCTGGGATGGAGTGTTGGAGAGAAACAATGAAAAAAACTTCAGACGATTACTTTTTTCAGGTGATTCGTTTTATTTTCCAGCTTGAGTTGCAATCGCAGGGTAAATTTCATTCCAATAATATTTGAGCCATACCCGGGAGATGTTCGTTCACATTGATCGGGAAAACACTCTCCACCCATGTCACTCTCTCTCTTCTTCTTCCTCTCTCTGTCTCTGTCTTTCCTACTGTTCGCTCTGCAAAGGTGGAAACCCTTCCTATCTCGATCGAAGGGCCGCACAGGAAATTGCAACGAAAAAAAAAGCCATTTTGAAAGACGAACAAATTCTATCGCCTTGTTTCATCATACGTTCGTTCCGATCCAGAAATCTACCTCGAACACTTACCCCAGGTGACTTCAAACTCCGCGCCCCCTTTTTCCCTCCGTTTTCCTGTTTTTTGGCGTTTTACCGCATTTTCGACTTATTTTTCGGATTCGAGCAAAATTGCTCCAGGCTCGCGTGATCCTGCATTAAAAAACGAAAAGAATGAGCCCAAGTTGGGCTCTTTGCGTTAAATTTTAACGGAGATATGAATTTTTCAATATTGGGGTCACTTTGACCCCAGGTTAGCGCAAGAGCTGTCTCTGAAGAGTAAGACAAAAAAAAACAACAAGTTTAGCTTGTGCAGCCAATTGCCCTTAACACTCTTGTCCATCGTAACAGTCTTCACCATATATTACCCATACACGATACTACGTCGAGTCTCGAATTTGACTTGATCCGGTTTTTTCTGCGTTTTACACATATTTGAATAAATTTCATCCCTAGTTCGCATCGGCGACAAAATTCCTGCTAAAAATTCAACAGTTCACTGCATAATTTATGTCGGAGCTCTATAGCTTCATTTTTACTTTGTATTCTGCAATCCTTTAGAAAAGTGACCTCCGCAATAATGCATTAGGTAAGGCAACATGGCAGGAATTCATAATAAACATTGCAAACTACAACTTTTATTCATTTTCAATTCTTCCCAGTTCTTCTTCCTTCTTCAACTCTATTCGTGATAAAATTTTGTTTCTCATTTAATACTCGAGGTCAGGGATCAAAGGTCAATGAAGTAATTAACACGAATGGCCTGATAGCAGAGAAATTAATATTTGCTTCTCCTCCCGGAAGAATGGAGAAGGACCTTGGCAGAATAATTGGGGCAAAGGATGATTGTGTCCGGGCGACATGGAGATCCGTAGGAAATAGCAATTATTTTTATTTGGTGAGAAAAGTTGCGCAGCAATTTCGCAGTAAAATGTCGGCTCGTCCCCGAAGACTCTGAATTAAATTCAAGACACGTTCGCGTCAGGCAAACTGTTCGAGAGCTTTTCGTTCGATTATTACGCCGAGGAATTTCCATTTTTTTTTATTTTTTTTTTCCTTTTGTTTTGAAAAACTGATAAGAACCGCGTCAGAGCCTTTTCCTTTGGCAAACTGTATTGTGTAAATTGAACCTGCTGCTGCGGGAACGCGGAACGAATGTCCCTTCACAAATTTCCATACAACCGGAGACACCAAGACTTTCGCGTATTCGGTTCACAACCAAAGGACTCGACAACCGTTAGTCCTGAAAGAACTTGCCCTCGTAATCAGGTGATTCGTAAGCGGATGACGCCAACTATGAGAACATCTAAATTTTCAAGCTTTTGTACTTTTTATATTTATATATAAATATAAAAAAACGTACATCCCTTTATACATGGTGTTCGGGATCGAAGCTCTGGCCACTAAACTGTCGATCGTTTTCCCCATTAAATTGAGACAAAAATCAATTACGTCGACAATCAGGCGACCTCGTGATTTGCTAAAACTAAATTCTTCATGAATGTTGTTCCAAAAATTATTCCACGATATAGCTAAGCTCCATTATTTCAAAATTCAGTCACTCAGGTTCCCAAAATTTCATGATTTAAATGGAAAATAAAAAATGCCGAAATTTCGCGTGAAGTGGGACGTTTTTTTATTTTTTTCGAGTCAACATTTTTGGAGCTGCGTTGAAAACTGGACGGCCGTCTTGAATAATAATAAAATCTCGGAAATTTTCGTGATTTTTGTTCGTTTAATAATTTTTTTTTAAATTTAATTCGTTTGTTTAATAATTTGGTTGACGGTATTCGAGGGAGTTTTTTTTCTTTGCTGTTTTATTTGTTTAATAATTACTGGACGATTATCAAATGCGGAAAAATTGGAACTCGAGATCCATACAAGTTTCTAGACACCC
Organism: Campopleginae sp. 14b; assembly: GCA_030522525.1. Lineage (NCBI taxonomy): Eukaryota > Metazoa > Arthropoda > Insecta > Hymenoptera > Ichneumonidae > Campopleginae sp. 14b. The sequence goes on from JAPYYS010000232.1 coordinate 384,218, forward strand.
TGTACAACCCTTCGTTTCACGAAAAGGCTTCGCGTATCTTTTATTGCGAAGACAGCTTTTTTTTTTATATGCAACATCCCAAAGGATTACACCTCGCCTGGGCTGAGCCTGGGCAAAAGCTTTTTTACTGGTCCTCTTTGGTTCCCTTCGCCCGCGTTTACCGAACGAGAGTCCTTAGTAGTCTCTGTAGTTGTCTTTTTCTTCGTAGTCTCTTTGAAGTACGAAATCATTTGACTCTAGATATATTTTGAGATATTGACTCTAACGGAATTTGTAACGAAAAAAAAATGAAATTCCCATCTAGCCCTTTGCGGAGGGAGCTTCGTTTTGATTCCCATGGCTTTTTACTAACTCAGGAAATTTCAATTTTCGAGGATTCGCATCATTTATTCGATGTCGACGATGCTGGATTTAATCCAATATTAACGCAAACGATATTCACTTTTTCTTTGCCCTTTGACCCATTCCCAAGCTTGCGATCTTTTTCTTTTTTCATTTCAGTTTTCGCGTTATTGAATTATTCTTTCAAGCCTTCGTAGACACATATGGGTCTGGGGGGTCCAGCCCAATCAGTAAATCGCGACAATTTCTCATTTTTCGTATCGACTACCATTGAATAACGATCATAAAAAACGAATTTTTATCCCTCACCCGGTACAGGCACTTTTTCTATAGATCAAAAACGACTTTCCTGAATTTTTTCAGATTTTCTAAACGAGTCCGAGTGCAGTAAAAAACGGTAGGGCACCCCAGACCCATGTGTGTCTCTGGGACGTGTGCTAATTGTGGTGTTTCTACGGAGGGTCAATGACAGGTCGTTTATATACGTCGTTGACTATGAGAAGACGTAAGACCCCAATTTGACGTCGAAAAAAACAAAAATAAAAGTCCTGCCTCATATTAACGTATGCGGAAATGAAATTTTTCGCCAATTTTTTTTTCAAATTCTTCCGTTCCCATTAATCTTCGTATGAAATTGGTGCGCCAACCCTTTCTCGCATGTAAAAATTGGTTAAATATAGTGGCAAACCCGTTTGGATAAATGAAGGAATATTCATTTTGTTCATCCAATATAATTTATCCTGCTGCGATTAGTTATAGACACAACAGAGTAAAAGTTACTGTATCTCTTAACTAGAAATTGCACCGTTATCTCCGTACCCAATTGCGAATTTCCGTGGCTGTTACTCACGTTTGATCCAAACTTTCTGTTCCTCCCTCTTTCCACAAATAGCCATACATATAGATATTTATATTCAAGTTTATATGTTAACCTCATTTCTATGGGTTTTAGATATAAGGTCGTTCCAGTTGACTGGTTAACCAAAGAATAAATGCACCTGAATCGAGATGCTAACGCTTGTGGATTTGAATTCTAAAACCGTCCTATGGAACGTCGAGCACAGCAGTTTCTTTCTTTCTCACTCTCTTTCTCTACGCCCTCATTCCACTTAACGTTGCTTAACGAACGTGATGCATGTAACTGCATCCTGTATTCAATTCAATTCATATCAACTTTTGTTCGGCTTTCTGTCACCCACAAGAATTATCACATAGTCCAACATCACTGGCACAATTTGTGTAGTAATGTAATTAAGACTAGACTGGTTAGCTGGGGTGACATACGACCCCAAGCGACTTTGAATCCCGCGCCCTTTTTCCCTTCGTTCTCCCGTTTTTTATCGTTTCACCGCACTTTCAACTAATTTTTTGACTCAAAGCAAAATTTCCCCCGGCTCACGTGATCCGGCATTGAAAAACGAAAAAGATGAGCCCAAGTTGAACTCTTTTCGACGAATTTTACCGGAGATATGAATTTTTCAAAATTTGGGTCATTAATGTTCACCTTTTTGTTCGCCCGATCAACATTTTTCATCCAAAATAATATCGACCACTTTGATCTCACCTGTATGGAACATTTTTTCAATTCCGTTACACACGAATTTTCCATCAATTCCCCGAACTTGAAAATTTCGTCTGCAGTGGCAAACCATTTCCTTTTTTTTTTTATTATTCTGCTCCACAAAATTTGACCAATCATCGAAAAAAATTGATTATCAACACGAAATATTTTTCCGGCCACGTCGACGATGATATTGGGATTTAATTACTCTAATTACTTCGGAAACCAGTGAAATATCACTCACCAAACAATTTTTTTTTCTCTCTAACCCCGCAACTTCGAGTTTCTCGTCCAAAGTTTAAAAATATTATCCATCATTTAAGGAACACCCAGTACAGCGGAGATATTGCACATACACGTGGAGGTCAAGGTACACGAGTGGTGGATTGAAAGAAAGATATAATGAGAGACAGAGAATAAGGGAGAGGAGGAGTTGAGACGAGGAAAGCGATTTCGTTGCCTACACGTGGAGCACATGTGTGCAGGACGAGCAGCAGCTCATCTCGGATAATCTCACGTAAAAGAAATATTGACCGTTAGATTATTACCGTTCGTTTTAAATGCGCTGCTGGTAAAATACCCGCTTATCCTCTTTTCTGCATCTTTTGCTTTTCCTTGCCCTCATTTTCTCCTCTCCTATTTTTTCTTTATTCGCCAATTGTCTTCTTTTTATTTCCTCCGCTTTTTCAAATTTTTACGTCTCCCTTTTTCCTCGCTTCGAGCGCGATCAAGCCCGCCTGACTGCACGAAATGCTCCGCTACTTTCAAGTAGTACGGTCCATCGTTCGCATCGATCTACCCCATACTTTTTCATCTTATATCCAAGTAATACGTTGCTCCATAAAATTTGCTCTCTCTCTCTCTCGCCTCTCCTCTACGTGCAATCGACCGAGTTTATATACAACATGATGTTTACACTCTAAATATATGTTTGGCGAAAAATGTCGAGCAGTAAAGCGCTCGTCCGGTCTCAGAACACTCGCCCTCACTTTTCCAAAGAGACCAAACGAAAAGCGAATGTGAAAAAATGTTTTACTCTCGGGTAAATCGATTCTCCAGCCTCGCCTTTGCGATCGTTACTTTTTTTATCGGCTCCAATAAACTACCGCATCGGATGCCTGCAAAAATGAATACCAATTCATACATAACTCGAGGTACATGTTTGGACAACTTTGTACATATAGAACAATCGATCCGGACATTGTAAATTACGATCGTCGCAGAGGGATGCTGGATCCGGATCCTGCCGCCTGTAAATATCGTCGAATTCATGTAGCGGTATCGTGGCTGAGCAGGCTTGAGTGAGTGTCAAGCGATCGGCTCATAAAATGAAATGTTGATTCGATGGACTTCATGAACGACCAAGTTAACCGGGAGATTTCGTTCCAATTGCCGGATTTTTCAAATTTATCAATTTTTCGATTTTTTTTTTTCATTTCTGAGTTCGTCAAAAGAAATCTACCATGAGATCGTTCGAGCACGCGACAGTCATTCGTGGTCGAGGCGCAAAGATAAAAAATATTTTGGCATCTGAAATGCCGCGTCGAACATGGTCCGGAATCTCGCGATTAAACGTCCTTTCCTATCTCTGCTATCTCTCTTAATAGGGTGGCACATCACTGCCAGCCGAGCGAGGACATATCATGAAAAAGAAGAGAAGAATCGTAAAGTTGTTGTCGCACGAACGACACACATACACGATTCACATGGCAACTCCGTTAGGAGATCAATATATCCCCCGCCAATCGTTTCTTCCTTCTGTATTTTTCTCTCTCACGCCGCGACCGCATCCGCGCGCTTTTATTCCTCTCCGGCATAACCCGACAGTTCTCGATCCACACTGTCCTGAGATATTCTCTGTAGATATCGCGGCGTATGTCGCATATCTCTGCCCACCCGACCTTCGATCCTGCGCCCATTTTTGGCCACGGCCCCGGACACTCCTCGTCATATTCGCCGAGCTTTATTCCCATATTCATATTTTTTTCCTCTTCCTTTTACCTCTACGACGTTCTCTGTCAGAGAATCCCACTCCAACTTTTTCGTCCTTTGATTTCAATTGAAAATTCAGCTGCTTCCATTATTCATGCGATTCTAAAAGACATCCAGATTGTTGCTTCACTTTTTTTTTTTACTTATTGCTTTTCTATCGCTGCCCAAAATTACGTATCCAATGAATTCCTAGTACAAGCCACTGGCATATTTATGCCGAGGTCCTCGATACTTACTGCCTTTTGCTATATACATGGGGCGTCATAAATGAGCCCAATTTTAAAAAATTCATATCTCCGGTAAAATATAACGAAAAGCCCTCAACTTGGGCTTATTCTTTTCGTTTTTTAATGCAGAATTATATGAGCCTAGGGCTATTCCATTTGAAGTGAAAAAATTAGTCGAAAATGCGGTAAAACGATACAAAACGGGAGAACGAAGGGAGAAAGGGGGCGGGATTTAAAGTAAATTTTGAAAAATTCATCCGTCCGGTAAAATTTAACAAAAAGTGTTCAACTTGGGCTTTCTTCCTTTCGTTTTTCAATGCAGGATCACGTGATCCTAGGCAATATTGCTTAATGCCAAAAAATTAGTCTGAAATGCGGTAAAACGATAAAAAACGGAAGAATTTAGGGAGAAAGGCGCGGGACTGTAAGTAAATTTTTAAAAAATTCTTATCTCCGGTAAAATTTAGCGAAAAGGATTCAACTTGGGCTCATTCTTTTCGTTTTTTAATGCAGAATCCCGTGAGCCTGGGGCAACTTTGCGTTCCGGTCTATCAAAATCATAAATATTTCGAAAAGCTCACTTTTACAGAATTCTAGAAAATTATCAATCGTAAAAAAAAAAAAAAACAACTGAGCATGAGAAGAGGCAGATGAATTTGTCGTTAACATGTGTTGGCAAGCCACGTGTTTTGCCCAACCTAACCGTGTAAAACTGCTCGGAATCCTTGTTCTTTCGTCTCGGACTAAGGATGTTTCCTTCACCTCGCGAAATCGTGAATTCTCATACTGTCTGTTAAACTTTCGGAGAAAAGCTTGAAATATCGCTCCTTGCTCCTTTCGTCCTCAGACCTTAATCGCATCAATCATTCGTGCCAAGAGTCCACACCTTTGCGGCTAGAAAAATATTTTTTTTTCATCATAACGTCAAACGATTTTTTAAATAATTTATAAAAAAAATTTTTTCCATTCCAAATTCAATTTAAATTTGAATTAAAATTTAAAAAAATGTATAATTTATATGAAAAATGATTAAAGATCCGGAGGGTCGTTGACCTGACAAATTCGATATTCTTTAAGTTTATTCACTTGCGAGTATCCTGTACGAATAATCCCTCGATCGATAATTTTGATTGGAATTGAAAAGATTTATGGGTAATTTTCGTTTTTGCGTTCGAGCAAGTACAATCTTTTTTCCATAGATCTCTGTGTGTTTCGCTTCTTGGTTGATGCTGATATTGAATTCACGCCCCAGCGAATAGCCGACTGAAAAAAAAAATCTTGAGAATTATCTCTCTTCAGTGGATCCACGTGCACCACTCAGCATTTTTCTTTTCCAATACCTCGATAGAGGAGAGTTGGATTTTTCGTTCTAAAGGTTTTTTTTTCCAGTGTTGAACGCCCTACGGCGTTCCTGGGAACAAAGATGAGTGTAAATTCAATTTTTCCATATTCTTTTACACTCCAGAATGCTGTTACTTCGGCAATTCTATTTGTTCGTTTATACTCGAGAGGAAATCTCGACAAAAAGGGAACGAATGTTTTCGTGCTGCTCAATTTCCCATGCCACGTTCTAATGGACTCGGTGTACGGAAATTAGCAACTGTGAAATGTCAACGTACACAATGAAGATTTATTAATTATGAACAGTGCGAAGGTCCATGATTGAGTAGCACAGATTCACTTGCATTCAATGGAAACAAAACATTCATCTGTTTTCGTCTGATTGAATTGTTTTGCCAACGCCATAGCTCGGCTGACCCAATTACAGCCGAAGCTTTGGGCTCGCACACAATTCGTGTAAAGCTGCTGTAACAAGCCCATCTGTATATTCTCTCGCTCCCATTCGTCCGCCGGTTTTTGTTCTTTTTTTCCTGTTTGTTGTTGTTTTTCCAGTTCCAAGCGTCTTTTGTCTCTTGTCAAATGCGCAGAGAACTTTTATGCTCGCTCATTCGCTCCCGAGTCGCACGTTGAACACACGAATGAACGTTAAAATATATTGCTTCTTATTCAACATTTTTCCCTCAGCCCTGTTATGAAGTTTTCTTTTTTTTTTTTTTAATAAATAAAATGGATGTGGGCAGCGAATATTTTATCAGCAAAACAAAATGGAAATGACTTTTTTTCAATGCCTCGAAAAAATGTCCAGCATCCAGGAACATTTTTCTCTTTTTACATTTTCATCACATTACATTTTTATAGCAACGTAGAAGCTGGTGAGAGAGAACCCAGAGACCTCGTTCGTTTTTGTTCCGATGTATTTTTTTTTTTTATTTATTTATTCTTTTTTTTCATCATCACGCATTTTTAATGACCAAATATTTTATCGTTGAGATGCATTAAGCGCGACAAGCCGTCATACTCGGCGGAGCTGTAATTTAGCGACCGAATCGTTTCAAACAAAATTGCGCGGTATATGAATATTTGAAATTCGAGGTTACTGTTTCTATTTGGCCGACGTAATTGCATGGATAAATCCGATTAAGAGAAAATGTGTCAACACTGAATTTACAACGTTCTGTTGTAAATTGTTGGTTCGCTCCGGACGTGCACGGCCTCTCCGCGACCCGAGAATTGTTGCCAAAGTTCATAATAACACTCGTGCGGTCTACTGACATATTTTTGGCGAATTTTTTGACTTCGAGCAAGATTTCCCCAGGCTCACATGATCCTGCATCAAAAAACGAAAAGAATGAGCCCAAGTTGAATTTTTTTTGTTACATTTTACCGGAGATATGAATTTTTCGAAATTGGGGTCATTTTGACCCAGAGTTACTGAAATAGATAAAAAAGGACAACCGTTCTAGGGTTAAGGGGTGAGCCGCTCTAGAGCGAGAAAGAATTGTGTCACTGTAGAGTTTTTTTTCGAAAGCTCGGACTCTGTAATCTGCAGTAACGAGTATCGAAACGCTGCCCATCACTTTTCTTTTCACGAGTGACACTTCCTGCTGGACTCATTCAAATTGAAATGGTCATGATTTGACGAAACAATGGATCACTTTGACCAAAATGATGCAGGTTGTTAAAAATATCTGGCGATTCGTATCAATCACCGAGCACGGATCTATAGCCTTCACATTTGGTATGACATTCCACGTTGTTTCCACGTGGTTTTGCCAGAATGTCACTTGGTACCGCGAAACAATCATGCGGCCTTGGTTCAACGTGGCGGAATCATTTCAACCTTTCGATCCCGTCGATTATCATATTGTCTGTAGTGCAGCTCGTGCCCATTGGCTCGAACCACATATGATGGACTTTTTCGATGGGCGTTGTAAATTAATGAAAAGTATAGACGTGATTGTTCCTGAAGAAAAACAGCTTCAGATGAAAAATGCCATCATTTTTGGAAAAGTGAAGTTTGCATCGTTGGAATGCAATGAAATTCGCACTTTTTATTTTCGGCTAAGCCCATTATTATTATCAAACATTTCATCTAGACAATAAAACGATCCTCTCTCGTGAGCCAAAAACTGCATCGACACGAGAAATTGCCACGATTCGTCAAAATTCCATAAATAATTAATAGAAAAACAATTTTTCGTTGAATCTCAACGCTGCAAACTTCAGAATCATGTAAAATTTGTGTGACACAATCCATCGATCCAAATGATCGTAGGCGTTAAGTCGCTGCTTATTCTACTCTGGGAAGAGAAAAAAAATCAGGAAACAGAGATTTTTTTAATCAATTTACGAAAAATATTATTTTCTATTGTCTTGTTGGCGAGATTCCGCGGGCGTGATCAATGTGATACTTTCAAGTGAGTAAATAAACTCGTGAAAAGGTATATCAGGGGAAACCCGCCCCAAGGGTAAACTGTAAAAACCAGCCCCCATAATTCTCCCCATTTTCTCTCCCTCGATACATCAAATCGCACTGTAAGAGTCCAAATGGAAAGTCATATCGCGAGGTTCCTACGCCCAGTGTCTCGTTCCACGTTATAAAGCTGGATCGAGCGTAACGATAAAAAGGACGAAGACGCTAAACACCTGCCGTTGCGGAGCTTTGTGCGAAATACTCGTGCGAAACAGTACGTTGATTGATAACGTTTGGCAACATTGCGAAGTTCACTCCATTCCATGGGATTCATTCGAGTTTAGTGGCTGGTTGAGCGAAAATTTATCGTCTATGATTTACATCCCCATTAAGAAACATTAAGCGACAATGGAGATTTAATGAGCGAAAAGCCTACGACGAAAAAAAAAGACAAACAAAATTACGAGCAGAGAGTGATCGACCATATTTTCGTCGCTAGAAAGTTTTTTTGTGTTTTTGTTAACAGAAAGTGTCCATATAATATTCTCGAACGTACTCCCTGAGGAGTTTCAGCCATAAAAATGAATCTTTGATGATTTTGTTCGTCATTGACGATGAGAAAGCAACTCGTCACACGTTCGCTCGTTCAGCTTCCAAGAAGGCAGGGTTTGAGAGGGTTTGTAGGGTGTCAGAATGACATTTTTGCCAGGATAAATGTTTTTTTTTTCTTTGTCTGTACTCGAGGCGACCACAGCCGCTTCATTTCTCGGCTCCCTATGTTTTTTTTCCTTCCGCCATCGCAGGGACAGCCTTCCATTTTCTGACATAATTTCTTTTTTTTTTTTTCTCTCTTGTTTTTACTCAATTTTTTTGTCTCGACTTTCAGAAAACGATTCTCTGCTATTAGGATGGTATTTCATCCGCCACCGCTGCTGTCGCCACTCGGGACAGTGTGGAAGATGAAGTGCAGCTGCAGTTCGACGGATGGCCCGCGCCCCATTTTTCATGTCTATCGAAAAAAAAATTTCGTGCGTGGTTTTTTTTTTCAGAATTTGAAACAATTTTCGCCCCGGAGAGTTCTCTCATTGAGTGCCATTGCCCCATCGCCACTTTTTTTCCTATTTATTCACATTTTGGTTCGATATAGAAAATCCTGGAAATTACGAACATCAAGGAAATTATTTGCCCACCTGCAGGAGCAGATTCTCGTCTGCTAAGAAATGGATCTCTCGTCGGTCAATTATCTTCGTCTCGCACATGTTATTTCCTTGTTTTGATTTTTCTTTCATCGTGTCTCTCATGCGGATCCAATTTCCACTTTTATTTTACCCATGCGCCATTTTTTTTATCGCCAATGTATTTCTCTTCCGCTTCTCCATTCGCTGTAGCTTGAGATTTTCTTGCGTTGCTCTCCGGCGCATTGTTCGAGCCGAGCTTAAGAGACCGGAAGATGCAATCGTGTTCCTTTTGCTTACGGTGGCTGGACGTGAATACGCGCATGAGTAGTAGCTCAAACTAAATTGCTCGCCATGGGGCGAAAAGCCTGCAGGAAAAACTTGACTCGACGTCGTAGATTTTACCAAAATCAACTAATCTTAGTTTTTCATTTTTCTAAATTCTTCGTCTGGAGTGAAAAAAAGTCAACTATACTAAGTGTCTCCTCCACATCATTCGCATGTCCTTCACTTTAATCCGAAAGCTCTATTTCCTCTTATCTTGAGTAAAGAGGAACGAGCATTGAGCTGGAAATCAAGAGTCGAGACTTTTCACGTGTCACCTTTACTAATCCAAAATATGATGAGATATTCTTTAGTACTGCGGTGTACAGAATCCAGCAATGAAAAGCCCATCTTGAGATGTATGTATTCATGCCTCTGTAGTGGATCCTACCGAGTCCAATATGTGTCTAGAAAGCCTCCAATCCTGTTAGAGTAGAAAGCTCTCAGTCTGCTCCTCCTCATCTTTCGCTTTCTCTCCCCCCTCTCTCTCTCTCTCTTTCTCCCTCAGCCTTCGGTCTCTATGTTCTCGACTTTTTGAGCTTGTAAAAACCTTGAAGATCCATGATGCACGCTCGTCTTGGGTCTGCTATAAAAATCCGCTCACATAAAGCAACCTAAACGAATGCGTGCTCCCATAGAAAAAGTTTACCCTTCAAGAAAGCGCTCCATGAAATGCTCCAAATTCCTGTCTTTTTTATGTCAGTCTCTTGTCATGAATCTTCCACCCTACACTAAGCATATGAATGTTCTCAAATCTCATAGAAATTCACTCCAAAAAAACTCAACGAAGAATATTACGAATGATAGTCCGAATTCGGCTCTCATCGTAATTAAGGAGGTTGGCTACATACGACAATATGATAAGAATTTAATTTAGTTGAGTGATAATATTTTTAAGCATCAAATACGATGAGACAAATTTTTTTCTATTTTTCGTCTACACATTTGTCGAATAATTCGAGTTTGCAATATGTGCCAAATTTTGCCATCGTCCTGCGTACGGAAATAATTTTTTTAATTCCGGATATTCGAGTTGAGGTCCGGCCACTGATCCATTACCTTAAAAACCTCAATTTGATTTTTGTTTTTATTCTTAATACGAAACTATTATCGAATGATAGGAAAAAAGAAAATTCAATCGATGTTTTATAATTGGATTTTATATTCTGCGGAAGAGTCTGCTTTGCAAAGCTCTTTTATGATTTTTTTTTTTTATCTCTGGTGAGAAAAGAAATCCGGTGGATATCGAATTTATCACGAACCGAGGGTCGAAAAAGCATTTTATCAAAAATGTGTGCTCAATTTAATTTAATGCTGGTCAAAGTTGTTCTATGCACAAGAAAAAAGCCGGTCGGTATATAATCATTGACCACAACGAGTTGCTGGGAAAGTGAGGGGCCGCATCGAAATAAAATCTTGATTAGTTTTTCTTTAAGCTGCCTTCTCATCCTGAAATTCTATAAATCTTGTAAAGCTTCTCGCTCTGCACTTCTCTTCAATTTAGGAACAGAGCTAAGCTGAATACGGAAAACCCCTCGCCAGGAACAGTTGGTCGAGGGGAAAAAAAAAAAAAAAAAAAAAATAGCCGCACTTACTGTGAGAAACTTGACTCGAATTGCTGGACTGCTCTCGAATGAAAACGCGAATAGATTGGTTTCCAGGTGTGCTCGGTTAAAACGCTCTCATGGAAGGAACGCATTGAAGGAGTTAAGGAAAACGAATCTTCGACGAACCATTCTCGTACCTTATAAAAGCTTTGTTCCATTCATATACATCTACGTGACGATTTAGTTCAGTCACCTTCACTTTATTACATGCAACGATACGAATTATTATTATTGTGAACAATTCTTCATTCTTCTCCTAGGAAATACATCCATTTGCATCATGCCAAATTAAGCTTTGAACGGTAACCTTATTTATCTTGTTTCTTTACCTATTCCCGTAAAATAAATATATTGCATATTAATATTCTTATTTTATTATTATTTTTATATTGTATATTTATTTTGGCGACGTTTTTGAGCCAGAACTCTCAACAGTATTCTAGGATCCCACTATTCATTAGTTTTTTGGAGAATAAATATGAATGAAAAAATATTTTCAAAATTGGGCTGAATAAATGACCCCGATTTTGAAAAATTCATACCTCCGGTAAAAATTGACAAAAAGAGTTCAACTTGGGCTCATTCTTTTCGTTTTTCAATGCAGGATCACGTGAGCCTGGGGCAATTTTGCTTGAAGTAGAAAAATCAGTCAAAAATGCGGTGAAACGATAAATAAACGAGAGAACGCGAGAAAGGGCGCAGGATTCCGAGTCGCCTGGGGTCACTTTGACCCCAGGTTACCGTTCCAGGGCCAATGAAAACTATTTTAAAAATAAATCAATTTTTGTCCAACGAATTTATTAAATAAATTCGTATTAATTGACTGACAGCAATTACTACGAAAAAAATCGACACACTGCACCGTCAAAATTCAAGTTTTACAGATATCCCACAAAGTTTTGAGTCTTTTGTTTCATCACGGAAAACGCAGTCCATTTCTCAGTCACGCCACCACATTTATTCGCAAACATGCATGGTTACGATAAAAAAAAAAAAAATTTTACTCTCAAAAAGCATGCACATATTTCCAGGGTTTTTTTAAATCTCATATCGATACTCCACGGCATTGTTGGAGTTGTCTCGCGTCGAGTTCGGATACTTTGTATATTTACGCATCAGTGATCAGTTGGTATTTCCCATCGCTTGACTTTTTATACGCAGCGTCGTTGTCGCAGGCGTACGGAATTTCGCGAATGTCACACCAGCTGGAATTGACGATAAAAAGTTGGAGGGAAAGCTTCTCAGAGACTTTTTTTTCCCATCGTTTGTTATATTCTTGATTTTATATGAGTCTCTCGCTTCGAAAAAATCGATATATTTAGATTTATTCGCATTGCTATTGATTTAAAATTTAATGGATCGGCGGTTTTTCGAGTTCTTTGCTCCGCTTGTTCCTCCGATCCTCGATGACCCGTCCCCCCCGTACAATAAAAACGCTTTCCCACGCTGCTTTTGCATATTTCAGCATTAAGTTGAACTCCGTATTATGTCACTCTAATGCAATGGGTACTCTGCTCCTCGATTTCCCAGGAAGCCGAAAAAACCGAGTTACATCGGCTTCGTGGTTTGGCTCCCGGCCGAGTTCCCTTCCAAACAACGTGAGATTCATCTACGAGCATACACGTAGATATACATGTATGCACGTTAAGTTCCTGGCCAACATTTGGTCACGGAGCATTTAAAAATTCGAACCACTCAAGCGTGTAAAAGTTTTTTTTTCAACCGCCTCCCTATCGAGAGGAGACAGCGATCGGCCGTAAAAAAAAAAAAATAGTCTCTTAGAGACTAGTATAGTTCGAGTCGAGGTTCGGTGACATTTGCTCGGTGACAGAATTCGAAATTATTTAAATTTGATGAAATTTGGCGAGCATACTTTTTAGCATATAAATATGAATACAAAAAAAAAACTAATATTAAATATGAATATACAAATTTTCAAACATTTATTTTCTCCTCCAAAATATCACGAAATTTTATTAAATTCTTATTACATTGTCGTATGTAGCCAACCTCCTTAAACGAGTCTGCTGCAAGGTCGAGTTGATCGACAGCGGGCGAATATCGTTCGCAAACATTCATATCCCGCTGCTCAGACGAATTATTTCGATCAAATATTTGCTTGCTACCTTAATAAGCCAAATGGTTTCTGCCAGTTATTCTTGCACGGACATGCGGCTTATGTTTAAACTATAAAAACTCGATACCCATGCGAAAACATTTCACCTGACTTTAATGACTCCGCATTTCTCGTGTACCAACGTTTGTTTTATTTTATGCTCATTCAGTTTAATTCTTGTATTTGCACTGCAATTTGCGTAAATTAGTTTGCTCCTGGTGCAATTAACTGTGCTACACTCCTCTGGGTTAATGCGGTTTTCTCCATATACTCTGACATACACACTGTACATTACTATTATCCACCCATCGGGAGTTCCATCACATGGTTTCATTATTTTTTATCGTCTCGGTTAACCTCTGTGACCTCATTCTGTTCATATTAATTTTTACAAATGAATGTATTCGTTTTTAATAGAATTTCAAAAACAATCGATCGCGAGTAATTTCTTGGTGCACAATTTTACCGATGGACGTTTCGGTGCCTTTCTCAGCCAACGTAATTATTCAATCCTCCGGTAACCTGGGGTCATAAATAACCCCAATTTTGAAAAATTCTTATCTCCTGGAAAATTTAACGAAAAGAGTTCAACTTGGGCTCATTCTTTTCGTTTTTTAATGCAGGGCCACGTGAGCCTGGGGTAATTTTGTTCGGAGTCAAAAGATTTGTCGAAAATGAGGTAAAACGATAACAAACGGGGATTTCAAGTCCCCCCATTTGGACATGCCAAGGACTTATTATTTTTGGAAATCGAAGGTGGCAGCTGAAATAATATTCTCTGTGGTGTTCCTGCTTCAGATATTTTCTGCATCCCATTGCACAAATCAACATTTTTGATTTCGTCCCTACACTAAAGATATTCGGGATGGAAGAGCAAAGACATAGTATAAAGTTCCATAAAAGATTTTACACGTGTGAGGATCATCGAGCCAACTGGTTTCTATTCGTTTATCGACGTTGCAGTCTGACCTGTCTAGACACCATCCAACATATAAATGATCGTAAAAGATCGATTTGAAACCGAATGGCTTCGAGTTGCAAGAAAACTGAGTTAGACCAGAGTGCGAAGAAGAGAAATGAGAATAAAACATGACAAAAACAATAAGAATTCAAGGCTCGCGTTCATAGCTTGGATCGACCAACCAATTTTCGTCGTTGTGGACAGGAATAAACCTTCCAAGTGACAATGTCCTAATTCGGAGCATCATTTTTTTCAATTTTTATAATTTTCCTTTTAATTTTTGTTTTCCTCCGATTTTTCGTGAAAAATTTAAATAATTCGAGTCAGCGATGAATTTTTCTTGCCGTGCAGCCCTAATTTGCTTCGTCCGAATGTTTGGATGAATTTGATTGACAGATTCTTCGAAAAAATGGCGAGTTGGTGGATTCAAAGTTTGACCTAAATTGAAGATAATTGACAAGTCCTTGGAGCAGCCAGTCAAAATGGCTCCATAACGATACAATCTCCCGTTGATTAATGCTCCAATCCCTCGCGATTCATTAATCACTAAAGGACGTTTTAATTACAGGGGAGAGAATGATCCTGGGTATTCCTTTTCATCGGTGGATCATGGACATTAGAGAAAAAAATTGGGGTTGAGAAACCCTCGACGCGTATAACTAATGGCACTAGGGAAAATAACTTTTATTTATTCAAAAAGATTTTTCGAAGGGAATCGTGCGCTGCAAGTTCCAAAGAACGTTTTAAAACCATTTTTTGATCTTCGATGAATGATTTCCGACGCCTACGAAATCTCCATTGAAATTCGGAGATTTCGCGTCTCGAGTTTTCATCGTTTTCTTTTCTGCAGGAAAAGAAAAAAAAAACGACACTTGAGTTTCGACCCAACGACGTATCTTTCTGCCACGATTGCTCTTTCTTTCTTCATTCCGCAGTTACAAAACTAAAGTCGTTTTGGACCAAAGTTATTCGTCTCGGTCGTTGTGACCTCCCGGGTCTTTGAAGATTCGTCAGTGTCTCTAGGCCACTATTTTTTCTTTATAACGATGCATTTTTTCGGTGTCTGTGTGCCTAGAGGCGATGACACTGCTCGAAGGACGCGAAAAAGTGGGATAAATTATGTGTCGCGGTTTTGTTCAGCAGCCCTGTCGAAAGAAAACTGTCCGAGTCTTTTTCTCAACTCTTGCTACGCGTTCTCAAATATTGTGCAGAAAGAAAAAGCCACCAATTTACGTTGAACTTTTATCCATTAATAATATTTTTCTTGCTGTTTTATAAGAAAAACTAAATTTTACCATTTTTTTTTAGTAAAATTGGCTCCTTTTCTATTTGCCTCTAGAGTCGAGTATAGAAAGAAATTCCACGGAGACTAAGTTTGCGAAATTCTATTTTTTCTGCCGCGATGCTTAACACCCAAATCCTGAATATAATTGCGATGATAAAACGATCGATTTTCGCGACCCAAAAAAAATATCAGCTCGAAAAATTGGAATGATTTCTAAAATTAAGCAAAACATGAAAAAAATAAATATTTTTCGTTGAATTTTTCTTCGCTTTTGCCTCTTCGAGAATTATTACGAAACTTTATTTTTCTAAATCTATAGATTATTTCTTGTTGTCAACCATTCGACATTTTTTTTACATTTTACATGTTTTTTACAATTTACAATTTACATGATAACCGTATTTTTAGAAAAGATTGTTAGTGAGTTACTTGGTAGGAATTGTTCGACTGGAGTAGACAGAGCTATGCTTGGGAGTTTAGTTGCTAAACTCTAGTTAACATAGGTCGTGTATATAGGAGAGCGAAGTATGGGCAAACCCTTAGGCACGCGTGAGCTACGGGTTAAGTGGATTCTATCTCATTACCGCTGGTTTCTCGTGGCCAACCGCCGTATAAGCAAAAGAGTTTGCGCTCTCGCGTTGCTAAGAGTTATTGTCCTGCTATATGTTATCATATGTAATGTTGTTTGTGTGCGAGTATGTGTGAGGTACATAAGCAAGAGGAAGCCTATCTTATTGTGGCTCAAGCTGTTGGTATAAGATTTTTCAAAAGTCTCGAGTCAACGTAATAATAAAAGAGTCCGGAGAGATATGAGCTGATAACGTGGCTGGGTTACCACGTCGTGGGGCTTCCTCATTTCTCTCTGTCTCCATGTGCATCTTTATTTTTACCCTCACCCCTCGATAGGTCGTTCTCATTGAATAAAGAAGAAGCGCAGGGAGTCCAGCCAGTGGAGATAAGAAAGGCCACGAGAAAACGACCGACACAGATCGGTGCTGAGATATTTAAAGCTCGATCGTGGCTCGAAGAAATTTAATTACAACTTTTAGCAACGCTCGATTTTTCCATTAAATTCAATAAAACTGTCTATTAATTTAACCGGCTAATTCGTTTCGCGTCAATTTCCGAAATTAGCCTCAATATTTACTAAGGTATGCCAGCCCGGAGTGATAAACAAAAGTTTAAATCTTCCCTGAGAGGTGAATCAGAGGCCAAAGACTGAAAAAAACTACGCTGTTTGTTCGTGCGTCACTATATCGACTCAGTCTTTTGGAAACTCTGACAATTCTCAAAGATTAAGTTTCGAGATACTTTTTTCTTCCGCTCTCGATATTGGAACATGGATTGGTCATCGAACTTTCCTTTCTTTGAATTTCATCGGGAAACGAGCCGTATATGAGGAAAGTCGCTTCTCTGACCGGCTGTTGGAAAAAGTTTCGTATTATCGTGTCTTTTTGCGAATAGTCCAAACCCTTCTCCTCGCATCGTCTCTGTCACTTTTCCACTCAGTTTGTCACACTTTTTGTTTTTCCTTGAGAAACCGAGACGGAGCAGAGACATATCGAATGCAACGGTAACCAAGATCGGAGGAAAACAGGAGGCAGGCATTCCGAAAATAGATACTAAAAATAAAAGACGTTAGGAAAGAGCAAGACAATCCAGCAGAAGCTCTTCTGGCCTTTGCAACGTTCGATCGATATTGAGACAATATCGTGCTCTTCTTATTGCAGTATTTGAAGATTTGATAAATGTTTGAGTTTCTCATCCATTTTTAAGCCACTAATTACAGTTCCAAGGCACTAATTGTCGAGGCAAATTCGTGTACTCAAGTTTAACCCTAAAACAGTAACTTGGACACAAAAACTACCCCACCCACCCTTCTGCCCTTCGCCCTCCCGTTTTTTATACTTTTCTCGCACTTTTGACTAATTTTTTGACTCCGAGCAAAATTGCCCTCGGCTCGCGAGATCCTGCATTAAAAAACGAAAAAAATGAGTCCAAGTAGAACTCTTTTCGTCAAATTTTACCGGAAACATACATTTTTCAGAATTAAGATCATTGTGACCGTTCTAGGGTCAATATCCGAGTAAAAATGTTGCATCCCTTCAGGTCCACGTCAGTCAACTGGACTTTGTAAATTGAGGGGTTCTGTTACTACATTACCGTTCGATCTTCAACGTCTGAACCGCAAATATATACGGACATATATAGTACTTACGTGTCTTGGGGCAACAAATAGATTTCAGTGCGGTCCGGGACCAATGAGTTGAAGATTCCATTACAATCATTGGCGAACAGGAATTGAACACTCTCTGCTCTGTAGACGTTCAAGTTGTACGGAGAGTTTCTGAATTTTCAAATATTTATTGCTCTCCCCGAAGCTCCGATCGTTCGTTCATCTGGCTACTAATGATCCAGCGAGACTTTGATGGTTGTGAAAGTTAGCCAAACCACTCTGCAATGCGAAATGGCACTGTAGAATGTTCCAAAGGTTTCAGCCCTGTTTTCAATCATCAAGTGGACAATCTCGTGCTACGAAACTTGTTAAGCAGCCCTTGGAAATCGATTGAGCCTCCATAGACGAACACAGAAGAAGAAAATAGTCTATTCCAGTAGTTTCTTCAGAATTCACCAAGAGCCAGGGCGTGCATTCAAAATAAAGTTATTTCTCTTGTGACCTTCCTGTTGAGAATTGTGTCGGGCGTAATGGGGAGCCATGAGATTGTGGAAAACAATTAGCATATCTTTTTATAGTATCGAACCATTATTTTCCATCCGATGCTGGGAAGAAAAAAATACGCGGACAAAAAAGGTTGGTGAATCATATTTTCTTCCTTTATGATTCGCTTCAGATCTTTTTCGCCGATCCCGTTTTCTTTCGTTCTTTTCTGTTACATAGATCTCTTGTCTCTGGGTTATCGCTTCTCTCACGTCTATCCAAGCGACGTATCGATTTCTGGATGGTCCGTCCATTCTTTTTCGTCCAGCACCGTATAGCCAGCAATTGAGTACATCATTCACACTCTTTTTTATATTTATTTCTTCGTACCTCGTTCACTCCTATCTCCTTCCTCGATAACGACTGTAGGGCATCGTTTTAGTCTCGTTATCACGCGAGCCACATTCTCTTGAGTAAACAAGAAAAAAATCTGAGAAAGTATCTTCACCAGTATCTCCTCAAAGGATGACCACCCAATTGGACAATTTTGCACGCCCTCTCAGCCGCACAATGCGGCTGAGATATGTAATTCTATAGGGAAAAGAAGAGACTCCAAGAAACCTTTACCCTTTCGCCTGCTTTTCTGTACCGGAACAGATACAAGAATAAGGACGACTCCTGAAGTGGAAATTCCCTCCTCTCTTTGATGTTCCTGTCATTTTCGTTGTCAGCAAATCAGTCATTAGCATTTCCTCCATTCCAACTGTTAAGGAGCTTGGCTACATACGACAATATCATAAGAATTTTATCAAATTTCGTGATAATATTCTTAAGCATCAAATACTGTGAAACAATTGTTTTTCAGTTTTCCGTCTACATAGTTGTCGAATAATTTGAATTTTGCAATATGCCAAACGTAGGCCAATATATATCTGGATCCTATGCTTACGCATGTAAAATCTAGTGTTCGATTACTCGAAAACTACGTAGAAGAAAAATCTTGAAAAATTTGTATATTTATATTTAATACTAAGGAGGTTACTCATCAAATTTCATAAAATTCTAATCATTTCGAATTTTCCTATAGGCTTTTAGCATAGCAACATTTTTGTGTGTACTCATCCTCTTTAAGGGGTTATTCCCAAAGATTCTTTTGACTCTAAGCGCCTGATGCAACGCGATAGAGAAACAGAGGGAGAGATGCAAAGGTAGGAAATTCCATCAGACCTCCAATTACAGCTCCGATCCCAGGACACAGAGATCCTCTGGCGTGGCTGGGTGCAGATACTCGAGTGACGGAGCTCCGCATCCAGTTCCACAATCCCATTGGATATCATGACGAACTTGTGTCCCACTGCTACAGCCTGATTCCGCCCTATTAACTGTCTGTCTCGTGACATTAACGTGGCCCTCAAATATAGCCGCCCCGTTTTCGCCACCACTGTGTGGTGGCGTGGATATCCGGAAACGGTGAAAAAGCCTTTTCGGAAGTGGCTTGATTCCATCATCAGCTCAGCCCAGAACGCCAATGAGCATCTCCACATCCTCTCGACATATCTCAAGCGTATTCCTCTCTCCCTATATGCCCTCTGGCCATGTGTGTAGCCCCAGAAACACCCTGCCAGTCGGTTATCATGCTCCACTATGAAATCACACAGACCCACCCTTTCCCTTCGTCCAGCAACGTTCATGAAACCGTCAATGACACAGTCAGACACCCTCTAACAAAATCTTGCCCGAATCGAACTACCACCCGCAAAACGTGCACAAGATCGAGGGTCGTTCGTACGAGGCCGAGCGTGAACATTCACAAGAGCGATTATATACGCGCCACAGAAATTCGGACGTCCGTTTGACGCAAACACTCGCTCCCATCAGTGTCAATATACCCGCTGAAATAGATACGAACTCCTTACATTTAATTGTTCTCTGTTCAACCATTCGAGAGCTACGAGAAGCCTCTCCGTTAACTTTCGTTCATCCACCAACAAATTCCCCATAACAATTAGTACCTGAACCTCCACTCGAACTCCTTTCGAGTGTTCCTTGTCTATATTTTCCCGAACTTGACGTAATTACCATTATTCACATCATTCCCAACAATCCAGTCCAATTTTTTGTCTGCTCCATTTATCGATGTCAATCTTTGGCTGGTCGATTGATGTGGGTGGATCCTTCGCTGTTTCTTGTCTCTGGATGCAAACTCTCGATGTTATGTCGTGCATGGACCTTTCCATTATTTCTCATGGCGTGGCAATGCAACAAAATTTTTTTTTTACTTCAGCTGAGCCTATAATTATTATTCAATATTTGATCTGGACAATAAAACGATCCTCTCTGGCGACCCAAAAACTCAAAGGACACGAAAAATTGCCATGATTTTCAAAATTCAATAAATAATTAACAGAATGAAATATTTTTCGTCGAATCTTAACGTTGCAAACTTCAGAATCATTATTCCTTACATTAACGATTTTCGCTGCCCCAAGCACAGTCTCGAAGTTGTAAGAATAGACGGAACACACGCAGCTGTCCCGCTTCCTAGATTTCGTGGTGACCGCTCTCGACTGCTGGCATTTAATATATAGACGACACAAAGTTACGCCTTGATCATCATTCGCCTTCATCGTCGTCTCGCCCGAGGCCGCAGGTCGAAAAAAAAGGGAAATGAGAAAATAGAATATTTTCTGAACGTATTTTTCGTATTATTTTCCAAAGGGAAATCCTCAAAGAAAGTTACCGGGTATTCTTTGGATAATTGTCTGAATAAAATACGATCGGACAAGAAACCGAAATTCTCGGGTCAGACTTTCGCATCGATATCCTTTGGAAGATCCAAATTCTCGAGAAATTTTAAAAGCCGACTCATCCTTTTAGGAAGGATTGTCACCGTGCCAAATCGTGGCGCTTGTTTTATGAGAATTCTATGTGGATAGGACAAAAGTATCATACATTATTGAAGCCTCTTATTTTCCAAGGTCTCTTAATTCGTAACTTTACTCTCGTAAAAAAATTTCGCAGTTTGCCATCCGGTCGTAAGTTTTAATTGTGTCTGCAAAATAATGATCGAAAAAAATGGAGGGAGTGAAAAGTTCGGACAGCGATTGTCTTCTCAAATAATTGCGGTACAAAAAAATCTCAAACTGCTCGGAATCTCATGGGAAATAGTGAGAAAGCGATAAGTTGGATCAACCCCTTTGGGGCTTTATGGAATCAAGCTGTTGCAGAAAACAATACTCGTTGTGACGGAACGTCGGATCGATTAAATGTTCCCATCGTCCCAAGCGTCAAACATTGTTCGATTAAACAAGACACTCTTTTATTTTGGACACGAGGTGTGGAAAATGATGGAGAACTAATTAATGTCGGCAGCAAAGATTTGGGTCAGTTTCGTAACCGCGAAAAGGAGGTGCATCAAACTTTCTTGGATCTGCAACCCCTTCCCTTCACTGGAATCAAAATTTTATTGGAAAAGATCGATATTTCGTTCGATACGTTGAAATAAAAAAAATTTTCTTCGATAATCACAAAAATGTGTCATTGCAGTAAGAAATGTTGGGGAAAGTCTCTCCGGAAGTGGATTTTCGTCGTTCGAATCGTGCATTTTGCTGACGATGTCGTCAGAAACGAAATTTGGTTGGAAAATAAGGAAAATTTTGAGATTATCCAAAAAATATTTAGTTCACCGTGTTCAACAAAGTGTCGCCGATTTTTAACGAAATTTTATTCCCAGCGCTTATCAACTGATGCTCGAACGAAGGCACTTAATTTTGCATCTCTTTTTTAAAGAACCAAAAGATAAAGGTTAGCTCTTACGTGATAAATAGCTTCGCCAAACTTTTTCATCCGCTCCGGACTCTTCGTTTTAAAAGTTTTGGACAAAAGGAGACCGAACCAACAAAGTGGATTAGTCATTAACTTGGAATTCTCTTTAGCTACGCGAACGGTTATTTATTTCGCGATCTTTTGGAGTCTTTCATTAGCCCGTTGTTCTTTTACGGTGTCCTTTTTGTCGATTTAGTTAAATGAAGCTCAAAAATCCTGGACTCTGACAGCTTTGAAAAAAAATCACTCCTAACAACTTGCCCTTTGAAGTTTCCCAATTAAAACCATAAAATTCGTGGCATAATTCCAAAGGCTTCCTTTCCATGAAAAACCCAAATTGGTTTTCGCGCAAAAGAGAATTTCCAGGGTTTCTCAAAAGCAATTATCACTCGCCGATTGAAATCTTTTCTCCGGAAATTCATTTTTGAACAATTAAAAAAAAAAAATTCATGATTAACCTGAACGATGAGGCAGACGTTGAAAAAGCTTACGTTGGCGCGTGAATTTAATGAGTCGCGATGTCACGCAATGAGATTAGGGAAGCGTGATCCGCACGCCCGGAACAGTTTATCGCCTTCATCTCGACGCGCGACAATGCTTTCGTCGCTTTCCACGTAAACTGGATACTTGCTCGTTCATTTTCACATTCCGAGCCTCCCTCGTACCTGTTAATCAAATTCTCAGTTGTATTTGTTGCTCTCGACTGAGAGACGCGATTATCGCGAAGGAGTGAGGGGAAGGCAAACATCAGAGCCACTTTTGCAGGCGCTGCGAAATTGTTGAATCTTTTTCTATGGGATTATGTTGGTCGTTAAAGCGGATAATTGAATTTTCATACCCCGGAATACGAGCAGATGGCTGTTCAACTTTCGCGATATGTAGATTCGCCCTGCTCCGATATAGAGCGTTAGAGAAATTTTTTTCATCTCAGGAATGAGCAGGTTGAGTGCCCTCCCGATAAGTACAATTTGTTTCCCCAATCCCAAAGATCTAGGATCTTTGGGAAGATCGCGGTCGCTGCCGATGCCAAAAAAAACTTTGTCTTCGTCGTCTGTAACCTCTCGCAAAGTACAATACACGTCGTGACCTGGTTTTTATCGTCTTTTAGATGGACATCTTTTTATCGATACGTGTTATCCTATTTTTCCTTTCCGCGCGATAGGAGTAGAGTTTAAGGGATAAAGCTCGAACGACACGTTCAAATGAGGCGAAAATTGAAAGGATCTCGCCGCTATTGTTGAGCATATTCCACATCATTAACCCCAGGACGGTAACCTGGGGTTAAAAACTACCCCAGGCGACTTTAAATCCCGCGTTCTTCCTCCCTTCGATCACACGTTTTTTATCGTTTCACCGCATTTTTGACGAATTATTGGATCTTAAACAATATCGCCGCAGGCTCACGGGATCTCACATTAAAAAACAAAAAGAATGAGCTCAGGTTGAACTCTTTTCGTCAAATATTACCGGACATATGAATTTTTCAAAATTCACTTTAAATCCCAGGGCCTTCCTCGAGTTTTCTCCCATTTTTTTATCATTTTACCGTATTTTTTATGAATTTTCAGACATCAAGCAAAATTGCCTCAGGCTTACGGGATCTTGCATTCAAAAACGAAAAGTATGAGCTCACGTTGGATCCTTTTCGCTAAATTTTACCGGAGATATGAATTTTTCAAAAATGGGTGTCATTTTGACCCCGGGTTTGCGGAATAAGTAGAAAAAATAAGGTTACCGTTCTATGGGCTTGAATTTAGTGAATGTCATGAAGAGACACTTCCACATATGACGATCATGCGATCTCAATGACGTCGAAGTGAGTGACAGGCGTAATCGAAACTTTTAGATTATTCGAATCGATAAAAAAATCCAATAAAACACACGCTAGATGAAGTAAAAATAATCCAGAAAAAATAGTGAAAAAAAATGATGATTCACGTAATCGCTGAAATTCATTCTCGAGGGTATAAAGTTATGGGAGTTATTTCTGTCCAGCAAAGCGCATATAAACCGGGAGATATTTTCTATTTAGTTTTAACGATCGAATCTCTATCGTTCGACGCCCCAAGTTATACGTTCGCGATAATCATTCGAGGAAATAAAACTGCAATCAGAGCCGTCTAGACTGTTGATTATGAGCTCGTAAATTCATTAACGTAAAAAGGTGCCAACATTTTCACTGGATATGGAATCGGAATATACTGACCGTGTGTTTTCGACGCGAAAGCAGGAAACGCGTCGCGCAGATGTCGTTTGAATGTGAAAAATATAACCGATCCTCGTGAGGATCGCCGTGACGTAACTAGAGCAGCGAACATTCACTTGAGGGGCTTCTCCGATGGACTCGAATGGACCGAGCAGGGAAATAAAAATAATAAAGATACATATAACTCCATAGATCCTCGAGACGGTAGTTCTATTTTCTATATACACTACCAATCGATTGAGAACATCCAAAGAGCACTACTTCCCATGAACGTTTCAAATATATCACGTGTATGAACGCACATAATAGATTCCATACGTATTCTTTGAGACACAGCAGCAGGGTGAATTGTTCGCAAATAATGTATACCAAAAGTCTATGGAACGTTCTACGACGGTCCGCTTACGTTTGATGTACCGAAAAATTTCCCTCGACTCTCTTTTTCGAGCACCGACTATAGTCTCCTCGAACAGCCAAGCATATCGAAGAGAAAAGACAAACGGGAGAGAAAAGTACAACGAAAAATGGTGAAAAATGAGTCTGCAAATAAAAGAGATTTATGAGTTTTCCTACGTCAACTAACAGCTCACTTTTTCACATATTTCCAAGCTTTCTCCAATGTTACGAGAATCCAAAATTGAATAGAAATTCTATTGGATGAATTCAAAGTGGAATGTAAAGAGGAAATACATTTTTGGGAACGGGTATGAATTGGAATTTGCCATTTTTGGAAAAACCTGCACTTTTGTATATTTATCGACATTCATGAAATTTTAGCACATCTTACGAGATGGGGGAAAAAAGTTGAAGCCCGGACTTTTGCATATAATCGTTTAAACAGCTTGAACGGTAACCTGGGGTCAAAAACTACCCCAAGCCACTTCGAATCCCGCGCTCTTCCCTTCGTTCTCCTTTTTCTATCGATTTTTTATCGTTTTAACGCATTTTCGGCTAGTTTTTTTTCTCCAACCAAAATTGCCCTCGGCTCTCGTGTTGCCGCATTAAAAAACGAAAAGAATGAGCCCAAATTGAACCCTTTTCGTTAAATTTTACCGGAGATATGAATTTTTCAAAATTAGCAACTCGGAATAATGGGTAAAAAAAATATGACTACCGTTCCAGGATTAATTAGCTCATTCCTCCCAAGAACGAGTGAAAATACAGAAAGGAGAACCAGGTAGTTCGCAGGTAAAGAGACGAGAAGCCAAGCGAGAGTTAACGAAATGATGGTGAAGAATAATTGAGCGAGCTCACTGACAAATTAAATCTGACGTGGTTTTTATGAGAGTGCCAATTAACGAAAAGCTTCTTCTTCTTCTTCGTTTGACTCGGCATTCTTTGTTCCGAGTCTCATTCCTGAATAACGTGGCGATGATACAGGGACTCAACTTTCCACATGAAAAAACTTTTTCTCTAGAAAAAGCTTACTCGAAAACAGTCAAACTCTCCTTCAGGCTCCATGACGTTTCGTATTTCCCATACAAAACAATGTCTTGATCATTTATAGGTCAAACGAACCTCGAACGATTTTTACCGCAAAAATAAACATGAACATATAAAAACATGATGCAGAAAACTTTGAGCGTCAAAAAATTAGAATAATCAAGAAAATTTAACGAACGAAAAAAATGTTTTTTGTTTGCCTAAAATTTCACTTGTCTCGGTGCATCCTGTTTGTTGCAATGACTTGTAACTGATGCATGTCGCATTCTGCCTACGCATTGAATCTTGAGGATACTCGGAAGGAGATGCCGTGAGCGTGGTTGAAGTGCTTCCGGCCCGTAAAAATTAAACGCGACCGACGAGGATGTCTCCTCGTCTTCTGGAGCCTGTCGCACACATGCCTATGTATTAGCCATGTGTGGTGGGAGCTGATGCATTTTCGTAAGGTTGTGTACCGCAAATAGAATTACATGATGCAAAGGGCTGGGAATTGCTCTGCTGGTGGGAAATTCATGAAATATCTTCTCACACATGAGCTCAGGAATAAAGGATGTCAGCGTTTTCAGGTGGAATCGAATTCCCAACACGTTTATGATTCTGAAGCTTGCAACGTCGAGATTCAACGAAAAATATTTTTTCGTTTAATTGTTTATTGAATTTTAAAAATTTTGACCATTTTTCGTGTTGATTGGGTTTCTGGGTCAACAGAGAGAAGCGTTTTATTGTTTAGATCAAATATTGAATAATAATTATCGGCTCGAGGAAGAAAAACGAGAATTTCGTTGCATTCCAACGATGCAAACTTCAACACCATAACACATTTTCGGCGCTCGGTGTGTCGTCTCGAGAGCAGGATAGAAAAAAAGTTTTCATTCATGGAGAAAAGCCATTGCGCTCTTTATTTTTCTACACGCTATAACATTCTTGATTGGCTTTTATAAACGGAACCCTGCTTCGTGTACTTTTCCTTTGATTACTCTGTGCCGAGCCGGACGAAGTTTAAACGTCGTGGAGAATCAAAATACACGACCACGTCTCAGAGACAATATTTTCATTATTTTTCTTCGAAGAAAATGATTCGATATCGCTCGGATTTCTCGGAGTCAATTTACCGCTTGTGATGAGATTTTTTTTTAAGTGCGAGGAACGACAGGAACCGGTACTTCCGGCTTCGTAACATTTACCGCATTTCTACTGCTGCAACGAGCAGTTTAAATGGAATTTATGAAAGGACAGGGCACTCTGGTTTCTTTAGCATTGTCGTCTTTTCCGTTTCCGGCAAAGCCAGTCCCTCAATTTATCGCGGGCGTGAGGATAACTTAAAAGAAGTCCTTCAATGTTTTCTTCAAACGATCATAATTCGCAGCTTCGAGTGTTTTCCGCACAAAGCCTTTGCTCTCGTAATTCAGTTTATCTTTTTTTTCTTATTATTCTTTGCGACCACTCGCGGATGCTGTTTCGTGTTGTAGAGCGACTAAGATTGCTCCGTTCTCCTCCGAGTCGTCTACGGCGTTTTTATTCAACAATCAAACATTCCGAATGGCGTATAATTTGTCGTCGTTTATATATTTTCACCGTGGCACGAAGAGCTTTCGTTCCAGCTCTGCGTCCCCGAAGCATTACGCCTCGCTTTGCGCTTTTTGAGGAAACAAACAAACCTACTCGATCAGTCAGCTCCTTCGTATTCGCGATCACGCGCGAGTGTACGCACATATAGTGCAGGAAGCTTTAGATTTATGCCGTAGGCATATTCACATCAACAACGTTGGTATTTGACGCCGGCTCGAACGAGCGCGTATATATCGCAAACTGCGTTATCGCACATGGTCTTTTTTTTCCTTTCCGAAACAAATCGCTACAAATCGCTGAAAATTCATTTGCTGCTTGTTTGCTTCGTGATAGAGCTTCGCTGTTCGCTCGTCTGGTCTGAGCGAAATCCAAACGAGTTAATTCGATCATGTGTGAACGGAAACCTATAGAAACTATTCAACGATAGCTATTTCCTGTCTGATCGATCCGCGCCAAAAAATACGCTCGAGATTTGTACCGGAGACCTTCATCAGTCTCATTTTTTCACAACGAATTCACGAATCTCGACAAACTTTTTTTAAATTTTAACCCTAGATCGGTAACTCGATTTTTTTTTGCCCATTCCGGTAACCTGGGGTCAAAATGACCCCAATTTTGAAAGATTCATTACTCCGATAAAATTCAACGAAAAGAGTTTGGGCTCATTCTTTTCGTTTTTCAATGCAGGATCACTTGAGCCTGGGCATTTTTGCTCAAAGTCAAGAAATTCAACAAAAATTCGGAGAAACTATAAAAAACGGGAAATCGGAAGGAGAAAGGACGCGAGATTAGAACTCAATTTTGAGAAATTCATATCTCCGGTAAAATTCGACGAAAAGAGTTCGACTTGGGCTCATTCTTCTCATTTTGTTAATACAGGATCACGAGAGTCGCAGGAAATTTTGCTTTGAGTCAAAAAATTAGTCAAAAATTCGGTCAAACGATAAAATACCAGAGAACGAGGGGAGAAGGGGCGCGGGATTTGAAGTCGTTCAGGGTTGTTTTTGACCCCAGATTAATTGGGGTTCTTGTGCAAATGATAAGCTCCCAAAGTTTGTCCTTTCATTAAAAATCACATGATTATTAATTTTAAGTACGAGGTAAGATTTCCCCGACAAATATTAACTCCGTCCTGAAACATCCTAGTATAATTACTTGTACCTAAGTGAAATGTATACGGTCAGCGTATATCCAACTCGGAGTAACTCCGAGAAGAACACGCTTTATACGTGCGTCCTTCTCGTCTGCCTGGTCTCGCGGGTTCCTTAATATACCCACGTGCGCATTTCACACGCGCGTTCATAAAATTCAAGGTTTACTCAAATGCACGATGAGCATTAAGCTCTGGTCCCATTCATTCAACCTAAACATTTTCCACCATCCGTAGTGCCGGCTCTACTAAGTAGTCCAGGTCGATCGTGCATGTCTGTGGAGTTGGTACATGCAGCGGCTAAACATTTCTTACTCTTGCGTTGCGTTACGGAGCTCTCTGGTCCTTTATCCTCGTAGACTCACACGAAAGAACGCGTGTGCTCGTACATGATAAATTTACACACACAGGCGCGTGCACTGTCGGGTAATCATGAGCGGTAATTCGAGCGGGTGCCCAGGAGAAAACGAGAAATGGAGTTTCTTTGTTATCCTGAGGATTTCATCGCCTAAAATATGGCGATCATTGATACACGGGCTGCCGGGAATTTCGGACCAAAATCTAGAAACAGTTTCTAGAAAATATGTCAAGGTCATCCACTCTTCGAATCTTCCAGATTTTTAGCCCGATCCGCAGATCGTGTGCTCGATCTTTTGGATGAAAATATAAATCTTGATAATTGACGCACACTAAAAAGAAAATTTTGGCAGAAAAGATCGATATTTTGTTGGAAACGTTCGACTAAACGTTTTTTTGAAAAAATCACGAAAATTTTGTCATCGCAGCGCGGAATGTTGAAGAAAGTTTCTTCCGAAAGTAAATTTTTGTCATCCCAATCGTTAATTTCGCCAACAGTTTCGTTAAAAATGAAAAATATTGTCAAAATAACGAAAATTTTGAAATTATCAAAAAATAAACAGTTCACCGTGTTCAACAAAATTTTCTCGTTCTTTGACAAAATTTTATTTTCAGTATATTCCCTAAGAAAATCCCGAAATTGATTTTCCCGGTCTCCGACTATCGGCGTCTAATTGTCTACATACGGAGTGACTTTACTGTGCGTCGCAAATCGTCTCCTTGTGACGAGAAGCGTGCGAAGGTTGCATCAGCAGAGAAGAGCTAAAATCTTACCGACTACACTTAACTTTTTTCCTGTCTTCGTCTTCCCTTTTCACTCTGTTTCACTCCCGGTTTTCCGGTGATGGCACTACATCACACCTCGTCAACCCTCACACTTCACCTGTTCTGAAACGCTGCGAAAAGGTGAGGGTGCTCATACCGGCATGTATAAGCCATTCTTTGTTGATTGAGCTACTTTTATTCTTCATTGTAATTGGAAGAAAAAAACTATTCATTGTTTCTGCTGCTCTAGTGAAACCATTGAGAAGAAAATCTGTAGGAACGTCTTTTCGTACGTAATCGACGCAGTTTCGTATCGAAAATCTATAAAAATAATAAACTATTGGTGTCGTCATGGTTTTTTCTCGCTGGAGGATTATTTGTACTCGCAAAATACGTGGCTAGTTTTTTTGTTTCTCGTTGCAACGAAAAATCTGTTGACAGGCGAAAAAATGTGTGATTTGTTAGGAAATAAATGAAGGCTCGTTGATTATAATGGCCCATGTCCTTACGTACTGCTCGCTAACCTACGCGGATTACGTAGGAGCAAAAAGAGTCTAGGGGATGCTTGAAAGGCCGGCTCAGTCGACTACGGCGAAGGTCCATGTTGCAGTCAAGGTCGAATCTCATATTATAATACACCTCTCAAGTACCACCCGAGTCTAAATGAAAAAAGGTCTCCTGGTATATTCAAAGCTCGCACTCGGTCTTTCTCTTTTTCTCTTCCCCTTTCTCCCCTCATCCTTTTCTCTCTCTCTCTCTCTCTCTCCCTCGCTCTCTTTGCCATTAATAATTTTTTTTCTTCCTTGCATCTTTCTCTACTCGACTGTGCCTCGCGTCTCACAAACGGTCTCCGCCCTTCATATGCTCTGGCAAATCCTTTTTTAGCTCCTTTCGCCCTCCAATGAATCTCGGGTCATTGAGTTTTCCTAAATATACCACCTGCCACTTGCGCTTCGAGTACACTTAACACGGCCATGGGCGAGGTTGTGTCATTTACGGACTTATGTATAGAAAATACGTAGTAATGTATGCCCACAATATGACGAAGAGCGGAAAGATCAACCGATCGTGAAATCGTTATCGAGCAATATGAAAACCTTCTGAATACAACTTTATCCCTATATACACGATAAGTACATGCTTAGTATGTACGTTATATAAATTACGAAGCTTCGCAAGGGGTCCGATCTCGCCTCGAACGACTATCGCCAACCAGTAACCCGCCTCCTTTCGCGCCACGTCCAACAACAATTTATATTCTTCTTCTCGCTCGCTATATCGCCATCCGACCGATTATTTTGTGCCACGAACCTTCGATTCACGAAAGATCAAGCAGTCTCGTATATCCCAACGCCCACGGATTCCAAATGAGGTTATACGGACGAAGAAACAATTTTAACTCCAAACATAAAACTCTCTTTAACCAAATTCACGAAATTCACGTTACCTCTGCCTGTACCGGTCGTTTGATTTGTTTATTATTTTTCACTAATTTCCTCATATTCTACCTTATCGATGAATCTACTGCTAATCTCCAAAGAAAATTCCATTTTTCCGGTATTTTAAAGGATGGCAACGGCTTCATGGACTTGTTACTTTCTGCATTACGTTCCTGTCACCAATTCCATGATGACACAATTTTTTGCGTTGCTCGTAATCTATCGTTCGTCTTTAACACATGCACATGCACTTTTGCCAATCGATTAATTTGTAAAGTGGACTTAACCCTGTAACGGTAACCTTTTTTTTCGTAGCTATTCCGGTGACCTGGGGTCAAAATGACCCCAATTGTGAAAAATTCATGTCTCTGGTAAAATTTAACGGAAAGAGCCCAACTTGGGCGCATCCTTCTCGTTTTTTGATGCAGGATTTTGGCTCGAAGTAAATAATTACTTAAAAATGGGAGAACGAAAGGAGAAAGTGCGCGGGATTTAAAGTAAATTTTAAAAAATTTATGTCTCCGGTAAAATTGAACGAAAAGAGTTCGATTTGGACTCATTTTTTTCGTTTTTTGATGCAGCATCACGTGAGCGTGTGACAATTTTGCTGGGTGTCAGAAAATTTGTCAAAAATGAGGGCAAACGATGACAAATGGGAGAGCGAAGGGAGGAAGGGCGCCTAGGATAGTTTTCTTAGCCAAGTTACCGTTCTAGGGTTAAATGTGAATAAATCCTTAGTCTACTGACTTGTCTCCTTGCTTGCACCCTTGGGTAGTTGCACTAGTTTTTTTGTGCGTGAATCTTGGTCCGGTGAAGGAATAATAAATGTTGGTGAATACGGTATGCGTAGAAGATGAAGGAACGTTAGGGAAGGAGCCCCAGTACGAATACCACGAAGTAGAAAGTCAACGTGCACGATTTATCCCCTGTCCTATGATAATATACATTTAGTTTCGTATTTATCTTCAGTGTGAAGTTGGCTGTTACGGTGGTGGTGGTGGTGGTGTGGATGTTCAATCGCGTACTGCTGATGCCGCAAGGTTTCCGGGGCACCGGTTGACGGGAACATCAACTATGCTACCCTATATCCGGGAGGAAGACACCCAGGTATCTCGTGAATACGTGAAAAATCCTCTCGTAAGATTTTTCCTCATTTATATTGCCCCCTCACCCCCCCCCCCCCTCTCGACCTTTTTACCCGTGTTTGGCACCAAGGAAATAGTGTTTGGAAACGAGTGTTGATGATGACGTTTGCATGAAAAACATTCAATAGAAAATTCCCAGATTTGTATAAAAAATGAAAAAACGCAAAATTCGAATAAATTTCGTCCCTCGATATCGAACCCAATCGAATACTTTCGATCACATAATTATTAGTGACCCGTCAATTTTTCCACTCTTTTGAGATGCAAAAAAAAAAAAAACATTTTTCCAACTTCCCGCATCGTGGCCGATGGCGAAAGCGATAATCAAGCATGTCTGACCATAGACGACCAGCACTACTTAAATCCTCACGTGTCGCACATCCATACAGTAGATCTCGCCCCAACGTCCAACCAACAGCAGCCAAAGGTGTGTTTATCTTTAGCTCCCTCGTGCACGATAGTTCTAAAGTAATCTGCACGATTATAAGAGCCACGCGAGTTCTCAAATGCGAGATTAACTTGCTCTGCTGAATTGGAACAATATCCTCAGCATTAATCTCTATATTGCCATGTGTCACGGTTCCTATTACTTCCGAGCGTAATATCTTCTCAATGGAACCCTTGTAAGTACCCATGTCAAAAGGGCATTTATCTGCAAGCCTCCACACATACGTTGAACATCTACATCAACATATATAGACGCTACGTGTAGAGATATCTATAGACGTGTTAATATCGTCGCCCACACTTTCACGAGACTCCCAGGTCGAGACCGAGGGCTTGCCTTGCAATTTAGACGCGACTCTCTTCGTTCGAATTCAACCTCCCACATCCATCCAAACTTTGCGCTTATCTCGCGGTCAATTTTGGCGAAATAATTCTAATAATAGCCGAATTCATTAATTCGATTAATTGTCGGTTATTTGCGTAAGGTCATACAGACCAGAGGAGGCGTTCCTCTCTATTTTTACGAAAATCTCGTTTCTACTATTTTCCGCAAATTCATTCCGTGCCGAGAGAACTTCGGGCAGCAAATACCGCAGCTACGAAAGTGTAGGTGGACTAATTATAGGACGGGGGATGCTACCTTCATGCAAAGACATTCAATTCCCTGTCTAATCACAATGACCTTATAATTTTATTGTTAATAAAGCTCGAGCGTTATTCTCTAGGAATACGACAATTCAGGACTTGGTCCTGGACATTCGCACATGTTTTTAATTTTAATGTGTGTTTGAACTGAAATTCATTCAAATCAATTTCAATTGAAAAACATTAAAATTTGAAACAGGAATTTTATTTTTATTATGTTTAATGTTTTTGTAATTTAAAATTTTGTTTTTTTTCTTATTTATTTTTAATTTTTTAATTTTTAATCAATTTCATTTGAATTCATCAATTTCAATCACATTAATTAAAATTAATTTCATTTTCATAAAATAATTAATTGAATTGATTGAAATTTTTTAAAAAATAATAAAAAAAATTGAGAATTAAAATAAAATTAATATATAATATTAAATAATTAACGCCTCGCCCCTTGCACTCTTTTAGTGTGGCTGCTCAAAAATGGATTCGTTTTAGGGACTACAAGGGAAATACTATGCAAAGTACTTGTCTGGAAATTAGTGATTTTTTTGGTCGTTGGAAAAATATTGATAGATAGATTCTGGATGACAAACGATAATTTATTGGAGAATTAATTGATTTCCTGTTTGGTGATAATGCGCAGGTGGATCGGGCGGAGAACGAGGAGGCCCAGGGGGGAGGTCTGGCGTCGTCGACCGTCCACAGCGCTGCTTCCGGTTCGAGAATGGGTCCCGGGCCGGATTCCGGCAGCGGCGCCCCATCCTCGGACCCTCGTTCGATCGCCATCTCTCGCTACGACAGAGACGACGAGGACGAGAAAAGTAGCAGTGGCAGACGGTCCAACGGTCATCACGGTGGATCCAGGTGAGTAAATAATATTTTCTAATTTTCGATATTTCGTTCTTTAAAAAAATAGCAACAAAAATAAACGACGACAACATCAGCAACAA
The DNA here is from genome assembly GCA_030522525.1 of Campopleginae sp. 14b. Taxonomy (NCBI): domain Eukaryota; kingdom Metazoa; phylum Arthropoda; class Insecta; order Hymenoptera; family Ichneumonidae; species Campopleginae sp. 14b. Next base: position 418,159 of record JAPYYS010000232.1, read on the forward strand.
TTTTCTTTGAAAAAATAACCTCTAATTTTCTCCTCGCTCAATCCTCCGGCTTTTGACCTTCAATAATAATTTACCAGTCGATCGTAACCCGAAATGACAAGCTTTCGATCGCGTCAATTGAAATCCCTATCAAATTTCAACCAGGAAATTGCAAAGGTATTCTTCAAGCTGATGGAAATTTCACTCGCTCGTATGCATCCGCTCACTATCTTCTCGCGTATAGCATCGTCGCTCTGGCCACGATATATAGTCTGTATGATCTCAGTCAAGCGCGCTACTACCACCAGCGGAATTGTGCTTATCACCAACTGAGAAAATCAACGTCTTTATAGCCTCAAGATCCAATACGACGGTGTTGAGTAAACCTGACCCTTTTATTCCGCCACCGTGACCATAAAGTTACGGAGAATGCATTCCGAGAGGTAGTTTCATTTCGCGATACCCCAACACTTTTCCTTCGGAACGGATTTTTAGTTTTTTTTTTTTTTTTTTTTTCATCTTTAATTTTTAATTTTTGCGAAAACTGCTCCCGAAACCTGGGATTTGTTATTCAGATTCACGTGATGTTTAACCCCAGAATGGTAACCTGGGGTCAAAAACTACCCCAAGTGACTTTACATCCCTTTCTTCCTTAGTTCTCCCGTTTTTTATCGTATTACCGCGTTTTTGACTAATTGTTTCGACTTGAAGCGAAATTGCCCCGGGCTTACGTGATTCTGCATTAAAAAACGAAAAGAAAGAGCCTGGGTGGAACTCTTTTCGTTTATTTCTAGCGAAGATATGGATTTTTCAATATTGGGGTCATTTTGACCCCAGGTCACGGGAATAGATGAAAAAAAAAAAAAATGAGGATACCGTTCAAGGGTCAAGTCCTTTGATCTCCCAGAACACAGTGAACTGCTTGTCTCTTTAGCTGCGATGTAAAAATTGAGCAACTCAATTAACTCAACTGCGTAGAAAAAATAAGTTCCGAACGAAAATTGATTAAAGCCAAATGCTTTATATAAATAATTTACTCATTGAAATATTGGCCAAGTGACTGGAAAGCTTCAAAGTTGAGGAAATCCGTGGGCACAAGAGTTTGGTGCTTTGGATGAAACTCGTTTGGTTGAAAAATAGGATAGCGATCGATGAACTTGTCTTGTCGAGATAGTGAAAAGGGAAGCCGTTTTCGTTTTATCGAAAGTGCCAGGGGGTGTGTGTTTCTCGTGTACCGTGGTAGTTCGTTATTTGTCTCGATTGAATTGGATGCGATTTGTCGACTTGTAAAGGTGCTCGAGTCTATACCCTGCACTTTGGCTCGTACGAAATAGCGTTTCGTCGGGTGGCCTTGATTCGATCTCTGCTGGGTGAGCTCGTCAGTATTCTTCGCCCTGAACCCATCGCAGTTTCACTGCTTTTTCCCGAATTTCCTGCCCAGTCCGTAACGAAGTTTCGGCTGAGGACACGAGAGAGCTCTCGTATACCCACACACAGAGATATACATGTTCTTGGGTCAAAGCGGCCGGGAAGGTCAGGTGTCATTAGTTTGATGGATTCATCAGCGACGGCCTGCTACTGTAATGTATCGCAGAAGTTTGGCTCGTTTGTCATTCGCCACTTCTCGTCTTCGTTATCGGCAACAAATCTTCCAAAAATCAATCAATATTTTAACAATCTTTTTCTTCACGAATCAGCTGTCAATTGTTTTTTCAATTGTTTTGCAACCAATATGTGTTAAAAATATTGGCCCCTGCTGCCGAAATCTCTGGCCTGACCACGACATGCCCTTCCACGACGTGCTTCGCTCCATAAATCAAGATTCCTGCCCGGATTAAAAGGCCAGTGAACTTCTCGTCTTCTTCGCACTCCCTGGTCACACGTTCTCGATAAGAAACACTTTTGCTACTGAAATATTTCTCCTCTACGTTGGTTACTTGATTGGCATATTTTTTATCTCAGGGAAAAGAAAACGTGGCAAAAAATCAAGCGAGTAAAAAGAACCGGGCTCAATGACGAGATCATTCGTTCCAACGTCGCGCTCGGCATTAACCTAATTATGATTTATTACTTGATCAATTCGACACATGCACCTATACCGTAGTACGATGACGAGAGCCTATTAAGGAGGGCGAAGCGCTCAAGAGCCGGAACACTGCGTGTAATTGGATCGATGAAATTCCACTTGCTGCTGATAGTGCGGGCACGGGGACGTGGACATTCTCCTCAAATTTTTCAGCGACCGTTCCTTATTCTTTCGTCCGCTCAGCCACTCCCATCAAATCATGGCAAATACTTAGAGATTCACTTCCGCTACAGGAAAAATAGTTTTTATTAATTTTCCGGGCCCTGAGTCGAGCCGATTCCACTGAAATGAAAATTTCGTCGGAAAAAATGAATATTTTGTCGAATACGTTCGACGAAACGTTTTTTTTTTTGAAAATCACAAAATTCAGTAGTTGCAGCGAGAAATATTCTGGAAAGTCTCTCTGGAAAGTCAATTTTTGTCATTCCAATCGTAAATTCAACTGACAGTTGCTTTATAAACGGAAAATATTGTCGAAATAACGAGAAGTTTGAAATTTTCAATAAAATATTAAGTCCACCGTATATTCAACAAAATATCGACGTTTTTTTTTTTGTTTTCTTTATAAAATTGAATTTTTAGTGTCGGGGCTCAATGGGAACAGCCTCGATTCTAATTAGTTCCGAGTTCGATTTGCTCTACACGATTGCGCTGGTCATGGCCCCAAATGTTCGGAGGCGCTAACTCTGCGAGTCTCTTGATTCCTGTGGTAATTAATCGCACCGTGAGAATAACTTTTGGAGAGCTGTTGACTCAGTCAAATTGATGTTGCGAGCAGCAGGTCCTTTTAATCCTGAAGAGCATCCGGAGGTCGCGGAGGATCTCTTCATTACTTCGTCTGCATTTTCGTCGTGCGGCTGCGAGAGCTTTTTCCCGCCTGGGCATATGATTCAATCAAATTAGGACTAATGGATTAGCAATGTGGTTAAAAAATGATAAAAGTTTGAAACGATCCTTGATCCTGTTGGTTGGAATCATGAAAGTGCGAAAAACCTTGAAATTGTTTGAAAAGTTTGACGCCATCAAAATTCATGAATAAAAAGTTGCGGTGCATTAAAAAAGTTATCATCTCCAAGAAACCCTGCCTCCATGTCAGTATCTGTTTATTCCCTCGCCTGTTCGCTTCTCCTTTTCGTTACGAAACTAAATTCATGACTCGTCCAACAAAATTTACTTTACGGGATGTAATTCACATCGACTCCGGTACAGAAACGATTTTTAATGAAATTTCCAACATTCTCGTGAGACTTTCCATCAGTTTCATTTTATCAGAGAAATTACAATTTCATTCAAAACTTTTGTTTTCTCCCTCGAAGTGCTATCGCCGGCGGTTGCATTCTGCTTCTCTTATTTATTCTGCCTTTGCCTGAAACTATTTCGAAATTCACGTTATTCACGTTTTTCCGCGTCGCGGTTCTGCTAATGACGTAAATGAAAAATACCCAAACAATACCATTTTGCGCGATAATTGCATTGGATGCAATTATGCAATTATGCACTTATGAATGTCTGCAGTCGATAGCTCCGGAGGATAAATTCCCTCGCGTTCCCTGATAATGCTTTATGCCCGACAAACACACACAATTCTTCACAATACAATTTTCACAATTCTTTTGAATTCTTTGTGCAACTTTTCAAACGTTGAGCCACGTGAAAAATATTATATAGAGAGGAAAATTACGAGAGCCTCCTTTTTAGCACCGCGTCAAACTTCCGGCTCGACTCATCTATTTACATGTAACAGGAATTTGCCTTCGTTAGATGTGAGCATACAAACGAGCAAACTTGGGGACAAAAAGGCTTTTGGAGCAAAAAGCTTCCTGCTCAGGGATTCCGTTTTTTTTTATTCCTCTTGCTCTCTATTTTCTGCGATAAAGCTGCGTCAGCCGAATCTCTCTACAAAAATATTCATCATTTCGATTCGAACACGGCGTATAAATACGAAAAAAAAAAATAATCGACGAAATCCAAAGGGATGGAAAAACATGAGGGAACTTTGAAGAGGCTCGGGGCTTGAGAATTTGGCACGAAAAATCGAGCCCTCGTGACAAAAAGTGGACGCGGACAATTTTGGCCGGTTATTTGTTAATTAATTAGCCGCTCCGGCCAATCTCGCCGTTGATGAAAGATCCTCGATAGTTTTGTTTTGTTCCGAGGGAACGAATGTGATTGAATTTTTTTTCGTTGTCGACGAGGATGCGAGTTTCTTCGAAGAATTTGTCAATTAACTCTGGATCTTCACAGTGCGAAATCGTCTGGGCTAGAAAGACGCGAGTCATCGAAGTTCTCGATTGCTCTCAATATTGAAAACCCCCATCATGAATCCGCCCGTTGGTTCCTGTCATTCCGTCAACGATATTGCAAAAATAAGCGTAGGCCTCGTCGGGTATTGGGTCGACGTGAAAATCGAATTAGCCGCGGGGCAAATAAACGATTATCCCAGGAGTTGCTCGGGCTATCCGATCGAAAATAGATGCAAGGGATGAGCGTTGAGGCTGCGGGCAAAGTAAAGAGCTCGCCCTAGTGGCGTGGATCAACGCGAGAACGTGAGAGATCTCTGGCGGTGACCTGGTGAGAAAAACGCAACATCGCGCGGCATTTTAGGCTCGACGAATTTCAACCCCCGTCGATAATAATACTCCGAAACCTCGTGCCTATTTTTACAACACACGTCATTTATTCAATTTCTCTCCGCACAATTGCCGACACGGATAAAAATATCTTGCAAATTTCGTATTCTCGATATATATTTGTAGCTGCGTTGACCGAGACGACTCCACAAGAATATCCACGTAAAGCCAAACGAATAATTAACTTTAACATCATAGGGGTCAGTCTCCAAACTTTTTATAACCTTTTATCTTTATTCACCGGAGGTCCGTCTCAAAATCTCCGTTTAGTCCTATCGTCGTTCTCATGATTCTGCAGTTTGCAACGTTGAGATACAACAAAAAATATATTTTCTATGAATTATTTATTGAATTTCGAAAATCATGGCAATTTTTCGTGAAGATTGACTTTTTGAGTCGCCGGAGAGAATTGTTTTATTGTCTAGACCAAATATTGAATGATAATTATGGGCTCGGCTAAAGAAAAAATAGAATTTCGTTACGATGCAAACTTCAACGTTCGTCATTCGTTCCAATGCAACAAAATTTTGTTTTTTCTTGATCAGAGCTCGTAATTATTTTCGAATATTCAGTGTGGACACTAAAACCATTTTCTGGTGCGACCTAAAAACTAAATCGGCACGAAAAATTCCCAAAATTCAATAAATAATTAAGGGGAAAAGCATTTTTCGTTGAATCTCAATGTTGCAAAGTAATCCGTATAGACACGCGTTTAAAAAATCTGAAAAAATTCAGGAGAGTAGTTTTGGATCCATAGAAAAAAAGTCTGGCCTGGGTGATGGATAAAAATGATTTTTTATCGTTGTTATTTAAGGAGCATGGCTCCTTAATCGAATCAAAATGGATGTCGTCCTTATTGACGTTTCGGGAGTGTATGAGACTCATGATAACAAAAAGACCTGAAAGTAAATTTCAATAACTTCTATGCAGCGTAAATGTATATTTGGTGTGATCCATATAGGCAATATGTTTTTGGCAACTAGAATTTTTCGCAATATTTTTCGCCTGACGTCGCTCGATTTTTCAAAACCGAATGAGGCGCCAGCGCTCAGGCTTACGTTAATTTGTAGTCACGTCAAACAAAATGTTTGACGTGATTACGCTCGTGAGAGATTGGTCGTAAAGGAATCGGTGTAACTGGATGGATACAGACGGACATCGCGAGAGTGAGCTATAAAGAAGTGATACGTGTGGAAAGAGAGAAAATGCACGTTTGTATGTGTGGAGGAGGAGGAACAAAAGTGGAAAAGAAAGAGAGAGAGAGCGAGAGAGAGAGAGAGAGAGAGAGAGAGAGAGAGAGAGAGAGAGAGAGAGAGAGCCAGGCAAAGGGCCCCGATCGTATCTTATTCGCAGATCATCAGCATCAGCGTCACGGCGTGGAAGTTGCGCGGTCGCGATCGAAGTGACGTCGAGCCGGCAAGCCTCCCTCAGGAAGTCATTCAGCGATGGGCTTCTCAATACGACCAATAATTCCACTGGTTCGGACATCTCATTGGACAGCAACGACAGCGCATCACCCGATACGGCGATTCCATCGTCGGCTAGGTGTCCCCGTAGTTCGAGAGGTTCCCAAAAGTGGAGTAACGTTCGAGCCGTCATGGCCCTTTATTCCTCCCTTCGCAAGATCAAGAGGTACCTTTTCCCCCAAAAAAAAAAAAAAAAAAAAAAACAAAACAAACACATCTGCACCTATATAGTTGACCACTCGATTGTTTCGTTAATTCCTCGCGATTGACCCTGGAACGGTAACCTGAGCTCAAAAACAACCCCCAGGCGACTTCAAATCCCGCGCCCTTTCTCCCTTCGTTCTCCCGTTTTTCATCGTTTCACCTCGTTTTTTACTAATTTTTTGACTTCGAGCAAAATTTCTCAAGCTCACGTGATTCTTCATTAAAAAACGAAAAGAATGAGCCCAAGTTGAACCCTTTTCGTTAAATTTTACCGGAGATATGAATTTTTCAAAATTGGGGTCATTTATGACCCCAGGATACCGGAATAGGTAAAAAAAAAATGTAAAGTTACCGTTCTAGGGTCAAACAAACGTTACTAAAATCTACCTACTCTCCAGACTTTCATTCTACCTGTCGCATTAAATAAAAGCAACGAACTTTCATAATTCCATATATTTTTTATAAAATCTTTAATGGAAAATTCTATTTTTAATTGATCGCGAGATTAAATTTTCCGACTTCAGTGATGATTATTTATTCTATTCCACTTGAGTTAATCGTATGTGTGTGTCAAATCATTATCGCAACAGCTCCTCACTCGCCAAAACAACTGGAAAAATGGTTTCTCACATTTCCAAGGAAACCCTTGCATGGTTCCTTATATTTCAAAAGCCTGGGACGCGAATTAATATTTTTTCGTTGGTCCATCGATCCCTTGTTTTTCATGCTGGATCCGTTGAATTTTATGAACCGCACCTCGAACCGCGCGTTACTATAAGAAACAAAGCAAAAATCGAATCCTTGGAAATCTATGGAACAAAAAATATTGCCAACTTTTTTTGCCATTCTCTGGGAAACCATTTTTCCTTGGCCGAGACTGTACTATCCTTCGACTTAGTTAATGTGCATGTCACTATATTGCTCCGACTAAGATCGAAGATCTAGAGCGTGTCACCCCCTGCAAATAGATATGGAATCGTATAGTGAAATGAAAAACGAAAATCCTCACCTCTTTCCCTCAGTGCTGCTGATATCGAGCTGCTTCGATCGTGCAACAAAAATAATCCTGCCAAAAATTCATCTCTCCCATTTAATCCCTGCACGATAAAAATTTCTCTCCTACGAACTGTACGAGATTTTCAATTCATTTTTCAACCATCACTGCAGGTACAAACAGGGTGTCACATGTCCGATATGCTGTGGCGATTCGTACGTGTATCTTGGTAATATTTATGGTGTTGAAGTTTTCATCGTTGGAGTGCAACGAAATTCTTTTTTTTTTTTTCAGCTGAGCCCACGATAATTATTCAATGTTTCATCTAGACTATAAAACGATCCTCTCTGGCGACCTAAAAACTCGATCAACACGAAATATTGCCATAATTTTCAAAATTCAATAAATAATTAATAGATAAAATATTTTTCGTCGTATCTCAACGCTGCAAACTTCAGAATCATTTATATTTTTCACTATATATAACGAAACTAAGACCAAAATTATGTAGACATGTGAACATGTAGACGTCAAGATATTTATTTATAAAAATCGGAATTTTCGATAATTTCTCATGAGAGCGCGTGTTGAAAGTTGCAATTTTCAACATTAAATATTCCGTTTTCTAAATGGTGAAGCTTCTCAAAACTTTGCATACGCTTTTATGTGACATCGAAGAAGCTTCATTCAATTTTTCAAAAAAATAGGTCGTAAAATTTACTCCAAATTTTTCTAATTATATAAAAAATACATACTACCTGGGACGACCTTGAAATTTAGAGTATGTTGTTCTTCAGCCAATTATTAACAATTTTTTCAATCAACTTAGGCTCTCAAACCATTTTGTACGTAAGAAAAACTGGAAACAAAATTTTTTATATTTCATTTTATTTAATTTATTCTTTTTTTTATTTTCATTACATTTTATTTATTTAATTTCATTCAATTTAATTTATTTATTTTTATTTAATTTCATTCATTTGTTTCTATTTAATTTTTATTCAATTTTATTTATTTATTGAATTTATTTAATTTACAACAAAGATTTATTTTGAGTTGTGATGAAAATATTTCATTTCCCATGAGAATGTTGCTTTACAGACAGGGTCAAGGAGCATACCGACTATACTATATTATCATCGCGTTTGGGGTTCACGCAATCTTCCCTCTTCCTTCACCCCCACCCCCCTCTCTGTCGCTCTCACTCTCCCTCTCTCTCTCTCTCTCTCTCTCTCTCTCTCTCTCTCGCTGTCTCTGTCTTGGTCTATTTATGGATCCACTTGTGTGTTGTCGTTGTTAATAGTGTTACACTGTAAACGTGAATCTTTAAATGTGAGCGTGTGCGTGTATGATATGTATTCGTCCTTATAACTAAATGTGGATGTTAATTGTCTCTATCGCCTATTTATACATAAATATATATCTCTATCTGTCCGTCTGTCTCTCATCTCTGTTCGGAGCCCTTGGCTGAAATAGTAGAATTGTACGAATATTCTTAGTGCGGCTGTAATCTCAAGCGAACAAATTTCGCAATTTTAGGTAATTAATTATTCGAGTAGTTAAACGAGAGCTCGGATCGGAGGACGTGGAAATGGAATGAACAATTTGGTTCAGGAGATAACGACGTCGATTAATGTCACGATATCCACGTTTTTTTTTCTCGTAGTCTCGTTGCTGACAAAAATCAAATTTTATCGACGTCACGTAGCCCGATTTTCAAGACGATCGATTTTACGAAAAATATATATTTTTTTTTCACCCCTAAAAGTTTTAACAGTTGTTCTTGACGTTATGTGAATTTTTTTTCTTACGCAGATATATCGAGAAGAATTTTGAGTTGAATGTTGATTATGATAGTGGAAAATTGTTAGAGGATTCTTGAATGGCATTAGTTTCTATAAAATAATGGTCTTTGCAGTGTGATAATGGTGTTTTCCGGTTTTAATTGGGTGTTTGCAGAACGAAGAGCAATCAGCGGTGGATGAAATTGCGAACGACGGTACAATTATCGTCGGCGATATCGACGGTGCAAAAGAAACCACCGCTGAAGCGAGAAGATTCGTTTTTGAAGAGATTCTCAACGAGACAGATACCGGAGAGTCAAGAAACGTTGGACCCTGGTGAGAGTGATGCCTCGAACAATAAACGTTTCGGAGGTCCTGGACGACGGCCAAGAACACCTCAGAAACCACCAAAGACCGTCATTAATCCAGATGAAAATTTTTATTATTACTGGCTGATGGTTTTGTCGTCGTGCGTTTTGTACAATCTTTGGACACTGATCGTACGGCAAAGCTTTCCAGAACTCCAAGCTGTCTCGCCAACGGCATGGTTAACCTGTGATTGCTTTACCGATTTTATTTTCTTCTTTGACGTTGGTGTACAATTCCGCACCGGATATCTAGAGCAAGGTCTCATGGTTTACAACAATAAAAAATTGGCCGGTCATTATCTCAAGTCGAGATCGTTCATTCTCGATCTTTTGGCTCTTCTGCCTTTGGATCTGCTGCAATTTAATCTCGGGAGCAATCCAATGCTTAGATTTCCACGTTTTCTCAAGGTCTATCGTCTTTACAATTATTATTATATGGTCGAATCGCGAACGGTCTATCCAAACTTGTGGCGAGTCTTGAACCTCATACACATACTTTTGATACTGGCTCATTGGTTCGGTTGCTTCTATTATTTGCTGAGCCAAGTCGAAGGCTTTCAGGGCGATTGGGTCTATCCCTATAGACCTGGCGATTACGCTACCTTAACGAGAAAATATCTGGGATCTCTCTACTGGGCAACGCTCACGCTGACGACCATTGGCGATCTTCCGACTCCTGAGACCAACGCCGAGTGAGTTTTTATCATACCATTATTACCTCATGCTCTTTTACACATTTTACATTGCTCTCTTCTCACCCAAATCTCTTCACTCGGCCTATAACAACTACCGACGAAGGCTCACCCCTTTTTTATCGCTTTTCCTAGTGTCCTTGTCAATCCGCTTTCGCCTATTGTTGCTTTTTTCTTTTGCTTTGCTCCTCCAACCGCTGCTTCCTTCAAAATAATTATTCCAATTTCACTCTGAGCCTCGAGCATTCAACTTTTTTGCTCTCTTGTACGATGGTCTTTGTGTTTTTTTTTTTTATTGTTTCTTTAAGAGACCGTCAGGTTTGCATTTCGGAAATTTCGAGTGCATTTTCGTAATGAACGGGCACCCGGAAACTCGGGAATTTCGAGTTAACTCGATCTGAGCAAATATTCCAGTTTTAGGAGGATGGCTAGAGACAACGATGTTGCCATATTGAATGCATAGGGAAATTCGAAATGATTGGAATTTGATGAAATTTGGTGAGCATACTTTTCAGTATCAAATATGAATATACAAATTTTTTAACATTTTTTTTCTACATAGTTTTCGAGTAATTAAACACTAAAGTTTACATGCATAAGCCCAGGATTCAGATATATATAGGTATATTTTTTGCATATTGTAAACTCGAATCATTCGACAACTATGCAGATGAAAATTTGAAAAAAATTTGTGTCATCGTATTTGACGCTAAAGAATATTATCACGGAATTTTATGAAATTTTTATCGAATTGTCGTATGTAGCCAACCTCCTTAAATTAACGCGAGTAGATTCCAATTTTTTTCCGAATCGTGAAAAAATTGCACTGCTGGTAGAGCATTCCATTATTTTCTTTTATTTCTTCCTACGTAGTTTATAGATCGTACGGCGCGTGGAAACACGATAAACTTTCCAAAAGTGGACTCGAGAAACCATGGAAAGTCTACTCATACGTACCATCGGGATTGCCCGACATACCAAACACGAAATTATAATTGACTAGCATCACGACCGTTGGAACTGTTGGAATTTTTTCGTTTTTCTCTAATTCATCACTCTCGATTTAAATGTTGTTCAACGATTATGAGCGAAGCTTTCTTTCATATCGTTGAAGCGTTAATTTACGAAGACTTTCACATGAATGTCGTTTTATTTTAATGTGTCATTAACGAATGAGTCGTCAGGTACGAAAAAACACGATCCTTGATCGAATCGAGGCTCTGATTATATGGATAATATCCAGAGCCCCAATGTTCATTAACCCTAGAACGGTAACCTTATTTTTTCGTTACCTATTCCGGTGACCTGGGGTCATAAACGACCCCAATTTTGAAAAATTCATACCTCCGTCAAAATTTAACGAAAAGAGATCTACTTGGGCTCATTCTTTTCGTTTTTCAATGCAGGATCACGTGAGCCTGAAGCAATTCTGCTCAAAGTCGAAGAACTAGCCGAAAATGGGGTAAAACGACAAAAAACCAGAAAACGAAGGGATAAAAGGCGTCGGGGGTAGTTTTTAACCCCAGATTGCCGTTCTAGGGTTAAGCTCAAATAATGACTAGAAAAGCAGGTTCATTGTAACCGATAAAAAGCTTCTGAATTACGAGAATTATTGAAGAGGAGATTAGCCGATATTTTAAGCCTCAGCCATTAATCCAAAAGACTAAAACAATCGAACGCGTATGGACCGAATTAGCACATCAAACCTGGTCCATTGAATGACCTATTTAGTGCGTGCACGTGTCCGTAATGGCGTGACGAGCAGGATTACAGGCGAGATAATAGAAAGTGGCACAAAATGCTGGAGCATTTCACGTCGCTCGAAATTAAAACTTGAACAATTTTTATTTCTTAAAAAAAGGTTGTAAAAAAATTGACGAAATCTCGAAAGGATCAAGCGACGTAAAACGTTTGAGAAGGATGCAAAAAAATGGATGAGATATAACGAGTAGAGAACGGACGTAGATATGTAGGCGGGATTTTCTTCGAGTGTCTCGAGTCCCCGTTTGGAAGCTAATTAGATTCGCTTAGGAATTAGACTCGTGAGCGGAGTGTTGTTATTGTGTTGGCAGAGTCATAGCGAGCGGCAAACCACGGAGCCTCGCTCGTCGCGGCCGACTGTCCCGGCTTCTGCAGTTCAATCATAACGGAGGGTATCAGTATCGTTCCCAAAAGAAATAATGTTAAAAACGATATAACCAAAGTTTGATGAGAAACAAGCCCAAAAATAATCAATCAAGTAAAGCAAATACGATTTTATATGAGAAAAAAAATACCGCAAAAGCCAACCTCCCGGCTATCAAATTGAATGCCCGTCCGCGCGCTCCGTTTTTTATTCTAACATTTCAATTCAACTTTTTTTTTTTCCTTTTTTTCTATTATTAATAACAATTCGTTAGCAACATCGGTATTCATGGTCCACGAGAACTCGCTTAATCATTATTATTACCAAATTTATAACGTCACCCAATTTACGATGCGGCTCGAACATTACGATGCCCGACAGTTACCCATAAAAGGAAAAAACGGAGAAAGTTGTGTAAATCATTTTTTCTCAATAACCGCGTCGACGATTGTTGCCTAATTAATCATAATGAATCCAGCAGGAAATCATTCTTTTGCGAAAATCGTTTGAGAATGTTGAGTACCTATGGACCTTATTAACGTTAATTGTTCGATAAACAGCTTCTCAATCGTCGTGAGATTCGTACACGAGCTTCTTAAGGTCGTGTACGAATCCCCTTAAGGGTTGAAATGAAAAACGATGAGAAAATTCTGAAAATTTGGTATATTTTTGTACGAAGTATTTTCGAGGTCGTATAAAAATTTCACGACGATCAGGAAACTCGTTATTAAAAAATTGACATTTTGTTGCGAACCATTTTCCGAACAACGACAACAAATATTTATCAAGAAATTTCATTTTGTTCCCGTTGCTTGTGGTATATTGTGAATATTTAAAAATTCAAAGATCAAAGAAAAAACTTATGTTTGACTAACCTTACTTTATTAATGTTAATTATTAAATAACTAATAAATGAATTTTATAAATATTAAATTTAATAAATTTAATAAATTTTCAAAACTTTCTTATCATTTGCAATTCGGTATTCAACATCCTCAACGAGAAAGAATGGGATGCATAGCAATATTTTAAATGATATGTGATTCCCGATGAAATTGAACGTTTCGGCGTTGCCGATGCGACATTTTGGTATCTCGAAATCTGAACGATCCATATTTCAATAACGGAGAGCTTAAGAGACGTGGGTAGCGATCCATTTGTTCCATACGAGAGCGGTTAATCAAAAGGATTTTTTTTTATCGGATAATATCTCTGCGTTGAGCAAAAGAAAAGGCATTAATTTCATTCCGCTTCTATTTATTATCTCCCAGTGTACGTTCGCGGCTCGAACGCGTCTCTAGGAAGAAATACTTGAGCGCAGAGGCCGATAGACGGAAAAAAAACAAATATTCGAGTGGGGAAAAAAGAGAAGAAGGAGAGGGAATGAAATAAGGAAAGAAATGGCGAAAGACAGAAAAGAAGAAAAAAAAGCGGTAATTGACGAAAGTAGGTCGAGTGTGTAGAACGAATGCTCACGCGTGTTGGGCGACGATAGCATCGCTGCTTTTTAGAAGATGCATTCATACACATGCATACCGATTATGTAGCACACGTGGCACGAGCTATTCGAGCTCGTTGGACCGTAATCAGCGATTATATGCGACCTAGCAAAGCCACGGAAGTGTCACTACAAATCTGCCGTCCAATTTTTTTTCCTTCTCTATTCCGCTCACAAATATGGTCTTTGTGTTCGTATAAACGTGTGTGTCGCTGCTTCTTCTATCCCGGCAACACACAATAACGATCCATGTTTTTACGCAAACAAACAGAAAGGTCTGGGAGTCTTTCCGTTCAGGCAGAAAATGATGGAACGAAGCTGTTGTTCTAGAGACACAGCGAAAAGTGTCACCGGAGCAAGGGTCACATTTTCACCAGATTCGGGGGGTCATAGGAGCCCAAAGTACATCCCGCGGGTCGGGGAATAAAAAAACTTGTAATTGAATGAGAAATTGACCAAAAGCCCTTAATATTGAGCGAGAGAATTATTTGAAAGCAGAAAACAAATGCTCGTGGTCGATGAGGAGGTCTGTACGAAAACCGACAACAAAATTTCGTCAAAAAAACGTCGATATTTTGTTGAATACGGCCTACTCAATATTTTTTGATAATTCCAAAATTTTCGTTATTTTGACAATATTTTCAATTTCCAACACAACTGTCAGATAAATTTACGATTGGATAAACAAAATTTGACTCGTCCAAAAGAGACTTTCCACAATATTTCTTGCTGCAATGACTGAATTTTGTGATTTTCAAAAAAAAAACGTTTCGTCAAACGCATTCAACAAAATATTCATTTTTCCCAACAAAATTTTCATTCCGAGCGAAAATAGATTCCGCGTTCGAAATATTCGTACGCAAGGAACGCGAGTGTGTTCTCCGCAAATAAAACGTGATCTTCCAATGCGAAGATGACTCCTCTCGTGATACACGAGACGTGGCAAAGCAATTGGAATTAAAGAGATCCCGATGAGTCAATGTTTTCGAGACATGCTCTCCCAAATCCTCAAGGAAAAGTGCGAAATCCATCGATTGTCGCGCGGTCTCTGGGCAAAAAGCTTTTCTGCTACATTTCCTTTTTTTTGTTTCCATTTTTCATCGCCGGAAATATTTTAATCCCCCGGCTACTTCCGTGAATGTTCGGCTCAATCGACGACACAACTTGTGTCTCGTATCGCATCGACGATTATCCTCATTCAAGTGAGGTCCCGGGCATCGTGACTTTGGAGCCTTTGGAGGTAAAAACAAAAAAAACGAAAAATCATTTGCTCACTTCGTCTGCCTC
Source organism: Campopleginae sp. 14b (assembly GCA_030522525.1). Classification (NCBI taxonomy): domain Eukaryota; kingdom Metazoa; phylum Arthropoda; class Insecta; order Hymenoptera; family Ichneumonidae; species Campopleginae sp. 14b. The sequence goes on from JAPYYS010000232.1 coordinate 433,272, forward strand.
ATTGTTCATCAGAGTCCATGAAACTCTGCAGAGGCTTGTACTCGTCAAGTGTCATAGAGTTATGAAGTCGTGAGATGCATATGAATGGCGTGGCACGTTCGCAAAACTGGAATATATTATCAATGAATATCTGACACGTGCAAACCTCGCGATATGTGGCGTAGACGCACGTAGGGCTCGAGGGGTTGACTCTCGAACGTGCTACGTGCCAACATAAACTCCGAGTAATTCCTGGATCTTCGGAACTTGGGGTGAACGTAGTTCTTCATCATCAATTAGTCGATATTAATGACTTGTGATAAAAATAAACGGAATCACTCGGGTCACGAATCATGAGCGGAAATTTATGGAGTCAGGGCAGAATCTCGAAGATTTGGCAAGTGTGTTCGTCCCTTGATTTGTGGAGGGGACGTTTCTGTCCAGTCTCGTATTCATCTTGCTTGAAATAATCTTATCCAGCGGGGCTTATGGATCTTCCCAGGCCTGGACCATGACGACGGAGAGACGTTTCGTGTCGTTGACGTTTCTCTTTGGTAATTAAGCCGCTGAAATTGGAATATCGTTTCCCACGTATATAAATATATGTAAATAGGAGGATAAGGCGTTTGAGGTAGACGCGAGTATAATCGTTCTTTATGGCTTTTCCCTCGCCTTTCATTTATATAGACAGAAGATGGAGGAAGTTATGAGATACGTGAACTCAACCACGCCCGTAAATTTCATATTGCTTTGTTCATTCTCTGTGCAACTTCGTTCAAAACGAAATGGCTTTCGTACGAGAAAGATGGAAAGACGATGAGGCTACAGCCTGAAAGCTTCGTACCAGGCAAATAAATGTAAATTATTTCAGAGTCTGTTCGTCGCCACTCTCGAGAAATTCGGTATGGAGATGAAATAAAAGGAGAGCATTGAAGGAATTCGTACGGAAACTCGACTTGGGTTTTTGTCAACGTTTCGTAATAGCTCCTTAAGGACTTGAGTCGCAGAAAAATGAATAAAATTTTTTACAGACTCGGTCGATTTTTCATCCACACTGAAAATAAAATTTTGCTCGACAAGATCGAAATTTCATTGAGTACGTTCGATCAAACTTTTTTTGGAAACTGACAAAAATGTTGTCATCGCAGCGCGAAATATTGAAAAAAGTTCCTTTCGGAAGTAAATCTTTGTCATCCCAATCGTGAATTTGGCTGACAGTTTCGTTAGGAATAAAAAATATTGTGGAAGCAACGAAAATTTTGAAATAAAAAACAAATATTCAGTTCGCCGTTTTCAACAAAATATCGAAGTTTTTTGACAAAATTTCATTTTTAGTCCATTTTTTGATAAAAACGAACTAACATTTTTATTCGAGCATTTTTATTGATCGCCTTGTGTCGGCGGATTCGTTTCCGGTATACCGTAAGACCATATGGGTTCCGTTTAGTTGACAGGATGATTGTAACTACTGGCAGGCTCATCTTTACTTGTTCCTCTGTTTGTCTGAGCTTTGGCCGGTATTAGGGACGATAAAGCATGGTTGCCCTTTCCGAGGCTGTTATAAGTATATACATATTGTAACTGGCATCCGAGGAATTCGCAATTCCAGCATTCCGGCCGCGACACTCGGGCAAAAGCGATCTCTCTCGATTTTCTTCTCGCCCTTATTTTTTTAGTCTTTTCTTAGTTTTTGCTTGCACCCATTTATCCTGGTGCGAGTATCCCGGTTATTCGGCAAAGCCGAGCCCCGTGGATGCCGCCAACTCGCTCTTTTCTCGTCGCGTCGTGGCCACTCGGCAGGTTTATTCCTCTCGCCGTTTTATTAACCTTCATAAAAGCGAGCACGGTGGCGAGAGACTCAAATCCTCCGGAGAACACTCGGGCCTCGTTTCCTCAGGCCTCGGATAGCCAGAGCACAAGTTACCGGAAGAGAACGTGATGGAAACCGACTCGACCGGTGCTCGTAACTTGTGCTATTCGCTACCGGATCCTGCATCGGATGCCAGATGTATTTTTCGCTGTCAATATACATCGCTCCGAATCTACGCTCTCATATTCGGCGTATGCCTCGACGTAGTTTTCCCCACACCAAATATATTTCACATTTGACGTCGTACATCCGAGATTACAGTTTCCGAATGCCCCAAGTTTTCCATACTGTGACACAAGCAGCCAATAAATTTCCCTTCTCCCAGGAATCCTCAAGATCCTCTCGTTTTTTTCATTTCTTTTTCGATAAAGATCGTTTGTACGTACTCGAATCAATATGTCCCGGAGGAACACTTCCGCAGCACGTAACTTCGGCAACTGCGAGTTTCCTCTCTCGTTTTTCGTCACCTCCTTCCTTCCTGCGGTGAGGAGAGTTTGAAATGCAAATTATACGCATTGAAGTAGCGAATGATTTCGATCTCCGGGATTCGAACGCGTCGCCCACCAAAGACGCCATTCCCATTCTCTTTTAATTGCAATCTCATTTAGATACCGCCTCAAGTCCTCGTTTATTCAGCACCATCTGACAAGAACGCATCTCGCATCCAAGTTGTAAAGTCCCGATGTACGCGTCACCACTGGCTCTTCTCGCGGAGCCATCAGGCTGCTTCGTCAAACCACATCATTGCGGTCGATTCCACAAGTGTCACAGACCCCATCTGGACCATTATTTCTCACCACGACAAACCTCGTGGACGTTGCTGATCGGGATATTCTTCGTCGAATGCAAATCAAAAAATCCATTTTTTTCTCATCCTTTCGCGGTCCCGATTTTTTTGCCCAAAAACAAACAAAAAATCATCAATTCGTTGCACTAAATAACTCGCGACTCTGGCTAGAGTCAGAATCAAATAGCAATCGACTAATCCCGATCTACAGGCGAACATGCGTGAATTCAAATCTCGCCCCTCTGCTATGCAACCAAATCGCTTGCACACGGCTCGACGAATCGCATAGAGATTATCACCCTAAGGATCCGGGAGATCACGCTACTGCTCACCTCTCGCAGTGACTCATCCCCCGAGAGCTATCGTAATCAAGCCATTCCGACACAGCTGTGAATCCCCGATGTTTCTGCGTCGATATATCCCCTAATTAAATTATGTCCTGCTGCTCCGTCCTCCAGCCCCGTAAACTTTCAATAACAAACTCTTTTTTTTTTATTTACTGAGAATCGACAAAAAATCATCCTCATTATCCCTGACCATGGTAACCAAAACTTCGAGGTTCCGCTACTTTCTTACTGAGTAACTTTGCCCCTGGACGGATAAGCGTCAATTGAAATGAGCTTGAAGTCTGCATCGACGCAATGCCACGAAATGAGAAGAAAAAAATGATTCGTTCATTTTTTATTTCACGAATCCATTCCTGAGGTCCCAGAAAGCCAAAAGGCAGATTAAGGAAATAAAATCGAAAAAAAGTGACGAATCTTTTTTTTTTCATTTCCTGGCATTGCGTCGGTGCAAACTTCAGGCTCATCCAATTGGACGATGTTCAAGTTTGCATCGTTGGAATGCAACGAAATTCCGTTTTTTTCTCGGCAAATTTCAAGATTTTTATTCAATATTCACTGGAATGAATTATGTTGAAAAAAAATAGATATTTTGTTGAATACGTTCGTCTAAACGACTTTTTGGAAAATCACAAAATTCAGTAATTGCAGCAAGAAATATTCTGGAAAATCTCTTGGAAAAGTCAATTTTTGTCATTCCAATCGTAAATTTAGCTGACGGTTGCGTTAGAAATCGGAAATATCGTCGAAATAACGAAAATTTTGAAATTATCGAAAAATATTAAGTTGGCCGTATTGAAAAAAATATCGACGTTTTTTTGACAAAATTTAATTTTCCGAAAATCGGTACGAAAATTGTGATGGTTTTCCAAATTGAACGAACAATAATAGGAATTAGTAGAAACAGTTTCGTGGGACCGCAACGTTGCGAACTTCAGTCTCATATTAATTAAATTGTTGGAGCAGGGAATGACCTCGGACGTAGGAGAAATTGATTTTGACTCATCCTTCATTTTCTCCGACGAAAAATCCATTAGACTCAATTATTCTAATGATAGCACTTACTGCATTAGTCAATGCGGAATTTCGATACACTTGGCTAATGGAATCCTAAATTTAAAGTGACTCTAAAAAATTTGTTTCATTTAAATGAAAATTGATAATTGCTTCATCGCCGAAAGTGCAATTTGGCTCGAGTACTTTCCTCTGATATGGGAAACATCAAAAGAGACGGTGGGCTAAAATAATCGCGATTGGGATATGAAAATGTCAAGCTGGATTACGAACAGGTGCGGAGTGGAATGAAGCCACACGGAGTAACGAGAAATAAATCGAATGTACCTCACTCAATAACTTCGAAAACGAACACGCAGACATTTCCGCATGCAAAACTGCATTGATTCAACTTCGACTTCTTTTCCGACACGTTAACGTAAAAAAAAAAGTTTTTGCCCTTCGGAGGTGGAAACATTTTCGAGCAATAAAACTTGATGAGCTATTGTCATGGACGGATCTGCCACAATCCCAAGGCAATGAGCCATTTCAATGCTCCCTCTGCTTTAAGGGTTGATGAACTCGCTGTGTGCCTTGGTAAGCTTTTAAAAAAGTTTTAAGGAGGCTTAAACGAGGTCGTAACGGGGTTACTGCCTCTCGTCATTAACGCGAGGATTCTTATCGAATTGAAGAGAAAAAAAAAGTGAAAAAAAAAAAATGAAATCCACTCTCGTTAAATGGATTTGCCATTTTGGAAAAGGTGAACGGAGCGTGAAAATCATCGTTGGAGCAGTCGGCGTGGCTCACTTCAACCTGACAACGTGGTTGTACATACTCTTGGGAATAAAAGCGACGTATCACAAAGCCTTATCGTCGACTATGTCGTCTTGCCACGTCGGATGGTTATCGAGCGTGACTCGGAGCTAAGAACCGGGTTCTCGGCTATGCACACGCACATATTTCATACAAAGCCTCGAAAAATCGAGAAACAGTGTTGAAGACACGATTCCCGACATTTTTTGGCATCGAGCCGTTCTTGCTGCCCCCAACCCTCGCGAAATCTCTTTAAAGCTTCGAATAAAAGACGATTTATTTGGAGCTTTGTAACTCAGCCACTCACACATTCGGATCCACTACATTTTATGTCTATCGTCAAGGAACATCATTTTTTGTCCACACAGACCATCACCATCTTTCATCCTTTTCCCAGAGACATTTTACCGCATGAAACAGAAACTTGGGCCCGGAACACATCGTGAAAAGTTCTTCCCAGACATTGTGAGATGACATTTTTATTTGCTCAACGTTGAGAGAGAACCAGGTCCAGGTTACCGCAGGCAAAAATGAAATATGCGCAAAAACAAACTAGAAAACATTAATTATGGTATTTTGTGAGTCACGAGTCGCCATATTCTTCCGGCTCACCGAACAGAAACGTTTCGTAATGAAAAAACTTTCTGCTCGGTTCATTATCGCTCAAGCATCTTTTTCGTTCGTTGCATCACGCCGAGTGGTTGTCCCCGAACGAATAAAATGTACCAAACAAAGGCATACAATGACTTGTCTTTCTGTAACCGCATTAATCGTGTTATATATTTTACGAGACACGATGCAACTCTCGTACGGCTCCAGAACGTAAGCCAGCAAGTAAGATTCCACGAGAATTGGCCGAACACGTTGTACACTGACTGAACAAACGAGCAGCGTGTAGTCGATCCCGCAGACAGGACACGTGGATAGACGATTCTTCCGAATTTTTATTTCGTTGTAAAAATATGAAAAAAAAAACTCTCGGAGCGATTGAGACGTGAATACATTACCGATCGAATAAAAAACTAAAAACCCGATAGAGACAAAAATCCTGGAGCAAGTTTTCTGGTTCGAAATGACTGTAAAAAGTTTCGCCGCAACACACACACGAAAAGAAAAGAAACTCATGGATCGTAATCGCTGAAAATTCGTCTCCTGGCGTTAGAAGGCGAAACGTATGAGAGCACTGACGGCGCGAGACCTCTGGCGGAATGCCTAACGACTCTTTTTCGCGAGCCGTTTCTGCGGAAGCATAAACCAATCGTATCGCTGATACTAAATTCTCCTTCGTTTCCAGCCAATAGATACGAGCGTTGTTACGATGTATTTCCTATTGTTGAATAGCAATGCGATGAGGCGTGACTGCGTCGTTGTGTAGTCTCCGATCCGAGCGCTCGTGGCTCTCCCAATAAAGAAAGAACGATCAGCTGATCAGCTCAGAGAAATTTGTGCTCGCCGCAAGTCAGGACTCAGGACGCGCTCTCCTCAGCTTGAGGCAAAAAAAAGTATATATTTCATAGTGAATAGCAGAGACAAAGTCAAATCGACACTCGAGTCGATCGTCGGGATGTAGAAAAACACCGAAGCTAAAGTTAAAGAAATTCCTTCCCCGCTCGGGCCCGAGGAAAGGAAAATCGTCGACGAAAATGGCACAAAGTCCAAAGTCGTTGATTCGAAAAAACGGAAGATCGGTCCTGGCAACGTTTTGCAAAAAAACGTTCTTTATTTCATCGCAGAAGCTCACACCGCAATTCACAACAAGATAATGGGCTATAAGGACATGCAAAACGTATAAGATGGGATACGAATGAACGAAATTGTGTTCACCGCGTACAGCATCTTGAAGCGACCCGCAATGAATTCTTTCGCGTCTTTGGAGGAAACTGATGCTGCCGGAGAAGAAATACAAAGTATCATGAAAAAAATCGCACAGAAAAATGGACTGGAGTTGAAAAAGTTCAGCGACGAAGATCAGTTACTTGAACGCCTTTGGCCCGAGAATGGAAGAATTGTTCGTGGGACATTGACGATCGGGGGGTTGCCAGAAAAAGTTGCCCGAGGAGCGTGCGTACGGGCTCACTGCGGCGCGCACCACACACTTTTGGACGGCATAAGTTTTCCTCCTGAGATGAGAGCCACGATGATGAAGAATTTGGGACAAATGACAGTTCTCCTGAGTTAGATGGAGTCGGCGGACGAGAAGTTGAAGGAAAAATGGCGAGCGGTTGCCGAGAAGGTTTTTTTTGCAATTCCAAAAATTCACGCAATTCTGGATCTTCTCGGGCGGATACCCGCGGATTCTTACGTGCCGAGCCTTTGCCAAGAACTCACACGAAATCTGGCGAATCTTTACCTGATGATCCCTTGCGGACGTTTGTCGGTCATGTGTCCATCACCCAACGTGTTCACCACGATCTTTGGACAGCCAAACTTCAAAATTGGAGACACCATATTCTACGATCCCAAATCCGATTGGACGCTTGACGACGAGGATTACTACGAAGATTACTTCGAGGAAACAGAAGATTTTTATTTGGTGGGTATTTATTATCAAATCCATTATCTTAAAAAAGTTTTCGACAATTTTGTCAAAGTCCTTCGGGTGGATCGTCAAATTACCTCGGGAGGTTCACCAACGTTTAAAACGGAGGCTCTGACACTGACGAGCACTGGAGATCCTGTCGATATCACATGCGAAGGAACGGCCAAGTTTTTCATAGTCTAATTCGACGAACGCCAACATTTATCTCCAATATCCTTTTCCGTTAATAATCGAGCAATCATATATTCTTGTTTCTTCAGCTTGTTTCTTTTTTTTCAAATAAATTTTGTCACTTCCTGACAAAATTTTTTAAGTTTCGAAAAGTCAAATGATTTCCTTTTTTTTCTCTAAATTTGTCTCTCATTTCTTTGAGTTGATGATGTTTTTTGTTTTTGTCATATTTTTACTTTTTCTTCAAATTAATTTTTATCATCTCCTGAAAAAATGGATCGAAGTTTCGAAAAATTGAACGATTTCATTTCTTTCTCACAAAATCTGTCCCCCGTTTGTTTAACCCATTACTTTTTTTTATTATCTTGTGTCCTACGCCAATACAATGAGAACTTGAAAAGATTTCAAGCTTTTCAAGGAAAAAACGAGTTTATTTTTATTCTTTTCCAAACCTGTGCCAATTTGACCCTGAATGAACTCTAAAGCGTGGATGGAACTGAATTTGTCATCAAAACGTTCGAAACTAATGAAATGCGTGCGAATGTGATTTTTTTTTTTTACCATGGATCGTATGGCAGGTAGTGCAGAAATTTGAATATGAAGTCCAAAACGTCATATCGGGGAGCTCGAAGTTTGCAAGGCGACCTATAAAGTTCTGAATCGAACTTGCTGGACGCCTGTGGGCTGACAAGGCTCTATCTCTTGGTCGCAACATTCTGTTACGTATTCGAAGAGAGTGTGACGATCAATCGTCCTATACGTGTCTATGTGTGGGTGTATACAAACCGGTGCAAATCGAATTTCCTTGCACCCTCGGGTCCAGGAGAGTGTACGGGGATTGTGGCGCTGAGATTCGAGTGGAAACATCTCACGGGGATGCACACATGGACCTTGAACCGTTGCATGTATATGTAGAGCGAAAAGGGCTTTCGCCTGGCCCAACGACTATTCGCCAGTCCATTCGAGGTTCTTTCATTTCCTTTTTTATTATCGAACTCCTCTCTGCCTAACGCTTGTGCATTTAGTGCACAATTCCCATCATATATCGTGATACTCGAAGTTACTCTATCCCAAAGTCGTTTTTTAGGGATTACAAATGTTCACCTCGACCCATCATCAAGATAAACAGGGCCTCTGTATAACAAGGTTGACTGAGGATGTTATTACTTGCGAATAAATATTTGAGTCGTCAGATAAATTTGCCTGCTTTTCTACAGGTAATTTGAATTGAATTTTTGAGAATTAAAAAATGAATTATTGATAATTTGAAAATTAAATTATTGAAAATTTTAAAATTTGAAATTTGAAGATTAAAACTGAAAATTTGATATTTTGAGAATTGAAAATTAAATTATTGAAAATAGAAAAAATTGAAAATTGGAGATTGAAATTAAAGATTGGATATTTTGAAAATTTGAACATTTGAAAAATGAAAATGCAATTTTTTGAATTTGTATTTAAAAAAATGGAAAATCAATTTTTCTTTTTATTTAAAAAAAATTGAATTTTTGAAAATTATAAAATTTGAATATTACATTTAACATTGGAAAATTAAAATTGAAATTTTCGAAAATTGTATTTTTGAAAATGGAAAATGCAATTTCGGTGGAATTGGAATTTTCGAAAATTTGAATATTGAATTGATTTTGAAGCAGTTTGAATTAGAGTGGAGATGAATGAAGATCGAATAATGAAAAATTTGAAAATTGTATATTGAATTTTCAAAGATTTGAAAATGGAAAATTGAATATTGAAAATTGAAAATTTTTCTGAAAATGCGAGAAGGTGGTGAAATACGATGAAGGTTAGTTTGTGGCGGAGATATGATAAAACCATGAATACCGATGAAAGCGTTTATTTGTAGCCATATTTGGTTGTTTACTGTTTAAATATAAATCGGCTTGTAAACGAAGGAAATACGAAATGAATGACATTTATTTGAGTTGTCGTATATATACGGGCACGCGATTAAAGGTTGGAGGCGCGGGCGAGGAAAATCCGGATAAATGATTAAAATGGAAGGAAGAGAATGAAAAAGAAGAAAGCGATGATATTGGAGAGAAATATCGTTTGACGATGTATTCGCGTTGGATAAATAAATAAATGAATCGATGAAAAAGCAATGATATTGATGAGAGGAGGAAGGCTCCGGCGGGGGCCGCTCGTCCATACTCGGCCAACGAAACCATCACGACTGATCCTCTCTGTCTTTTTTTCCATCGTCATTTCACAGATACGTGTTCACGATCGTGAGCTATCTCATCGGAGTCTTCATATTTGCTACGATAGTCGGACAGGTTGGCAACGTTATCACCAACCGAAATGCCAATCGTTTGGAATTCGAGAGATTACTCGATGGTGCCAAAACTTATATGAGACATCACAAAGTCTCTGGCGGTATGAAAAGACGAGTTTTGAGATGGTACGACTATAGTTGGTCCAGAGGAAGAATACAAGGCGGTGGTGATATCAATACAGCCCTTGGACTTTTGCCTGACAAACTTAAGACTGAGCTTGCACTTCATGTTAATCTCTCGGTCCTTAAGAAAGTCACCATCTTTCAGGTGAGTTTTAATTCCACTAAAAATCAATTATTAACGGTATGGACCGAATCTCACAAAAACAATGCGCAGTGTCTCCAAAACTATCCGCGAACCTTCGAAATTCATCAATTCATCAACGATATCAAGAGACAAACGTGAACAAACTTTTCCTGCAAATGCAACATTTTTTCTTTGGTCATTCGTTCTCGATCTACGCCAAGATTTTTTTTATTTATTATTACTCCAGCAAAATCGAATTCCTATGAATATTTTATAAAATCTCTGTGGCAGGTTATTTACTCATAGACACCATACTCCCTTTGAGGTCGCGCACTCCCCATACTGATGCATATTTGCACTTCGACTTTTCAAAACTTCGTATTTCTCCGATGAATGCATGAAATCAATCTTGAAACCATACTTTTTAGGGGTTAAATATCCCGAGTGATCGATTGCAATGATTTTGGAATTTAAAAAATGAAATTTTATTGTCGAAAAATGGCCAAATTGAAGAGAGGAATTTTGAAAACCTGTTGCACTTGAAATTTTCGTGGGTGCACATTTGCACCAGTGAGGTGTCTACAGGTCAAATGACATTTCACTTTGTTACAGAAATTTGAACTTTTTATAGGGAAAAAAAGCGACAAAGTGGGGAAAAAAATGAGTAAAAAATCCTGATTTAAAAAACCGCCGATTGTTCGGGTCGAAATTCATTCGAACGGAGAAACCAGGCTGACAAAATTTGTTTAATCCACTGAGAATAAGATTAAAAGTGGTAGGGCAATTAATTGCATTTTGTGAACAAGCAAAAGACACGCGGTGCACATACGAGCCAGCATGGAGAATCCTCGAGGCGTAAGTATCGAATATTCATGCAAAAGCGAACGCATGAATATGTAAACCTATTTTTAATAATTATTGAGGATACGACGGAGCGTTCCGATTCGACCGAAAAGTGTTTCCCTGCGCGTCTTTGAGCCCTGGAGCGAAAATAATCGAGAAACGTATTCTGCAAATTCAGGAATTCATGATCTCTCTCGTGTACTGTGCATGTATCTTTTAAATGGCATGGCAGTCTTCATTTAAAGTGTTTTCGAAATTCAATCCTCTTCCCCCACCCCTCCCCCATGGGCCAAAATATTTTCCAGTAAATCAATAAAGACTGACGCGAAATCGCGAATCTCTATTGCAACTTCATTTTTTCAAAAAAAAAAGAAAACGTTTCCATTTTTCAAATTTTGATCACTAGCAATATTTATTTTTTACCCCCCGCAGCTTTTTTTTTTTTTTGAAAAATCTAACCATTCCTAAATTTTTTATCGCGGTAAAAAAATTGAATTTTATTTCCACACCGTTCGTCCGAATAGGTATTTATAAATAAATAGGCAGGAACAAAAGTGAGCTTTCGAAAATTTTATGGGGATGGGTATCAGAGCCATGGGCTTGAGAACAGGGGAAAAAATTCCATGAAAAGAAGGAAGTTTTCATGACGAATTACCAGAGACTCTTAGACTTGAAATATGAAGTTCAGGTATCGCGTAAAAATCTGGTTGAGCGATGCTATAGAAATATTGAAAGAAAAATAGGGACGATGTATTCTTAGGCATTTTATTTTTTAATAAAATCCTGACAAAGCAATGAATCTACCATATGATCTCGTTACCGGTGAATTTATAACCACCCAGGCACCAATTCACACGCGTATTTTTCACGGCGATTGTCGCAGCCTGCGAAGAACGCTTCTTACACATAAAACTCGTAAGAGATTGTTGGTTACACGTCCCAACTCTACTCTGTGATGAAAAATGAAAAAAAAATGAATAGAATCGACGACAAAACAAAACGTGTTTCAATGAAACTTGCAAAGAGTAATCCCAGGAATGCTGCCCGTTAACATTGTGGCACAATCTTTTTGTCGTGCCTCAATGAACGCGAAGCTGGAGCGGGAGCGAGAAATAACATCGCAAAAATACTACAGCATAAATTATTTTTCAGGCTTTTATTTCGTGAAGTTTGATGATGATAATACTTTGAGTTTTCATGCTTAACGAGATTTTCTTTCAATTTTCATCTTCTCGAATGTTCAATACACACGTTTTTATTAATAAAAACGAAAAAATTTGTTCAAAAGCCTCGATAAACGGTCCCGAATCGAATGCGTTTTCGACAATCTCTTTTTCTCAAATTTGCTTTCAAAACTCTCCCACTTAGGAATTTTTTTTTATTCGCCTCTTACGGCAATCTGGGGTCAAAATGACCCCAATTTTGAAAAATTCATATCTCCGGTAAAATTTGACGAAAAGAGTTCAACTTGGGCTCATTCTTTTCGTTTTTGAATGCAGGATCGCGTGAGCCGGGGGCAATTTTTCTTAAAGTCAAAAAATTGGTCGAAAATGTGGTAAAACGATAAAAAACGGAAAAACGAAGGGTGCGGGATTCAAAGTCGCCTGGGGTGGTTCCTAACCCTAGGGTACCGTCCTAGGGTTAGAGATAATTCGCTAAACTGTCTTGTAAAAATTTCAAAATTCGATGGAGCGATTGCGTCGTATTTTTTTTTCCCAAGAAAAAAAAAAATGAAAATTCATTTCGAAACGAACGGAATTTGGTATCGACGTTTCTTCGTGTTCCAATAGATTCATTGTCTCTCCTTTTACTCCAGAAGGAAATAGCCACCGATGGTAAAGCTCTTGAGACAGAAAAACAGAATAATTCTGCTACTCCATCGTCAGCTCTTCGGTCCATTGAAGCAGGCGATTTAATGTGAGAAAATAGAATTAAAAGAAAGCGGAGATGTTTGAGAATAAGGCATTGTGGAAGGATCTCGAGGACGAGAAGGGCAGAGTGAAAGAAAGAGACATAAAAGCGAGGGAATATGGAGAGAATCGTGAGTTTCCTCTGACTTTGCCGAGGCTCCAATCAATGTGAAAAATAATATCCGAAGAATTTCCTATTACTTCCGGTTCCAGTGTTTTCTCCTCCTCCGGCTCATTCCCTCATTCCATTTCGCGTTATTCCCACAATGCGTTATATCCAATGAAAAACAATGAGAGAAACAAAACTCGGAAAAAAAAGGTAACGAGAAAATTCATAACGCGAATGAGAGAAAGAAGAAGTGGTGCTTCTGAAAAGTCGTTAATTCACGTCGAAGAGCATGCATCAGTTATGGACTGTTTTTGCGTCGCCTGGTCGGTCTCATCGGTAAAATCGCCGATGATGCTGCAAGCTCTTTATTGCCTTGTAAATCTTTGCCTTTAATTAGCCTGCCGTTAGGGGAACCCAGGGAGAGGCAGATAAAACGAAAAAAAAGGCTCGACAGACGGATGCGGATGCGAAACGCGTGGAAAAATAAATAGAAAGGGCAAAATAAAAGAAAAATTTTCCTTTTTTTTTCTCTCTGTATTCTCCCTCATGCTCTCGTTCTTTTTCCTTCTCTCTTTCTCTTCAATCCACACAAGGTCGATCGACCGGAATTGCTGAATCGATACCCAGACCTCTTGAAAAGTTCGCAGTCACCCTATTATAATATATATTATTATATATGGAATATTTCATGCCCAATCGACATCGTGCCATTTCCTCCATATCAATCCATATCGATAGCCCGAAACATTATCGAATTATTATTCGTGAAAAAACCGACGGCGAGTCTCTGAACTATTCTCGAGTACGAAGAATCGGGAAAATTTTTCCAAAATTGTTAGAATTTATTGGGCTTTAATTTTTTATCAAAAAATCGACATTCTTACGACATTTTTTTTTATTATTCGTGAAGTTTCGTCGCTGAATGAAAAAAAAAAAAAAAAAAAAACTTTGAAGATACTTATAAAGGCCAAGAAGGAAAGGTTCTTCAAGGAACTGCCACAAAGAATCGACGAAAGAAAAGATTACATATTTTTATAGAAAAGGATAGAAGACAAAACATCTCTCGGGCACTCTGTTCGTCCATCATTCGCCTCCATCTCTTTCCATTTCCCAATACGTGGTGTAGATACTCGTTGCCTCTATCTCTCGGAGCATTTGATAATATACGGGTTGCAGAAAGGACCACAGCGGGCGTGTCTTCGAGAGCAAGAAGAATACTTGGAGAGTCTGCATTTTTTTTTTTTTTTTCTTTTTCCATCTTCAACTTTCTTTGCGCTCTTGAGTTTTTGTTTAACGTTCTATTTCCACTATGAGATGATGATAAAAGGGTCGAGAACTCTCGAAGCCCTGCTCGAGAATGCTGTGGATGTGAAACGAATTTGTTGGATGTAATTAAGGCGATTGACACATTTTTGATGCACGCGATACTCGATCGTGCCTGGGATTGGGGGGAAATCGCTTTCGCGGAGTCCGGACAATTTTTTTTTTTTTTTTTTCTTTTTTTTCCCGAAAATTTTCGGTTTTTTCATTTTTCTGTGACTTGCACTCCGGCCCTTGGGATCATCGCGGCTGGCTTTGTAACGACTCGAGGTAGGACGAGCTCCGAGCACACGAAATTCTCTCTGAGCTGTACGCGGTCAATGGAAACGTATGCACAGCAAAAAAAAAGTGGAAAAGAAAAAGAATTAAGCCATGACCACAAAAAGGGAATGATGAGAAGGAAACGCAGGCTTGCGAGCAAAAAATCGAGAGAGAACGGCGGAAATGTCGAGGACTTGCGTACTCGACCTGGCACATTACACAACATCTCGTTAATTGGCACACGTGCTACTTACGACAGCGCTCTTAATTGCAACGTCCTTTTCCGCTAATACCGAAAACCCATGTACACGACTCACTACACGACCATTCACTCTTTTAATCTCGTGCCTCACGTTCCATTCCTCGTAACTGTGTTTATTATCAATTTAAGCAAAAATTATGAACGAGATTGCCAACGGTTAATTATTGAAATATATTCATTTTTAGTACATAATAATTCTCAATGACGATCGAAATCAACGAATTTTCCCGCTTATTGATTTGAGCTAGAAAAAAAATATTAATAAAAATAAATAAAAAATATTTCAGCACGATTGCCATGTGCGAAAATATAGCTCGTTACTAACATTTCCACGGGATATTTTGCAACGATTCTCCAATTTCCGGGAGTTTTTAATAATCACAGGATTCGAACGCGATTTTCCGGAAGGATGAAATTTGTTCATGGCACAAAAACTTTCGTGACGATGCATTTTATCTCTTGAAAACTCTTTCGAATATTTGTACCTACGATTAATATATCCCAACGGAGGCACGTTTTTTGTTTCGTATTATTTATTATTCGTGAACTCAGGTGCGAAGACTTTATTCATTTTAAAACGGTGACCTCATTTTTTTCTACTTATATCGATAACCTGGGGTCAAAATGACCCCAATTTTGAAAAATTCATATCTCCGGTCAATTTTAACGAAAGAATTCAACTTGGGCTCATTCCTTTCGTTTTTTAATGCAGGATCGCGTGAGTCTGAGCAATTTTGCTTGACGTGAAAAGATTAGTGGAAAAATGAGTTAAGGGAAAATGTTTAATTGTTTGAAAATCGAGGGAAATCATTGCTAACTGTGTCGCATGGGCATTAAATGTTGCAGGAATGTCAGCCAGAATTTCTTCATGATCTCGTACTCAAGATGAAAGCATATATATTTACGCCCGGTGATTCGATCTGTCGCAAGGGCGAAGTTGCCCGAGAAATGTTCATAATAGCCGATGGAATTTTGGAAGTCATCAGCGAAACTGGCAGAGTCCTTACGACCATGAAGGCTGGCGATTTCTTTGGCGAAATTGGCATCCTCAATCTCGATGGACTGAACAAGTGAGTTTGTTTGAAATATTATATCGCATCAACTTGTTTTCCAAACTTTGATCCGAAACGTACCTTCGTCTTTGCATACAGGAAACTCAAAAAGCTTTTTCCAATTTTGTATAGTCCCGTTTAGAGTCGGAAATGTTGACTTTGATAAAAATAAAATAATCCTTTTCTATGAATATTCAGAATAATGCTTTATTTTCATCAAATTTTCCATTCCAAAATGACGAAAAATCACAAAAATTCTTGCGGAAAAACAAAAAACAAAAAAAATTCGTAGCGACTCACTGTTCGAGCCCGAGTTGTCACTGCGTCGTCGAGGAAGCAAAACGAAAAAGTAAAAATAAAAAGATTTCTTACAATTTATTTTTAAAAAAGTGATAAAAAATAGTAAAAATGAAAAAATAATAATAAAAATAATAAATAATAAAAATAATGAATAATAAAAATAATAAATAATAGAAACAATAAGTAATAAAAGCAATAAATAATAACAATAATAAATAATAAAAATAACAAATAATAAAAATAGTAAATGATAAAAATAATAAATAATTAAAATAATAAATATCAAAAATAATAAATAAAATTGATAGCTCGAAAACGAGCAACATGTTTGTCATTTTCGTTGTAATTAATATTGGTAATTACGAATGCTCAAAGAAAATGTTAATTTGGCAGGCGAACAGCGGACGTCCGTTCGGTCGGTTACTCGGAGCTGTTTAGTTTGTCGAGAGAGGACGTGTTGGCAGCAATGAAGGATTATCCAGAGGCGCAGGAGATATTGCAGAATCTTGGGAGGAAGCGTTTGATGGAAGCGCAAAGAGTGGCACGAGCTTACAGGATGGAGGCGTCGCCGGGTCACGATTCGGACAACAGTACAGGCAAAAGAATCGTCGATAAGCTGAAGAGTGATGTGAAAGGATTGAAGAACGTCTGGCGAAAGAGTCGGAGGAATACTAGACCGGAAGAAAGTCTCGAGTTGCAGCCTCTAACGCCGAAAGGTCCGTCGCTGAGGAGGCAGACCAAAGTCGATGACAGCAACAGTCACCAAGAGGCTTCGGTGTCAAACATCGAAGCACCGATATCGCCACTCGGGGCGGGACTTCCTCTGCTTTCTAGGCTTCGATTACTCAAGGAAAAACAAGACCGCGAGGAGAACAAAAAATTAATGGAAGCCCCGACAGGTCAAACGTCCGAGTCCACTGCTCAGACGAGCGTCGAAGTATTGAACCCAACCAATCAGAATTTACCACTTTTGCAAAGGATCCTTCTCCTCAAAGCGAAAACTGAGACTGAAAACGTTGTTGACAAAGAAACACCCGCCAAAGAGCCACTTTTGCCCAAGAAAATAGTCCACGATGAAGCTCTCAATGGCCATCAAAAGATTCAACCATCCGTCACGATCATCGAGACCGTCCCAAAGTCCCCCTCGTTATCCACCGTCAATGAAAACTCAAACATAACGAAAAAGCCTTGGGCGATGCTTAAGGATGCCTCCCTCACGGCCAAGGATGTCGTGTCGCCTCAAAGAAGTCCACCAGCTCGAAAACCCCAACTCAAACAAAGTCTCGTTCATATTCGTCAACAAACCAAAATGTACGCCTCCGTCGATGATTTGTCTCCTGAATACTGCGGACTCCCTTTCGTCAAAAAACTCAAAATTCTCAACGAGAGACAAAAACTAGCCGAACTCGAAAGAGCCGTCCGTAGCTCCAGCCTCGATTGCGGCGAAAATGCCGAGACTGAATTCGACGGAAATCTTACCAGAAGCCACTCCGAAGCCTGCGCCATCGAATACACCAGGAGACTCGCTAAATTCAACAAGGTAACTCCTTTGTTTTTTATTTTATTTTATTCTCCACAATGGACAAGCTCTAATGAGCACGCGGAAACCAAAATTTCATCCGAACAGATCAGAACTCTATTGGATACGTTAAAATAAACCTTTTTTTTTTTTAATAATCCCAAAAAATTTGTCATTGAAGAAAAAAAAATCTAGAAAGTCTCTTTGGAAGGCAAATTTTTGTCATTCCAAATTTGTCATCGCCAAAATAATGAACATTTTGAATTAATCAAAAAATATTCACCGTGTTTCAAAAAATATCGACGTTTTTCAATAAAATTTTACTTCCGGTGCATAAAAATGATTTTGAATAAAATTCAAATCCGTGAAACTTATTTTTTCGAGTATAATAATTAAAAAAAAAAAAACGTCAAAAATAATCAATTACAGGCTCATTCGTTGAAATAGATCGATATTTTGTTGCAAACGTTAAACTAAACGTTTTTTTTTCAATAATCCCAAAAATTTTGTCATTGCAGCAAGAAAAATTGTAGAAAGTCTCTCCAGAAGGCAAATTTTTGTCATTCTAATCGTAAATTTAGCTGACAGTTCCCTCAAGAACAAAATACATTGTCAAAATACCGAAAATTTTGGAATTATCCAAAAATCTTTACCGTGTTCCAAGAAATATCGCAGTTTTGCCACGAAATTTCATTTCGCGAGCGAACAAACGAATTTGCATAAAATCCAAATCCACGAGACTCATTTTTTAGAGTAATAATTAAAAAAATAATAAAAAATTCCACGCGACTGATTTTTCCGAGGAATAATTTTAAAAAAAAACCGTAAAAAATATTAAATTGCAGGCTCGTCGTTCACCAAGTTCTCAATCGGATCCCCTGTCGCCGGAGAACGAGACCCTGGAGAGGCGGAATCTGAAGAGCATTTTGAAAAAGTTATCAGCCGGCAGCAGGACCGATAACTCGGAAACTTCGAGAGCGAGTACACCGGACCGCGAGATAGAAGCAACAGAATTTAAGAAACTTATGAGAGCTCCAACAATCGAGGGCTATGCGGCGAGACATTCACAATTCTCCAAGAGCGTGACCTTCAACAAATACACACTTCACAGTCCACCTTCCGAGCCTACATTGAGCAATACAGCACAGCTGGACGAACATACGGAAATATCGGTTGACCAAGAACCCGACCCGCTGCAACCGCCCAATAAACTTAGCTTCCGTCCTTTGAGCACCGGGGCCGGTATACTGCAAATGATATCACGGCCCAGAGACGAGGAATATCTCGGTGAACTCGTCACCGGCATCCGTGACGTCATACAAAATCGATTGGTAAGCTTGGACTTTTTTTTTCATTTATTTGAGGAGGTTGGATCACGACGGTACAATGTTGCCATGCTAATCCATGTTAAAAACAGGAAAAGTTCTCAAAGAATGAGGATTTAATAAAATTTGATAAATACCCACGAAAATTTCAAGTGCAACAGGATTTCAAAGTTTCTTTTATCAATTTGGCCATTTTTCGACAATGAAATCCCATTTTTCAATTTTCAAAATCGTTGCAATCGATTACTCGGGATATTTTACCCCTAAACAGTATGGTTTCAAGATTAATTTTATGCCTTCATCGAAGAAATACAGAATTTTGAAAATCGAAGTGCAAATTTGGGTCAGTGTGGCGAGTGCGTGACCTCAAAGGGAGTGTGGTGTCCAAGGGTTAATAAAATTCTCATTATTTTCATTCCACGATCCAACCTCCTTAACAACAATCAACGATGTTGAAGTTTGCATCGTTGGAATGTAACGAAATTCAATTTTTTCGGTGGCGATGCTTAATATTGAAATGCAGAATAAAATTGCGACCCAAAAAGTATGTCAACTCGAAAAATGTGAATGATTTCTAAAATTAAAGAAAACATCAACGAAAATAAATATTTTTCGTTGGATTCCAACGCTGCAAACTTCAGTTCCACAAAAATCATCATTTTTTCGTTCGATTCGATTTTATTCTCTAATTTATAAACCTTTAAAAATCCACAGGAGGATATTCAGAGTAAATTCGACCGACAGTTCACGTCGTTGGAATTGGAGATAAGAAAACGCGACGAGATAATATCTCAGCTGCAAGCCAGGATCCAAGAATTGGAACACGGTGATATATCAGGTTGCGAAGTTTCACCGGAGGATAGTAGCGAGCCGGATGTTTCGATGGAATCCGACGCTATTGAGGCTGGCGAGGATCATCCGTTTATGCGTGATGGTTCGGTCGATACAGTGCTTACCGCTAGGCCACGTCACCGACGCGTATCACCGATGTCTCACGAGTCCTCGCGCAATCGTAGATCCTGGGAGGAACATTCTGAGGAAGAAACTCTGGAACTTCAAGATCTACCGAGATCGATATCACCGCAAAGCCTCTGGAAGGAAGACGTCGCGATTTGTCTCGAGTCGAACAGCGACGAGAGTAAATCGGAGGACGGCCCAGGCCGACCGCCGGTACGAAGAAGAAAAAAAAGGGGGAGAGTCGGCGACGATAGTGACGACGACGAGGATGAATCTGACGATAGCGACGACGACGAAGAAGATCACGAGACTCGACCCAACAATTGGGAGGTCGAAATGCTAGCCAAAGAATTAGAGGCGAGGAGAAGAAGTAGCGAAGGTTCTAGTCCCGGTTCCTAGCGCATTAATGAGATTCTAGAGATACTCTGTTACTACAAGACAACAATTAAAACGAGAAATTGGCAGGATCCACTTGACGAGGGTAGCACTCAAACTTTCCATGATGACGATTGTCCCTATTTGAGTTTTTCACGGTTTAACGGTTGCAACGAGACCATGATGTGATTTTTCGTTTTACAATATTAATCACGAACGCTGAAGTTCGCATAGTTTGAATTCGACGAAAAATATTTATTTTCATCGACGTTTTGTTCAATTTTAAAAATCATTCAAATTTTTCGAGCTAATTTTTGTTTTGGTCGCGAAAATCAATTCGTTGCATTCCAACTATGCAAACTTCAACGTCATTATAGGAAGTCGTATGGCCGAGCCGTTGATCAATTATTGATCAATAAAAATTAACGTCAAAGTTATGAATTTCTAGTTTTTTTTTCTTCGTTGATTAGGAAAATTATCACGTTACGAAATGAAAGTTCTTCGTCACCAAAGATCGAGAAAAAAAAAAGTTCACCTTTTGCCACGTCGACGAATCGAACGATTGGAAAATCTTGTAGTTTTTTTCACGCACTCGGTTTTTTTTTATTTTTTTTTCTCATCGCATTCCGAGGATTTCATTGGAGGAAAAAAAACGTTGCAAACTTGCAGGCAACCTTTTCTACGTTTTATCATTTTCTGTAAATATATATGATCTATAGTGCCTCGTTTCGACAAAAACTCTAATCCACAATCTAATCGAATGAAGCGACGATTATCGGTTAAATGTGTGGCTATTCATGGAAAAATATAAATTGAAGAAAAAAAGGAAAGAAAAGAAGAAAAATAATACATACATATTTCGACCTGATCCACCGATTTTGTCGATTATTAGGTACTTAAACTATTATAATCGTGATGAATATGAAAATTTCATTTTTCCGTCTCGAATGAATGAAAATAAAACTTTAAAGCCGAATATTTGTGCACAATTGACAGATTAGAGGATTTCAATTATGTTTCTTCCAAAATTACACGAATAGCTAATTAATCCTCATCTCTTTCTCTAACTATTTGTTCTTTCTTCGCTGCTCAATCGTCCCTTCACTCTCTCGACCGTGTGCTTGTCTCCTTGGTCTTGAAAAATCTTTCGTACTTTGTCAAAAACCTCGAAATATAATGGAAAACAAAATTCACTCGACCCCACGATGCCATGAAGCGGGTAAAAAAATTCAACTTTGTATCTGCCCATTATTTTTTTGCAATCGACGAAATTTGAGTTTTTTGGCTCCAAATACAATATTTTAGTCTACGAATTTTCAACAGAATAATGAAAAATAATTGCCTAAAAATCGCGTTTTTTTGGAATTTACTGAAATTATTAAAATTTGCATCAGGAAACCAGATCTGGATAAATAACGAAATATCTATGATGATAATTATATTACATGATTCTTTTTGCTGTTGTAACGAGGAAAAAAGTGCCCTACACAGTCAGAGGGTGGAAGGAAAATGGAGAGAAAAGGAAGAGCATTGGAATATATCGAAAAATAAATAAATTAACGAAGGCATTTTTAACGAGCAAGAATAATTTAATTGAAGGAGAAGAAAAAAAAGTTATACATGAATATATAATTATGTGTACTGACCAGACCAAGCTCAATATTTCTAGAGTCTTTGCAAAAGGAAAAAAATACACCTGTTAAGTGCGTGAATGACTATTTGAGTAAGTAAAAAATGAAACAAAAATAAAGAACCGATAAACTTGTACATATTAGCCGACAATTTATTTATTTATGAACGTGAGAGAGTACGATATGATGGGAGTAAAATATATTCTATTTAAGAAAAGAATCTATATATATTATTAAAAATAAATATAAATACGAATAATATGATTGCAAGCAGAGAGAAAACGAACACTTTGGATATGAATGAGGGTTACATAAGAGTGAAAATTATGTATATCTATTATAAGAGCGAGAAGAACATATACAATAAAGCGAACACACTGTTTTCAATTATATGCCTTGCTTCATTACTACCGAACCTGTTCCCTTGGTGAATGAAATTTCTTGCGATCGAAAAAATCGAACGAAAATTCTTACTTGAACCATAATTTACAAAAAAAAGCAAAATTGTAGTGGAATGTTGACTGTTTTACGCTTACACTTATTTTTCAATTTTTTTATGGAAAAGGCTCGGTGTCTCAAAAGTGTAGAATTTTTTTTTCTCACTGGGACTGATTCTTAGAGGAATATTATTCACTTTTTCATTATTTCGTTAAATTGATCGATTTTTTTGCGTGGACAGTGAGATTTTGTGTATTTATCATTTCAAATTCGCGAGGGGTTCTGATTTATTTTTTTGACTTTTTTTGTGGTTATTTTTGGTCGAATATTGAAGATTTATTTTATTTCGTTCTGGCTGTTCCCTCGCGCTATCGTTATTATATTTTATTATAAAATGTTCACCCTGGACGTAATTCCCGTTCACCGCTCCATGCATATGCGATCTTTCGCGCCATGAAATCGATATATCGATCATGAGAACTCGATAGCAGAGGAATAAGGATATTTTAGTAGAATAAAATAAATGCACTGCGGCCGCTATGCGCGCCGCTGTCGCGGATGTGCTACCAGACATAACCTCGAAACTTTACAATCATAATAATAACAAAGCGACGCGGCAGATTTTTGTTATCAAACACACGACGTAATTGACTATCCTCAATTTTGCATTAGCGTGCAATGTTTCGTGTCTCGACAACGCGTTTAAGAAGTGAATCTTAAGGTATTCATCAACAAATAATGGGTGACATAAGAGCAGGACTGGACGAGCTCAAGCTCGATGTTGCATTGTTTGCCGACGTGAAATACTACGTCAGTGGTGAAGGCGATCCAAAGGTAATAAAAAATCTTTACGTTGACGCCTTTGTTCGTCGATAAATCCTGATTAAAAATTACCGATACCAATCATTTTACGTTTTAACAAATTTTCCCCAATCGGAGCAGAAACATTCATCCAACTTTTGCATCGTAATAAAATTGCCCCAAGGCCATTACAATCCTTAAAAACCGCCAAATCTCGACATATCCATTAAGAGTCTGACAATTGTCGTGTACCACTCGATATCGCTGATAATATTACCCTTTCCCCGGTAAACTCGGAGCCAAAACTTCGTGTCCGATCCCGCAAAACTAATATGCCTTGCCCATCTCTTGACGCTTGACAACTTCAATGAGACCATGTGTCGAGACGTTATTGACGATCTGACAAAAAAAGATTTCGAAACGTCGTACATTTTTTATTTCTTTCCGATGCTTTTTCTTGCCGATCAATATTTTGATTCCCGTCGATGTATCTTTGCTTTATCATATCCCAAACTTTTCATTGGATATTATTCATTATTCCCAACGTGGCAAGCCAGGCGTAGCGGGCAGGAGGGTTTATGTACACCCCCCCGGAGGTTAAGCGGCATTAACTTTGCAGCAAATATTAAAATCCTCCGGCAACGACACGCGATGTGTGTCGCTGCTCTTTTTGGCAGAGAAAAAGCTACAAGAATGATTATTGTGGCAGATTCTTGGCTTATTGCAAAAAGGAGGCGCATCACGGTCCAATTACTTCAGCGATCTTGTAACTCATCTCATAGCTGGATACGAAGTGCTAGAAAATGATATCTCAGTTGCGAAAGATCTTTACGAAATACCGGCCGTCACGCAAGATTGGATTTTGTATTCTGCAAGATGCAAAAAACTGCTTCCGTATCCTTGACTATATTATTAACCTTCCATGGTCGGACTACAATTATTGCACGTTTCTAGACACACATGGGTCTGAGGAGTCCTCCCGTTTTTTTACGGGACCTGGACGAGTTGAAAAAATCTGAAAATATTCAGGAAAGTCGTTATGGATCCATAGACAGAGAGCCTGGACTGGGTGATGGATAATAATAATTTTTTATTATCGTTATTTAATGGTAATCGATACGAAAAACGAGAAATTAACGCCGTTCGCCAAATGGGCCCCCCAGACCCATGTGTGTCTACTGAGTGAGACTCGTGGCTCACATGTTTCCAGTACAAAAAATATTTGTTTTTATCGACCATTTTTCCAGTTTTTAAAAGCATCCAAAGTTTTGATCGTTTTATCGTCACAAGTAAATTCTGCATGAAAGTGATGAGCTTTGGCAACGAAAAAAACGAATTTCGTTGCATCTCAACAACGCAAACTTCAACGTCAATTTTTTTATCGCTGCACGAAACGAAAGAGCGCAGCACTGGCGAATAACGTGATGAAATTTTGATGGATGAGTTTCCATGCATTTTCTAGTAGAAATAATTAGAATGAAATATGTGATGGACACTTGCTCGACAGCTTTACAAACTCGCAGAAAAGAAAGGTTTGCAAATGTTTTAATTGTGATTCCTTAACAGACTTTGTTAGGCCAAAATATTTCTCGCCGGAAGGGGAGCAATTGTTTTCGAACGTGAGAGCGTGTATATCTCAAGTGAGTAGAGCGGACAGTAAAGCTCTGTGGGCAATGATAACATTTCAAGGTGGTAAATGTCAATTGCGTTTGGATCGTTACTGCACGCACTTGATAACAGGTAAAGCGAGTGGAATAAAGTACGACACAGCAATGAGATTCGATGGGCATAATGTAGAAATAGTGACCCCGGATTGGGTGTCGGAAAGTAGTAAGAAGGGGACGCTGGTAAGTGAGGCTGAGTATCATCCGCGTCTGTTGATATATCCATCGCCGAACAGCTCGACGGCATTGATAACGGGTTTTATGGACGAAGATGGTGAGAACAATCCCAGCCAAGAGGAGCAGGACAGAACAAAAGCGATGCTGGAGCAGTTGAAGCAACGAATGCCCTGGAACCAACCGAATACATCGGCGTCTTCGAGCACAGCGCCATCGCAAAATACGAATGCGAATGCAAGCACGGTGGTTCAGGCATCGATGCCATCGAGTGCGGCAAACGTCCAACAGCAACAACAACAACAACAGCAGCAGCATCAGCAACAACAACAACAGCAGCAACAACAGCAACAGCAACAACAACAGTTGCAACAGTCTCAACAACATTATTCTCGGCCAGCAGCCCCGAGCAATTTACCAGCCTACATTCCTCCCGCATCTCCGGCGGTATCGAACGCAAACTTACAGAATCAAAACAATTGGCAAACCCAAAACGTGGCAGGACCTACAGCGGTCACTCAGATAAAGCCGGAATTACCGCAGCAGCAGCAGCAACAACAACAACAACAGCAACAACAAATAAACTTGCAACAACAATCACAAATGATTCACCATCAACAGCAACAATTACCGCAGCAGCAACAGCAAATCCCTCAACAACATCAACAACAGATGCACCAACAAACTTTCCCGCAACCTCAACAACAGCAACAACAACAACAGCAATTGCTAAATCCTCAAGTTTCACCACAATTAACAGCTCAGCCTCAGCCGGTAGTTTCCCAGCAACAACCGTTGAATCAACAAACGCTCATGACACAGCAGCCGCAGCAACAGATGAACATGCAAATTCCTCAACACCAACTGGCAGCCCAACAGCAATTATTGTCCCCACAAAAACAACAACAACAACAACAACAACAACAACAACAACAACAGCAACAGCAACAACTTGGCCAACATCAACTTTTATCCCAACAAGTACAACAGCAACAAATGACGCAGCAACAACAACAACAACAGCAACAACAACTGGTCCCACAACAACAGCAGCAACAACTTGTTCCGCAACAACAGCAGCAGCAACAACAACAACTTGTTCCGCAACAGCAACAACAAATTTCCCAACAGCCACAGTTGATGGCACAACAGCAACAGCAAATAGCGATGCAGCAACAACAATTACCGCAACAACAACAACAAATTATTCAACAGCAACATCAGTTAGCTCAACCCTCACAGGTTCAGCAACAACCACAACCCCAAAAACAATTGACACCGGAACAGCGCCAACAGTTGCATCTCTTGCAGCAACAACAGCAACAACAAAAAATTCAACAAATCTCGCAGCAACTGCAACAGTCTGCACCACAAAGTACCCAACAGTTTGTCATCCGTGATGGACAGCTACAGCAACAAAGCACCAACCAACAATTGATCAACCCCAATCAACAAAGCTTCCTAGTACAACGTGATCCCCAATGGCAACAACAACAACAATATCATTTGCAGCTCCGACAACAACAGCAACAACAACAACAACAACTCGGCCAACAAAGACCCGTCGGACAATGGGCTCAACAACCCCCACAACAACCTCGTCAATTGATCCAACTCGATGCTCAGACACATCAACAATTACAACAAATGGACCCCCAACAACGAGCTCAGTTCATACAAAAAATTCAGAAACAAAGAAATCTGATAATTCAACGACAGATGCAGAATCGTCAGGCACAACAAGGAGGCCCCCATATCGCCGTTATCCGGAGCCCCGGTAAACCTGGACAACCAGGATTACAGTGGGTACAACAACCACGCGCTCCCATGATGGGACCCCAAGTCGCTACCGTACAAGGACAAAAACCCATGCATCCAGGCGTTCCATCCCCAGCTCTCACACCCATCAATCCACCTAATCAAGTGATCGTACAATCCGGCACCCCCGTTCAAGGCCCACAAGCCTCACCGGCTGGACAACCTTTCCAACAAGTTCAATCTCTCACCCCCCAACAAATGGCCCAGTTACATCTACAAAAACAACAGCAAATGGCCCGTCTCCAGCTCCAACATCTTCAACAACAACAACAGGCTCAACAAGCTCAACAAGCTCAACAAGCCCAACAACAACAGGCTCAGCAAGCCCAACAGCAACAACAACAGGCTCAGCAGCAGCAACAACAACCTGGAACCCAACAAGAACCTCCGCTCACACCTTTGTCCGTTAATTCACAAATACCACCCGATCAACAACTCGTCGTTAATGCCAAAACGAAAACCGCCCTTGCCAACATGCTCACAAACCGATTACAAGGCGGCGCCACCGAAGGCAGTGCCGCCGGACAACTCCGCTTGATGACAGCTCAACATCGACCCCCGCCACCTCCTTCCCAAGATCCACAACTCTTAGCCGCCTACCAGCGAAGAACCCTCGGTAATATTACCAACGGGGCTCCTCCCGGTGCACCCATCAAGATGCAGTATTCACCTTCCATGCCACAACCCAAGGCTCAGTTCTACGGACATAATCCAAATCTCAAATGTACGTATCGACTATTTTATGCTTTTTAGCTCAGCTGCAAATCCTTCTTGTTCTCCGCTCAACAGAGAAGCGGCTTCAACTTTCATTTTTCTCGGAATATTTACCACGCCCGAGAAATTTTTTGATCTTTTTCAAGTTTTTGTTCCTCCCTCACGAGTGATAGGAGAATAATGTTTTTGTACATGAATTGTTTCAGTGCCACCTGATCTTTTCTTGCTCGGTTGTATATTCGTCATTGTCGAGTACGACCTGAGCTTATCAAACGACGTGAGTAAATGGAAACAAGTTATCGAGAGACACGGGGGCGAGGTTGAACCGCAATATTGTCCTCGAGCTACTCACGTTCTCGCAATCACACAAAAACATCCCATTGTCGTACAAGCCTTGCGGGAAGGAAAACGATGCGTCAGTGCTGATTGGCTCTCCGACGTCGTAACGAAACAACAAGTTTTGCCACCCTGGCACGCTCTCCATCTTCCAATTCCATTCAGCCTCAGTGAATTGCCATGCATGAAACAAATCATATCATCCTCCGGATTCGAGGACGAAGAAAAAGCTAAAGTTACCAACATGCTCGAGCTACTGGGAGCCAAGTGTACTAAATACTTCTCCAGGCATAATACTCTTCTCGTTTGCAGGAGGTTCGTCCTGCTCAAATTTCTTTTTCTTAAATCTCTCACATCGACGATTCACCGGTCTTTGAAAATTTCCCTTTTACTCCATTTATTTCAGGCCTGACGGTCCAAAATACAAAAAAGCAAGGGAATGGCAAATCCCAGTAGTTAATGCCCAGTGGCTTACGGATTTGATGTGCGGCCAGAGAGGCGTTTTGCATCAAACCGATGTACCTAAATACCAACATTTTAGCCTTGCCAATCCCTTCAGACTCGACTACTCGCTCGTGCCTCATCTCATGGGTGAGTTTTTCGTTATTGCTTGGAAAAAAAAAAAATTGGCTCAAAACATTGAATTTCAAACTTGTCTCTTTTCTTCTCTCGCTCTCCATTTTATTTCGAATCTTTTGTGTTTTTACAGCCGCTTGGAAAATGCCAATCAATATTACGCAAGAATCTTACGACAAGGTCAAACAAGTGGGTCAAGGACCAAACGCAATGAGAAAATATAAGAAACCCCGATTGGAGGAACCTCTCATGAACAAAGAGCCACATCTCCTGGGTCTCGATGAACTAATCGTCATAAGCAACCCAGATCCCCCACCGCCGGAACATCAGCCGAAAATATTATTCTCTGGTATAAATCCAAAGAAACACGCGAAGGTAGAATCAATGACAGACTTTGTGCTGTTTTTTTTTTTTCATCCACGAAACATTGCGAGATTTTAGCAATTTTTGTTTGATTAAGAAAAAATATTCTTTGTGGTTAATTTGTGGATGGAACTTGATGATTTCCAGAGGATTCGCGAACTCGGTGGCGCTTTGGCATCCAGTTGGCGGGATGCTACGCATCTCGTAATGGCTGCGCCACTCCGAACAGTCAAACTTCTGTGCTGTTTATCGAGGTGCAAATATATCGTTAATATTCAGTGGCTGTTGGACTGTTCAGCGAAAAATACGTTTGTCGATGAATCTGCGTACACCCTGGGCGATACCGAGTTCGAAAAGAGCTTCAACTGCAACATTGAAAAAGCTCTGGCTAGCCCGAACAGAGGATCCGTACTTAAGGTATACACGATAATAAATAGCTTCCTGAAAAATACTAGATCTCGAGTCATCCATCACAATTTTCGAGATTTCGAGAAAAATAACGAGCGACAAATAAAAGTTGGAGCGCAACTCACTTTTTTTTGGGAACTTGAAAAATTTCGTACGATCTTTACCCATCGGTAGCCGGCAGAAGGGATTTATCTCTAGAAATGTATTCTTATGTTTTTTTTTTTTTTTTTTTTTACGTATTCCGGTGAACCGGGGTCATAATGACCCGAATTTTGAAAAATTCATATTTCCGGTGAAATTGAACGAAAAGAGTTCAACTTGGGCTCATTCTTTTCGTTTTTAATGCAGGATCACGTGAGCCTTGGGCAATTTTACTTGGGTCGATAAATTAGTCACAACTTCGGTAAATCGATAAAGAAAATGAACAACGAAGGGAAGGAGGGCACGGAAATTGAAGTCAATTTTTAAAAAATCATATCTCCGGTAAAATTGAACGAAAAGAGTTCAATTTAGGCTCATTCTTTTCGTTTTTAATGCAGGATCACGTGAGCCTGGGGCAATCTTGCTCAAAGTCAAAGAATCCGTCAAAAATTCGACAAAACGATGAAAAATGGGAGCAAGGGCACGGGTTTTCTTCAGGTTACCTTTCTAGGGTTAAAAATCCGAATCGTCGATATTTCGAAAACCTGCAAAACCGTATTTTCGATCGATAAGAAAGTTTGATTTGTATTGTTCGCCAGGGTAAAACATTCTACGTGACACCGAGTGTGGTACCGTCGCCTTCAGCCTTTGCCGAGATAGTAGAAAGCGCGGGTGGAAGTTTGGAAAAGACTCGAAGGTCCGTCGCCCAGATCCAAGAAATGAATGGCTCTAAAATAAACTACGTCATCGTAACTCACGACAGCGATCTTCACTTATTGGCGGACGTGTTGCGTGCTGATATTAGTAAGTTTTATTCTTACGACTAGAATAATAGCGCAATTAATTGATTGTTTTTTTTTTTTAACGCCTTTATTAATGTTTGTTTGCATTTGCGCAGGTGTGTTCAATGCAGAGATTGTGCTCGGAGCAATCTCCCGGCAAAACTTCCAAATAGACCAGCATCAACTATGAACAAAATTGGCGATTCGTTACGAGTCCGTACGTAATGGTTAACATTGGTGTTAAGAAAATCTGGTCCTCCGAACGTCTCTCCTCGGGGCGTCGTTTTCCACGCGAAATATCTTCGAGCGTGAATTCGCTCGCAGGAAAAAATCGCAAAATTAAAATCGAAATAATTTGTCACTGAAAATTTGACTTATTCCGAACTCATTACCGAGTCGACTCGGTAAAAGACCCTAAAAAAATGGCTCCGGCTGTCCAAAGGGCTCGTCAGCTCCCCGAACTTTATTTTTTCGCTCTCTTGACATTTAGCATCGATTTTTTCAAAGGAATCCATTCGAACGAAATCATTGTTCATTACCGCAATATTAGGATGTTCAGTGTACAGCTTTTTCTCTTTTTAATTTGTTCTTTTATATTTATCTCCTCTGAACCGCGTGTAGTAATATCGAAAAAATTAATTTTCTCCAAAAATCTTCGCCGCTCGAGCGATCGGTTGTTTTCCAAAATTTCTAAAATCTTTGCAAACCCTCAACTTTTTCCACTAACACTCTATCGATTCCCTAGTCTACGACGTCCGAAGCATCTCGCTATTCCGTATATTTGCTTCCTCGAATATTCAACCCATCGGGTTCGTTCTAGTTTCGCCATAATTCACTCTTTTTTTTTGCTTGCGTCATTTCCAGCGCCTGTTCGGTCTCGTTTTTTTTTCAAATCAATTTTTTAAACGGGCCCAATAGTTTTCGCTAGTTTTTTCTTGTTTTTCCCTTTTTCGCGCAAAGATCCTTTGATCCCTTCGCCGGAATCAGCCCCAGCGACCCTCGGCTTTGGCCCGGGAGCAAAAAAATTCGATATTTCGGATTTTCCACTCCCACGGGCTTCACTTTCGTGCCGATTTATCCGAAATGAAAAATTCTTTATTATCCCAACGAATTGGTCGATAAAACGTATAGATCGTATAAATAGTCTTGATTAAATTAGTCAAGTAAGAATGTTAAATAAAATTGATATATTTATGAGAGTAATTTTCATAAATAATGTAATCTTTAGATTAATCGAATGGCTTGGGTGATTTTTTCAAGGATAAATTTCATACCCGTGGATCAAATGGCCACTATCGATAGTGCTGGATCGAATTGTCATCAATTGTGTATAAAAAGATGGATGCATCTGTTACGTATATATTTATATGTATATTGTTTATTTCTTTCGAAAGCTGAGACACATTCACCTCGAGATGGGACCCAAATGAAAAAAAAAACAAAAACAAAAACAAAAATAACAAAAGAAAAAAAACGAAAAAAATCAAATTCACGAAATCCTTCGCGAAAGCGACTCTGCCAGAACTATTCTACATCGATCCCGAGCCGGTGCGGGCAACGAGACGACAAGGAAATACGAATTTAATATGTCAGATTTAATCAGCGTACCACGTTTGCAACGGACGAGAAACAAAAAACGTACTGAACTTATTATCTGGCGAATTATTTTTGAAATCGTACATTTTTTATCTTACCTTTCGTCGACGGGACAATAAATAAACTTACTTTTGTGGTATTTCCTGAATTCGACGTTTTTCATGCTCCTTCCTCCATTAGAAAGAATGTACGAAAGGTTCAGAGTTTGAGGTTTGTACTGAACGCTAACCTGGAGTTAGAAACGAGCTCCAGGCTACTTTACATCTCGCGCCCTTTCTTTCTTCGTTCTCCCGTTTTTTTTATCGTTTTACCGAATTTTTGACTAATTTTTCGACTTTGAGCAAAATCGTTCCAAGATCACGTGATTCTGCATTTAAAAACGAAAAGAATGAGCCCAAGTTTAACTCTTTTCGTTCAATTCTACCGGAAATATCAATTTTTCAAAATTGGGGTCATTATGACCCCATGTTACCGGAATAGGTGAAAAAAAAAATACCATCGTTCGAGGATTAAAAAATAATAAAATCCATCGGCAAAAATAATTAAAAATCACGATTTTCTGGTTTTTTTTTTTATAAATATAAATTGAACCACCAGATTCATTTCAGTTTGTCATTTATTAATACATTACACAGTAGTGCTCGTGGGACTGGGCGTAGTCGTCGTCATAGGTTCATCCGTTGCGATGACCGTGCTGGGATTTAACGTTGTTGGTTTGGTGACAGGTTGGTCGATCTCAGTGACGGCGACACTAACAATATCCGAGGCAAAAGTTGTAGTTTCACCGGCGACTTGTGTCGTTGAATTCGTTTCAGCGTTCTCGAAAACGTTGTCCATAGAAAATTCACTCTCCGTCAGCGAGAATTGGTTCGTATTCAATTTTTCCAAATCCATCCGTGTGTTTACTTCCGTTTCGGCGTACGTGTGAGTGTCGGCGGGGAGTCGCGTAGGAAAAGGTGGAAAATTTATTGAGGCTCCTGGCTGGCGAGGAGGCAACATTGCCTGAGGAAATCCAACGAGATCGACTTTCTGACCGGGTTCAGGGAGCACAGAAATGTCCAAAGGCTCACGCACTTTGCTACTGATAAGCACTTGCAATTTGATCGGTCTGTCACAAGGCTTAGGACATTTGTTGGGAAAATTATTGAGTCCTGGATTTTCACTGAGGACTAAGCTTTCGGAGTAAAGAGCTGGCAATCGCATTCCAGGATTTCCAAACTGGAATCTATCCGCTCCGAATGGCCTGGGCCGTGCGTAGTTCATGAATGGATTTTGGTAGTTTCGCACGCAGTGTGGGCCTCGGCAGGGAGGCCTCGATGCCAAGAAGTTGGGATCCTTCCGATGGAAATATTGCATCGGAGCAGGTCTTTGAGGTTTTGGTTGAAAATTCTGGATCGGGCTTGAAACTTTTCTGCTGTAGGGTAATTTGCTGTGATCCCAAGATCGAAGACGATCGGCGATCGGCTGCTGGTAGGGCCTCGTTATAGGGGGCGTGTGAATTTTGTGAATCGGTCCAAATGCTCGTCCCGATCCGCGATCATTATTCCGAGAATTCTCCACTCGATTTATCTCTGATAAGCATCTCTGGTAATCGATGTAACTCGTGTCAGGCTTCGATTTCCCACGAACTGTTCTCTGGTTGTATAGACGTTTAGCTTCTCTCAGACAGGACGTCGCCCTCGCTCCAAGAGCAGGACTCGTCGGGTAAGCATGTAGAAACGTCCGTCTTGCTATGGCATCGTTCCTCGCTCTCTGCTTCAATATATTCGGTGGAAAAAGTTGATTTTTGGCTCGAGCTGTGCCCAGTCCGCCGATCGATTGCAAAGGAACGGAGTTGGAATCGAAAAAGGGATCACGTAGACGCTTCGAAGCTGAAGATGCTGGATCAGTTGGAGGAGGGGCATCGAATTGAACGACAGATAAGGGTTTGGTCATGCAACGACGGTTTTGGCATGGCCAACGTTGACGTGATCGTGGGTCTTGATAAGCCGGTAAATTCATCTTCGATAACCCCTGGTAACTGGAATAATCGTTGGGATTGAGTACGACGAAAAGAACCGGAAATGAGGAGTACGGAAATCCATCACGGACTTGGTCACACATTTGGAGACTTGGATTTTTGCCACAACGATCGATTCTCCTTGGCGAAGATGCACTCGAGTCCCAACGTCCCATTTGACGATAAATTTCATTTTTTTCGTCTTCTCTGCCTCGACAAGGATTATCTCTACCATCAGGTGTTTGGGGAAACGCTTCTGCGGGTAACATTTTCAGAGCTCGAGAGGCAGAACCAGGCTTTGATGATGGCTGGTCCATCGTTGGTCCTGCATTCGTCGTTGCTGTAGGAATTGCGCTCGAAACTTTCATCGTAGTCATTTCTTTTTTCGTCGTTGTCGACGTCGCTTGACTGGTCGTTTCCGGTGCTTTGTTCTTCAAACAAATGACGTATTTCCGACCCGTATCGAAGGCCAAATGCACTTCGCGACCAGGTGTAACGGTCTCTAAAAATTTTTTCCAATCGTCAGCTCTTTTCGTTGTTTCGTTGCTGTTTTTTCTGTACAAACAAATAATATCGTCTTCCATTTCTATGTTCGCTATCAAATCCTTCCAGTTGTCAGATTGCCCTGAATTAAAATCCATTCTTGAGCTGATGCTATTCGTAGAATTCGAAGCGTTCAATAGAGTCGAGGCAGCTTGCCAAACCTTATCGCCTCGCTTCGTTTTTTGGAGAATCGCATTCATCAGTTGCATCGGCGTCAATGGTGTCGAATTCGTTTTTGCTCCTCCCGAGAGCCAATCGGTTGCTGTTTTATTTTGTAAATATTGCCCAACGATCTTTTGAGCTTCTTGGATATCGCTGAAATGGCCAAATCGATTTAAAAATTCTCAATCAAACCCAAAAACACGTAATTTAAAAAATCACGATTTTTTTTCAATTTTTTAATATAAATCATGATTCGAAATAAATCGCTTAGCTGCGACCGCGGTTTTCTCTATTTTTAGGCAAGCTCGTCACAATCCTCGCCTTTTGGATATCGCGGGAATGCCCAAATCGGATAAAGAATTCTCAATCAAATCCAAAAACACGTAATTTGAAAAATCATTATTTTTTAACAATTTTTTAATATAAATCACGATTCGAAATAAATCGCTCAGCTGCGACCGCGGTTTTCTCTATTTTTAGGCAAGCTAGCCACAATCCTCGCATTTTGGATATCGCTAGAATAGCCAAATGGCTCAGAAAATTCTTAATCGAATTAAAAAACACGGAATTTGAAAAAGTTATTATTTGTTTTTTTTTTTTTAATATAAATCACGATTCGAAATAAATCGCGCAGCTGCGACCACGGTTTTCACTATTTTTATCCAAGCTCGTCACAATCCTTGCATTTTGGATACAGCTCAAACGGCAAGATCGGTAAAAAAATTCTTAATAAAATCCAAAAACACGTAATTCGAAAAAATCATTATTTTTGTATTTTTTATTTTTAATATAAATGACGATTCGAAATAAATAAATCCTCGCATGTACACGATGTATGAATAAATAATAAAGGAAGTCAATTACCGTTGGGACGGTGAGGCTGAGGCCCCTCCGACGTTGGATAACGGCGTAGCAGTTGCAGCATTTAAAAAAATCGAAGGGAACAAGAAGAAAAAAGTTGCAGAGCCACAAAATCTCTTGTAATTAAGACACATGTCTGTTGATTGCGATTTTATTTCCGTAGCCTCATTAATCGCATCTGACGGAGAGAACTCAGTGAATTTAAAACTTGAAATATTTGTAGAATTTTTTTGTTCCCGAAAAATTCGAATCTTCACACGATATTATTAGAAAATATTTGAACAACACACAAAGACCAAATACTTTTGGTAGCGATGAGAACGAAGCTTCGCAAACCGCGGCGACCAAGAATCGAGCTCGGAAGCGAGATTGACGAACTTTATCGATGTATACGATTTCACACTGTTATAATTTCATTTAGATTCGAGAAAAAGTTTTAAACTTTTAATTAAAGACTCGACAAGTACGATTGCTCGGAGACTTTTATTGTGAGAATGACACGTCGATAAAACGATCATGCTTCGGGTGACCGCTGAATCGAATGTTTCACAGTTGAACGTGCACAAATAATGAGAAGGATTATTTCTGATTAATCGAGCCGAATAATTATCACGAAAATGTGAAAAAATGATCGCACGATGCGGTTTTCATTTTCTGCTCTTTTCTTTATTTTTTATATTTTTTTTCTTCGATTGATCGGCTTCGGAGCGACATTTTCGAGGTTGTAAACGAAAAATGCTGGTGGGGAATGTAGATATTTATTTTTTCAAAAAACATCGAAGTGGTCAGACACTTTTTCGGGAACGTATCCATTTATTTACAAAAAATAAATATCGCTGCGTGCGATACAGTCGAGTCGTAACGATTAATTCTTTCCCTAAGAATAAAAAATCGACAACGTGTGTATTTTTGCCAAGAACCAACTGGCAAGAAAGGAAAACGAGAGACATAAAAGAGAAATTCTTTTGCGTGCCATATCGGTTTTAAATAATATAAAAATAAAAGTAAAAAATAAAAATAAAAAAATAATATACGAATAAAAAAAAAAAAAAATCATTTTTTACTCGAATCGAAAAAATCGAAAGTAATAATGTACGAAAAAAGGTCCGTACACGATAGATGCGCGATTAGACAAAAAAAAATGGCATAAATATAGATTTTCAACATATTTGTCAGAATGATTTGTACTCCCGATTTTTAACTGGTTCGAGCTTTGTGCGTCTCGTGTACGGTCTTCACGAATTTAGAATCGCGTCGACTCTTACAGTGAGATTCATGAAAAGCTTTTCTTTAACCTCAGACCCTAGAACGGTGACTTGGAGTCAAAAAACGACCCCAAACGACTTTGAATCCCTCGCACTTCGTTCTCCCGTTTTTAATCGTTTTATTGAATTTTTTAATAATTTCTTGACTCCGAGCAAAATTGGGCCAGGCTCGCGTGATCGTGCCTTAAAAAACGAAAAGAATGAGCCCAATTTGAACGCTTATCTTTAAATTTTACCGGAGATATGAATTTTTCAAAATTGGTAAAAAAAAAATATAGTTACTGTGAGGGATAATATGCTCTCAAAAAAAATAAAGCATTTTTCTCCATCGTCGATTCATCGGCAACTAATAATTGAGCTGGATGTCGATCCACTCGGAAAATTTAGCTGCGTCGACGTAAACGACGTACTGAGAAAGATCGCAGGATCTTCTGTCCTTGTCCAATAGTGATAACGAAACTATACCGCGTAAATGATAACGTCCGGTATTTTCATCGAGGAGAACGAGTCCGCTGCCACTATCGCCATTGCAGGGTCCGCTACCGTCGCGACGACCAGCACACAAAGTTCGATTCGACGTTGAAGGTACGAACGCGATGTTGCTTCTCAGACAGTCCTCCTGAAAATAGTTTAAAAACTTGGTAAATGCGTCTGGCAAAGTAAAAATTAATAATAATAATAAAAATAATTAAATTTAAAAAAATAATAATTAATTCGAATAATTAAATTCAATAAAATAATAATTCATTGAAATAATTAAATTCAATGAAATAGTATGTAATTCAAATAATTAAATTCAATAAAATAATAATTAATTAGAATAACTAAATAATTAATTTTTTTTCAATTTTTTTTTTTTTTCGAGACCCGAATCATCGAGTGGATAATTTTACCTGTGAGACGATCGGCGCAACAGCCACCCGAGGTTCTTGCGAGTGTTGCTGTCCATGTTCATCTTTGCCCCATCCCACGACGTAGCCGTTAAGTAAAACAATTATTTCAAGCGTAATCGGTCCGTTCCATAGACACACCGGCTGTATCTTCGGTGTGAATTGGACTCTGGTACGGAGAGTTATAACTGCGATATCGGCATCGGCACTGAATGAACTTCCGTAATCCTGATGTGTACGAAAATTCAATACTTCGTGGGTCTGAGAACCGAGCTCTCGCCATTTACGCAGATGATAACGACCCAACGAAACGAGAAATGCATTTGCAGGTACATTGATGCCATTGTTGTTCTTGCAATGAGCAGCTGACAGGAGAAAAGGATTACGAATTGAGAAATCAGTTATTTTGACGAATTTTTTTTGTTTTGTTTTGTGAACCCTCCGTAGACACACATGGGTCTGGCGTGTCCTAGTGTTTTTTAAAAAATGTAAAAAAATGCAGGAAACTCGTTTTGGTTTCATAGAAAAAGAGCCTGTGCTGAGTGATCGATAAAAATCGTTTTTCGTTACTGTTACTTAATGCCAATCGATACGAAAAACGAAAAACTCGACCCATTCGCTGAATGGGCACCCTAGACCCATGTGTGTCCACTGCAGGTTGAAAATCATCTGTTTTTTTTTATACATAAAAAGTTATATGACGTTGGAGTTTGGATCGTTGGAATGCAACGAAATTATTTTCGTCCTTCGCTAAAGCTCCTCATTCACATACAGAATCTAGTTACGTTGATAAAACGATCGGTTTTCGCGACCCAAAAAGTACATCGAAAAAGTGATTTCGAAAATCTACACGATTTTGAAAATTGACCAAAAAATCAATAGAAACCAATATTTTTCGTCGCAAACTTCAGCTTTATAAAATAAACCAATTTTTCATCAACTTCCGGTTATTTGATTATCGTTGAAAATAATTTCTTTACGACTTTTCAATAAATCTGAAAAAATATTCTCGAAAAATTGGTATTTTCGACTCGAATGTAATCAGCAGACCGGATTCCAACGATTTCCCATGAAATCACGTTATAATTGGCTGAATGGGCTGGACAGCCCAGACCCATGTGTGTCTAGCGACGATTAATTTTCATTTTTTTCGTGTATGGATCGACTTTTGGTTGCGATTATTATTGATCATCGAAATACCTGTGATTACGTGTTTGTCAGTGACGAGACTGCCGGCGCACTGGAACTGGAATTGAAGTCTAGCAACGAAAATCGCCGCCAGCCATGGCCACTGTCCAGGCGAAGTTCGATCACCATTCGCTATGAGATAATTAACTCCAGCGCTATCGACGCGCCCACAAATTTTTCCATAGTCCCTTAATGAATCGGGTCCCGGAAGAGGCTTTTCTGGAAAACGTTCTGGCTCGGATGGTCGCATGTCATTCGCATCGGGTTTGGCAGTCGGTTCTTCTACAGTCATGAACGTCGGATCCTCGTCTTCGGCGGGTGACGAAAACGTCGGAGAAATATCCTGCTCCGGTTCGTACGGCACAAAATTTGTCGCTGGTCTTCGTTGAGGAATCTCGAAATAATCGGCGTTTTCGAGATTTGGCCTATTTTCCGAAAGAGTCATCAATCTCGGTGGATACAGCGTGTGCTCGAGATTTATCGTCGTCACTACCGGACCGCTTGCTGCAAGATTGTTTGTGGATAAAATTCCTCTAAATTATGATGTTGAGCAATTTTAAGAGATTTCTCCATGTAGACGTCGAGATATTTATTTATAAAAATGACAATTTTCAAATATTTCTCATAAAATCGCGTGTTAAAAGTTGCAATTTTCGACATTAAATATTTCCATTTCCAGATGGTGAAGTTTCTTAAAACTTTGCATACGCTTTTGTGTAACAACGAAGAAGCTTCATTCACTTTTTCAAAAAAATCGGTCTGAAAATTTATTCGAAATTTTGGTTATTATATAAAAAATACGAATTACCGCGGACGATCTTGAATTTAGAGTACGTTGTTCTTTAGTCAATTAGTAACAACTTTTTTAAATCAACTTTGGCTCTCAAACCATTTTGTATGTAAAGAAAAATTAAGAACAAAAATTTACGTCCTTACGGGACGGCGCGGTCGATTTTTCTTGGATTATCGGGACTTTTTTTTCCCTAATGTTCTAGATTTTCTTACCTTGACTTCCCATGCAGTAACGTTTTCCATTGAACGTTATTTCCAGGAGCATGGGGATCGGATTACGAAGAGGAAAATGGAGGTCATAAACCAAAGGTCTGCCTTGGTTTACTGCCTTAACCGCTTCTCTTTTCGAACTTGCTAATTCCAATCGGCCCACATATTTCTATAGGGAAATAAAGAAAAACGGAGCACCGCAATTATTCTTTACTCTTCCCATTAGTCCTGCACCTATTTTTGTTCCTTTTTATTGACTCCGGTGGGGAATTCTTTTCATAGCAAGGAGATTTTTATGAAAGGAGCCAAAAGAAAGCAGCAGCAAGAAAATCGAGGATTTTTACCGTTGGCAGAGGGGCGGTGATGCTGAGTCCGATTCGAATGTGCAAAGCGATATTTTTTGGAGCTCGTGGTATTTCGATTCTTGCCCAAATTTCTCCAGTTGCTTCGTTCCGCATATAACGAAAATATTCGGGACATGGAGATCGCGTGAATCCAGAATTCGTCGAAGGACACAGCAGCAATAGAATTACGGGGATCCCACAAATTCCTCCCAACATTTTCATGTCTCTGTTCTGTGGAAGAGGGAACTTTAGTAACAAGAACAAAAAATCAGACACGGGGAAATCCTGCTGTCTTGCTATTAACTGCATTACGTCGTAGATCACGTGCTATCCAGCGCATTCAGCAGCTTACGATGTGCCATCCATCTTGCGACCATTAATTTCCCATTTTATCCTTCCAACAACAACTTTTTCTCGATATATTTTGTGCTGCGGATTTTCTCGTTTGCTTACAGAATTATTTTAATATTCCGACACACGTGCACTGAGAAAACAGTTTATTTATAAGAAAATAAATATATTTAGTTGATATTTTTACTCAAACATTTATTAACTGTTACAAAATTTGTTAATTGTCAAAAAATATATTTTTTATCACGATCAAATTTCATAGGCACAGCATTTCCTTGAAGATAATGATTTTTTCGATCGCTTTTGTTTCCCTCAACGCAGTAAATGTTTATGGTCATCAAATTCATTTGCCATCAACAAAGGTTACGTTTTATCAAATTATTCATTTATTAACTATTAACGAATGTTTATTTCCGACAAATTCGAGAGGCTCAAATAAATGATTCATTAACTGTTGAAAAACATTTATTTCCCCTTGGCCAACTTTACATTTGTTAGCAGTTATAACAAATCCTGGTACATGTAAATAAATCGTTTTCTCAGTGTGGAGAGATCCACAAATGCGCGTCATTCGAGTGCTAAATCAATCGGAACGTTTATTATTTTTATTTTTATTTTTTTACACGGAAAATCGTCAACAATCATTCCGTCAAGTATTTTCTACGAGTACAGAATGCTTTCCGAAGCAATGAGAGAATTTCCGGATTTATC
Source organism: Campopleginae sp. 14b (assembly GCA_030522525.1). Taxonomy (NCBI): domain Eukaryota; kingdom Metazoa; phylum Arthropoda; class Insecta; order Hymenoptera; family Ichneumonidae; species Campopleginae sp. 14b. The sequence goes on from JAPYYS010000232.1 coordinate 474,302, forward strand.
GTCACATTCACCAGTGCATGCGTGTAATTACAATCATCTTCGTAATTAAGACTAATTAATGGAAACGTTGACTTGCTAATGTGACGAAGGTATACGAATGTGCATGAACATACAAATGGCTTACCGCTCTCTGGCTACATTTTCGTTATTAATCGCATCGATTTTCGTCGTTTAATTTTTTTTTTTCGTTCACCAACTCGATTTTTTTACGATAAACATTTTTTTTCGCAGGATCCATTATTAAAATGGCATTTCTAACCGGTCGCGTGGATTGCCAATTGAAATCTCGGGAACAGAAAATAATTTCGGATCGCAAAAATGCACGCGAAGATTTGTTTTTTTTTTACGGATGCAAATAAATTTTTAAAAAATCGTGGTTGTTTCTTGACCGCGAGCGATTGGCAGGCAAATGCGATGATAAAATTTGCAATATGGAATTTACTTACCCAATCGAGTTCCCAGAATGAATATTGCACGAAAGTGTCTTGAGATCTGGAGGAAAAATGAACTTTCTAAACTTTTATAAAATTTCCGGAACGACCGAGACTTGTCGACCAATCGAGCCAGCAGGATAATAGTCTTTGCCGCAAAGTTCACAGGCTTTCATCTTTATATCCCGAACGAGTAACTTGACAATGGTCGGTCACGTAAAGCGACGGAATGACCTGCGAGGGAGCCTCGAGGATTGTCGAAGAAACGGTCTTTCATATTTTCCGAGTACGAGAAGAATGGTGGGGGAAAACGGAAAAGCAAATCGACCAGAATCCAGAGAACGTGGGAAGGAACGGAACGTTTTGAAAAATTGAATATTATTCGCAGGAAAAGAAGTCACTCCTTGCAGCGCAGTATTTACTTTCAATTACTCTCCGAAAGCAAGTGAGCAACGACAGAGTCGACGTCAGCGTGAGTGCCGCAGTATGTGGACGAAGTTCGCTTTGAAAAAATTGATTACTCTTCAATTTATTTCATATATTATATATTGAGGCTTTGTCTTTATTAAATTACGACACTCTCGCCTGCTGTGTGATCGTGTCATCGGGTTCCCGGATGGATCGAGACTATACCGATGCACGAGCAATCACAAAAAAATGCCAATTCGATCCACGGATCGATACTAAATAAAATGCACAGCCCAGAGCATTGTTTCCGGTAGAAAAAGAAAAGAAAAAAATTGTAGAGTTTTTTTTTAATCGAAACTCAATTACATGAGTGGATGGGGAATTCCGGAACCGCAAGTAGTGTCATTCTTCCACATAAATTAACGGATTCGTGTAAGGACGTTGTATGACGACGGTCAATTACGAATTTTTGTTTTCGATTTTTTTTTTACATACAAAATGGTTTGCGAGCCTACGTTGATTGAAAAAAGTTTTTACAAATTAACTAAAGAACTACTTGCCCTGAATTCAAGATCGTCGGAGGTAATATTTTTTTTTTTAACCAAAATTGTGAATAAATTTAACGACCGATTTTTTCGAAAAACTGTATGAAGCTTCTTCGATGTTACGTAAAAATGTATACAAAGTTTTGAGAAACTTTACCGTTCAGGAATCGAAATATTTTATGTTGAAAATTAAAACTTTCAACAGACGCTCTTAGGAGCAAGAACTAAAAATTGTGATTTTTATAAACAAATGTAAATAAATGAATTTTGTGAATAAATATTTGTGTAAATAAATAAATAAATGTTTTTATAAATAAATGAGTAAACATTTTTATAAATAAATCATGACGAAATTCGGTTTTCCTTTTTCGGAACTTTATCCCTCGTAAATAGGCACGTAGACGAATTTTTTTTTCCTAACTGTCGCGCCACAGTCGCGGCTGGTCTGATTGGTGCTCGTGACTTGATCGGTGGCGGAGCATGCGCCGCGTTTCAAAACTTGAAACGAAAACACACGTATATGGGTACATAACCTGATTGATATTGATGACAAAAGTAAGACACAGTCCGGTAGTGAGTGCGGTAGTTCAGTTGAATATTGTAAACACTCGAAAGCGGATAATCCATCGGTCGTGTATTCGAAAATATTGAAAAAAAATGGAGGACATGGAGGTCGTAATAACGGGCGGTGAGCCAGAGCGCGGGGCTCAGAGCAAGAACAGCAACGAAAGTGTAAAAATGCCGGAGCAGCAAGTGTTTGAGAGCAAAACCGAAAGCGACGTAATTAAGGATCAAATCGATGAATCCGGAATAATCGATGACGCAATTAATGAGGACGATGATGAGGAGGAAGACGAGGACGAGGAGGATGACGAGAATGCGGATGAAGCCGCAGTGAAAATCCTCGAAACGTCGCTCGCTCAAAATCCTTACGATTACTCGAGTCATCTGGCTCTCATTTTGAAATTGCAAACAATGGGCGAATTGGAGCGTTTGAGAACTGCCAGAGAAAACATGAGCGCCAAATATCCTTTGAGTCCTGACATTTGGTTGGCCTGGCTCAGAGACGAAATCAAATTGGCTATGACCTTGGAACAACGAAACGCCGTTACAAAGCTTTGCGAGAGAGCCGTCAAGGATTATTTGTGTAAGAATTTCAACTCCAATTCCAAAATTATTACATTCTCCAAAAAATTACAAAAAAATTGAAAAAAAATTATTATTCTCGTGTAAAAATAAAATTTCTCTCGAGTAGTCGATTGAGCCAAAGATTGATGTTTCAGCGGTGGATATTTGGTTGGAATACTTGCAGTTCAGTATAGGATCCATGGGTTTGGAATCCAATGCCATGAAAAATATTCGACAATTATTCGAGAGAGCATTAACCGCTGTCGGGTTGCACGTCACCAAGGGAGCCATAATCTGGGAAGCGTACAGGGAATTTGAAACGGTTTTACTTTCAATGGTAAGTTGAAATCTTCATGGAGACACAATTTGGAGCCTGTGATTACTGATATTCGTGAAACAGAAGTTTGTGAGAAAAAAATCATTTTTTTAATCACTTGTTAAATTCAAAAAACTGATTTTGTCTTTGGATTCTGAAGAGAAATCGTTTTCTTGTTCTGACCAAATATCGAATAAAAATTATGATCTCTGCTCAAGAAAAAACATAATTTCTAATCAATTTGTCGAGAAATTAACAAACTTTTGGAAAAGTTGCTTTGCCGTAAGCCCAATTCCGTGCCTATTTTGTCTCTGGATTCTTAACAAAAATCGTTTCATTGTCTTAACCTAATATCGAATAAGAATCTCGAGCTCTGCTCAAGAAAAAAACATAATGTCATGAATATTCTAATTAATTAGTCGAGGAATTGGCAAACTTTTGAAAAAGTTGCTTTGCCGTAAGCTGAGGCTTGGCAACAAAATGAAAAGCGTGGGAGATTGAAAATAAGGGCCTCTTATTGATTTTGGGTCGGTACGGATGATTTTAGATAGACCCTGGGAACGAGGCAGAGACAAAGGAGCACCTGAATCACATAGGGAGTCTTTTCCGCCGCCAGTTAGCATGTCCATTGTTGGATATGGAAAAGACATTGGAAGAGTACGAGATATGGCGTCGGAGTGAGGGAGCAAACGCGACGATCGACGAGAAGATTGTGATGGGCGGTTACACGCGGGCTTTGAAGAGTCTGAGTGAAAGATTGGCGTTCGAGGAGAAGCTCGTGTCCGCTCAAGGCGACAGTGAGCTCTGGGACGCTTATAAGGGATACTTAGTGTACGAGAAGAAAAACGGAGACCCAGGACGCGTGAACGTGCTGTACGAGCGAGCAGTTGCCGATCTGAGTCTCGAGTCGAATCTCTGGCTCGATTACATGGCGTATCTCGAGAACAACTTGAAGATCGAGTCGATTCTTGCGGATGTTTTCGTCCGAGCGAGCAGAAACATTCCGTGGTGTGCTAAAATTTGGCAAAAATGGATCAGGGCGATGGAGAAATGGGGGAGGCCCCTGCTGGAGGTTCAATCGTTGCTGGAAAATGCCCTGACCGCCGGTTTCCCTACGGCCGAGGAATACAGAGGCGTTTGGATCGCCTACATCGAGTATTTGCGTCGAAAAATCAACCACGACGTCTCGGCAGCGGAGGAGGAAAAGCAAATAGAAATAATACGAAATACGTTCGAGCGGGCGTGCGAACATCTCGCCAAGCTTTTCGGTCTCCAGGGCGATCCGAACTGCACGCTCCTCCAGTATTGGGCAAGGACCGAAGCGGTTCACGCGAACGATATGGAAAAAGCGCGGTCTCTGTGGTCGGACATACTGTCTCAAGGTCATTCGTCGAACGCCTCGAGCTGGCTCGAGTACATTTCGCTGGAGAAATGCTATGGGGACATGAAACACCTGCGGAAATTGTATCAGAAAGCTCTGGCGGCGGTGAAAGATTGGCCGGAGAGTATCGCCAATTCGTGGACGGATTTCGAGCGCGACGAGGGCACGATCGATCAAATGGAACACTGCGAAGCCAAGGTCCATGAAAAAATGGAAAAAGTATTGGAAGAGAGACAAAAATTGCAACAAGACGTTGGCCACGACACAGAAAACCCGGAAGCGAATAAAAAATGGAATAAACGGAAATCTGAGGACGGCGGGAAGTGGAAAAATCTTGGAGTTTCGCCGTACAAACACGCTCGAGTTGAAAAACCCAAAGTCCGCGAGAGCATTTTGAGCTTCGATAAAAAAATGGTTCAGTCTTTGCCGGAGGAGGCGTCGACGAGTAAACCCGCAAATACATCCAAGCCAAAAATCGCCCCTCCGCCCGGTTATCGCCAACCGGCCGAAGAAGAAAAAATGGAGACCGAAAGTACGCACGAGGTCGATGACAAAATAACGGTTTTCGTGAGCAATTTGGATTACACAGCGACGGAGGAGCAAGTTCGAGAAGCATTGGCACCAGCAGGTTCAATTACTCTCGTTAAACTCGTGCAGGATTATAAAGGACGCAGCAAGGGCTTCGGATACGTGCAGCTCGCAGATGCCGTGAGTACTCGGCCCGTTCCCAATAATTTCTTAACATTTTCTCGCCCTCTCAAACTCCGTTCTCTATTCTCTCTCAGAACACCGTCGAGCGGGCATTGAATCTGGACAGGACACCGATCAAAGGACGACCCATGTTCGTATCACGATGCGACCCTGATAAAACTACCCGAGGATCGGGATTCAAGTATCGCTGCACACTCGAGAAAAACAAACTTTTCGTTAAAGGTAATTTCGAATCTTGTTCCATATCCCGAGTGGTTACGACTCCAATAAACGAATAAAACTTGATTTTCATTTTTTTCAATATTAATTCTCATTTCAATTCCAATTTTCATTTTTTTTACTATTTTAGTCTTCATTGATTTTTAATTTTGATTTTTCATTAATTTTCATTTTTGCCAATTTTAATTCTTATTAATTTTCAAACTTTCAACTTTTCATTTTTTTTCCATTTCATTTTTTATAAATTTTCAATTTGAGGTTTCTCCAATTTTTTATTTTTTATTTCTGTTTCAATTTGAATTTTCATGAATTTTCAACTCTTTTCTAGGAATTCATTAAATCTATTTAAGAAATGCGAATTAATTTTCAGGTCTTCCGGTATCAACGACAAAGGAAGAGCTGGAAAAGTTGTTTGAGACGCATGGAGCAGTGAAGGAAGTTCGTTTGGTGACTTACCGGAACGGGCATTCCAAGGGTTTGGCATACGTAGAGTTTATGGATGAGGCAAGCGCCGGAAAGGCGCTTCTCGCAACTGATGGAATGACCATTCAAGACAAGATAATAAGTGTGGCGATAAGTCAGCCACCGGAACGGAGGAAGGGAGCAGGAGAAGAAGTGGCCCAAGTAAAGTCCCTCGGAGGGACGAGCGTAAGCAGAACAGGTCTGGGCGGTCCAAAAACATTGTTGTCGATGGTGCCGCGGAACGTAAAAACGGTGGCGAGCAGCGAAACTCTCATAGCCGTTGCAGGCAACGGCGTTAAACAGCCACTCAACAATGAAGACTTCAGAAATATGCTCTTGAATAAAAAATAGTTGATCGTCTGCCGAAATACAATTTCTTTTCGTTTTCACTATAATTTTCGGCATCGAATTCGCATTTGGCATTCAAACCACACAAATAATCAAATTTACTCAATAAATATGTTTAGTTTTTTAAAAAAGATTTTATATATACACGATAAGATAGTGAGGTACTTTTGCAGTCTCGGGTGCACACGATTAAAAGTTTTGCTTATTATTCGGAAGTGAGGCTCGTCCTACAATAGTCCTGAGAATTTTTTTTATGCATCTCCGCAGGAAGAAAACATTTTGGTTCTTATTACCGTGGTGGCGCATCGAAAAAAAAATCGAACCACCAAAAACGAAAAATGTACGAAACCAAAAACAGCAAAAAACCAGAATTTTTTTTTTAATGAGCGAATCAAATTTCTCTCGTTTTTTATTTATAAAAAATGAAAAAAATGCTCAGCCCGATCAAAAGAGGAGCCTCACTTCCGAATAATGACCAAAGTTTTTTAAAATATAGTATTCATACGACTATGTGTCGTTTTTTATCAGTCGGAACATCGAGTTCTCTCGCATTGACACCCTTCCCGGCAGTGTTTATTATAAGTGAAGAGCTTACGTTTATGATCGATTATTTAATTGCTAGTCTTAGATTTGGAGTTGAATATTCGACAGGGAATGCCTCTTGTGTCTGGGCGGCGCGACTGGCGGGCTTTCCGGTGATAAAAGTCTCCTCGATTTGAGCCATTGCTTGGCGCGATTCGCGTGGTAATAATAAGCGTAGATAAGAGCCATAGCTGCGAGTACAACGACCAGACAAGTCCCAGCGATGACCAAACTGTAGAGCCAATAATTGGGGAAGCCTTGAGGCACGTAGGACGTATCGGTGGGATAACCCGGAGTCTCTGTCGCCACTTTGACTCCTGGTTTCGCTTTTGGCCTCGGTGGCAATGGCGCTACATTGTCGCCTATCGTTATGTCCGCGCAACCACGAAATTCTTCCTGAGGACCGCAACCAACCGCACCTGCAAAAAAAAAAAAAAAATTATTTTTCCAAACCTATGCGTACGTAATTCGGGTCGTTCGAAAAAAATCTGAAAAAAATGCTGCGGCTTCTTGAACAGGTAACGCAATTAATTTGTACGATAAAAAACAAAATGCAAAATATGGAGACGTGCGGGTTCTTTTTTGGTGGCGGGTTTGAGAATTTAAAAATTAAATTTTCTGATTGACGGTCGCGGTTCCGCAAAAACAATTTAAACTTTCAAAAATCTTGAAAATATGCAAGATATCTGCTTCGTTATCATTCTTTGAAAAATATCTTTGTCGAGCTTGTAAATTTCTGATGTTTTAGCCAGACGAACGATGAAAAGTTGCAAAATTGTGAGAACCGAGAGTCCGCGGGAGTGATGCCAATTAAGAATCATTTTGCAAGATATTTTTTCTGTGATTATAGTTTTCAGCGAGCAGGCGAAGGTAAGGGAAAGAGGCAGTGAACCGAAACGTGGTTTTCGGACGATTCATTGGATGGACCGGGGTCGCGGACACGTTGAGCAACCAGCAGTGATGTCGTGTGTGACGAAATTATGTCACACGATAATTATGATTATCGCTGTCATCGATTGGGCAACTTCCGGTGTGTGGACGCGTAACAACGATGGATAATTCGCGACTTTCCAATCGATACGGCATGCGAGTGTCAATGCACGTTCTACAGCTTGGAATCTTATGTTCTTCAGTTTATTAAGGATGTTGAGTACCTACGAAACGTGTTAATGTTAATTGTTCAATAAATAGCTTCCTGATTGTCGTGAAATTTGTACACGACGTTCTGAATACTCCGTGTAAAAACGTACCAAATTTTAAAAATTCTATCATCATTACTTCAACCCTTCAGGGTTGAAATTCAAAATTATGAGAAAATTCTGAAAATTTGGTATGTTTATTTGTTCAAGTATTTAAGAGGTCGTATAAAAATTTCACGACGATTAGGAAACTCGTTATTGAAAAATTCAAATTTTGTTGAAAACAATTTTATGAACGAATGCAAAAAAATATTTATTAATAAACTTCGTGTTGTTTCCGTTGCTTTCAGTATATTGTCGAAATTGGAAAAATGAGAGGTCGAAAAAAAAAACTTAATGCAAAGTTATGTTAGTTTCCATGACATTACCTTTAATTTGTTAATGTTAATTGTTCAATAACGAGCTCCCTGATCGTCATGAAGTTTTGACACGACCTTATGAATATTTTGTACAAAAACAAACCAAGATTTCCAAATTTTCTTATCATTTGCGATTCGGGACTCAACATCCTTAAATTTTTGTTTTTTTTGTTTTCTTATTCTCACCTGTTCCGTTGCCACACTCGCCCCAATTATTTCCAGCGATATATCTCCATTGGAAAACGCACTGGGCACACGTCAGCTCATCGGGTAATTTATAATATCCCTCGAAAACTCGACTACCAGGTCCAGGATAATAACGAGCTGTGCCATTCTCCATTTTGAGCAAATATTTGTCGAGACACTCATCCGTGACTTCGACTCCACGAGTGGTCATCGCACACGTACGAAATTCGAAATAGCCATGATGATTAGCCGTCAACTCGACACGAACCGGAATTACTGAACCCGTTCGATATTTACGAACTATTACGTTGTTTCCATATTTTCCTCCGTTTTCGTGAGCTCTGGGCTAATTTTCGAATAATTAATTTAAAAAATGATAATTTATTCAGAAATAAAAAAAAAATTCGTTCTTCTTTTTTTAAATCCAACGTCCCAAGTTTACAAAAAAAAAAAAATTGTGCCCATTTTTCGTTACTTAGAAAAAAAAGGTCAAATTTTGGATCGACCGGAAATCGTAAAGAAATTCTTAGTCATAAACGAATCGATGGAAAAATCGGTTGTTTTTTTTACCTTTACCGAGTCCCAGGGATCACCGCAAATACCACATTTGCCGGCATTCCTTTGCCACTGTCTGCTGAAACCGCCACAGTATGATTCGTGATCGTTGTAATCGTGCGGTGTGTCAAAACCATATCTCCACATAGAGGCTCTCGAAGGTGGCTCAATGAGTCGGCCATGTGACTCAACACCGATTATGAAAAATGCTCCGAGGAACACGAAGCCCAGGATCGTCGACCTCATGCTGCGATTATTCTCCCAATCCTGCAGTATAGACCTAAGAAATATAAATTATTAATATAATAAATAATTATGTAATCCTCATTTATTTTTATATCAATTATTGAGGTCATCATATGATTTTTAAATAATAATTATTAATTAATAACAAACAATAATTAATATTAGAAAATCATATGATTTATTATATTTATTATTTATATTAATATTCATATAAAAATTATAATTAATTCATTAATTAATTAATGAATAATTATTAATTAATATTAATTAATAGAATAATTATTAATTAATATTAATTAATAAATATTCTCCTTTTTCTTCATTTCTTCCAATATTTTTGTTAAAAAGTGTTCACAATTGAAAAAAGGATTCAGATTTTGAAAAAGTGAATGTTTTTTTTTTATTATTTAATAAAAAAAAAAATTTCATGCAAATTTGCATTGGATGGTTTTGTTGGCGCAGTGAACCGTGTTGTTTGCCGTCACAGCGATTAGAAAGCGACGAAATCAAAGGAAAGCAACAGTGTACCGTGGACAATCAATCGTTATCGTTAGCACAACTTTTTCTTTCACATGGAGGTATAGAAAGGCTTGCAAAAAATTTCACGACGATAATAGTAATTTTATGGATAGAGTCATGCGTGAGAATCTCTTGTGCCTCATGTAGACTGCGGCGTTAAAATGCCGGTTTCGAAGAAGAATAGGAAATGCAGTATTGCTGCGAAGAGCTAGAGAAGAAACAGTTGCGTGTACATTTGGTGTTCTGTAATTTATGGGAAATATAAATTTTCTTGATTTTTATTTTACGTCGGTTACGTCGGAGGCGCTCGTTAATTGGTCCCACTCAGTGCATAAGGTGAATTTTAATCTCGACCTAGTTCTCATCACGCCAATAGATATGAACTACATTGAAATGCAACAAAGTTCCCGAAACGTTCCTCTCCACTAAATTTCGTTTCTTCGATCAGATCTTCCGGTGAATATTTCTTCGCCAATTTCGATCTGCGATTCTTATCGCTTCATTGTAACAGAAAAACAATCGAAACGAAGGTTCAACACGATCTGGGAATCGTTACGCTTCGTTGAACCGGAAATTGCGCAAAAATGATCGAGGAAAAGAAGCAACAACGACCAAAGTATTTTTCTTCTTTTTCCACTATGTAAGAAAAATCAGTGGCACTTTGAAAAATCGCTCAATCTTCTGTCTTCTACTTCTATTGTTCGTCGCATTCCACGTATAATTTGCCTCTCATTTATTTTCATTGTGCCACTCGGGACATTCGGTATGACCAATTATCGATCGCATATCGTTTCATTGTCAGAGACCGCATGGAATTCACTAAGGACAATAGAAATATATTTTTTCTGGTCTAAACACTAATGCTAATCACGTGCTTATAAAATTGCATAGAGCATCAAGGCTCCCGCGTACGTGATGGCCGATTCATCATTAAATGTTTTAATTACTGGGCGTTCAGATGATGTGCAAAAATATTTTTCAAATACCTGCTGTTTGCAATTTTTCACAACAATTTATTATCAATGTAGTAGATCAATTAATAAATCAATAAATACATTTATTTATCAATCAATTAATTCGATTATTATTAAGTTTGTTTATTTAAGAATAAATGCATTTATTTATAAATAAATCCATTTATTTATGAATAAATGTATTTATTTATGAATAAATTTATTTATTTATGAATAAATTCATTTATTCATGAATAAATTTATTTGTTTACGAATAAGTTGATTTATTTATGAATACATTTATTTATTTATGAATAAATTTATTTGTTTATGAATAAATTTATTTGTTCATTTATTCGTTTATTTAGTCATTAATAAATTTATTTATTTATTAATCAAGAAATGCATTTATCAATAAATTAAATGATTTATCAAATAATTTTATCAACAAATATGTCATTTACACCTTTCGTGACAAATCGAAAAAAACAAAACGAAGTGGAAATCCTTTCGAGAGAAACTTCAGAAACACATGAAATTTTCTGGGTGAGTCCGCAGCACGAAATGAAAAACTTGGTCAGTTGAAAATGATTTTCGTTTGAAAAAAATGTTTCTTGTCACGAGGTAATGGTCGATCGAATTGATGCAAGTGAAACACACTTGTTCGACGCGACACAATAACGCACAGCTGTAGCACGTTTTTCCCTTCGTTACAAAAAGCAAGGAATCACCTTTGAGCCGTTATCGCGAGAGAGCTGCGTGATATATTCCAGAGTGGCGATAATAATGGACTGAAATGTTCCTCGTTGACTATGAACGAGGTATACCCACGAAATCCGATGATATTTAAAGTGGCATCGATCGATGGGAACCGGTTCGGCGGATACGTGCTCGCGGGCGAAAGGTAAAGAGGCAAAAAGAAACTTGGCTCCGTGTCCTGACTGTTTAACCGGTGACCGAAGACTGAACCCAGGATCTCAGGCTCTCTGAGCTAAGAAACATTCACCGTCTGGGTTTCGAGCGATTCAAGAGCAACGCAAAGTGTGTAGGAGTAGGTCATTAGAACGATGTGGCGTTTGCCCGCATTCGTGCCTCGTTTCGGTGCGCTTCGTACGGACTCGCGGATCAACAAGAACGAACTGAGCCTAAGCAAGGCAAAAGAACGAAACGGAGAAGTCCGAAGAAAGGAGGTGAGGGATAAGGAGTGAAAGAGCAAGGAGGTGAGAATAGTGCCATGTATATTTTCGTCCAGTCCGCCCGCAAGATTAATGAGGCTTGTAAGAACAAGCACGACAGGAAGAACAAGTGAAATCGAGAGAAAATGACCATTTTTTCAGTGCATCACGTACGCAAAGCAAAACAATGATCATTGGTATGAAGCGAAGAAGGAAAATAGACAAACGACAACGACAACCTTACTGCGTGCCTGTGGCAGTATCTTAAGGATGATGAGTACCTATGAAACTTGTTAATGTCAATTGTTCAATAAAAAATGGCGTCTCAATCTCGTGAGATTTGTACAGGACGACAAAATTTTTATTTTTTAATAACGAGGATTCTAATCGTCGCGAAATTTTTATACGATCTCGTCAATACTTCATACAAATACGTACCAAATTCTAAGAATTGTATCATCATTATTTCAAACCCTTGAGGCTTGAAATCGAAAATGATGAGAAGTTTCTAAAATTTTGGTATGTTTTGGTAAAAAGAATTTAAAAAAGCGTATAAAAATTGAAAAATTGTTGTTGAAAAATTCAAATTTTGTTAAAAACAATTTTTTGAACGAATAGAAAAAATATTTATTAATAAACTTCGTTTTGCTTCCGTTGCTTTCAGTATATTGTAGAAATTGGAAAATTGAGAGGTCGAAAAAAAAAGAAATTACATTTAATTTGTTCATGTTAATTGTTCAATCACGAGCTCCCTGATCGTCATGAAGTTTTGACACGACCTTTTGAATATTTTGCCCAAAAACATTCCAAATTTTCCGAATTTTTTAATCATTCACGATTTGGGACTCGACATCCTCAATAATAAAAAAAAAAGAATCCAGTAAAATACACTTGAGGCTTGAACGATCGATGGGCCGCGTTTTACTGTTATCAATGATGTACAAATCTTGACACAAAAAAAGTTTTGAAGGCTCCATTCGATACTAATGTTCAAGAATTTAAAAAGCATTCTGCAATTGCTACAGAACGGTGAGAAAAATACTGAGCAAGGGGAGATAATTGGGACAAATTAAAATTAATAATTCCAAGCTCGACGTGAAAATAATTTCTGTAAATACGAAAATTAAACGAAGTAAGCAGCGCTCCGGCTCCTTCGAAATGACTAGAAAGTCATCCGTGCCAATTATTCGCTGTAATGAGGATCATTGGCAGTGATGAATCGTCTGACACTATGCTCATTAATTTATTTCAACGATAATGTCAAATTCTGAAGCGAAATGTTCACTGAGGCATGGTTAAGTGATAATTTCCTTGTCTTCGATTTAATGAATTGCGTTTCGCAGCTAAGGAAAGTCAACGGATATATTTCGACGGGCAATGACGTCTCGTTTACTCTGACCCGGACAAACTAGCACGGTTACACCGTTGAGAACTCTTGAACCGTAAGAAGGACACGGTTCGTAAAGATTCCTCGAGCTTCTCGTCCACACGAGCACACACCTTTCACGACCGTCTGCGGCGTATTTTTCTTCAACTCCTTCACACACTCCGCAGACATTTATACTCGGTTATTTTCATCAACGAAGTACCCATGATTATGAATTGTTTATTCGGAACGTCAGCGCTAAATTAAAGGAAAAAAAAAAAAACAAAAATTAAAATTAAAGAAATGTGAAATTTTTTTTTTTTTTTTTTTTTTTTTTCAATTAAAAAAAAAACAATGCGAGTGACGAGACAATGACTCGTTCAAGAGTCCGGAAGCCTGGAATACGACGACGAGTCATCGAGGAAGAAAACGAGAGCAGAATCATTAAGAATCAAAAATGTTAGAGATGAATCTCGAGTCTCACGATTTAATTAGAAAACGCTACTTTGAATCGAACGAGGGGAAAAAAAATGTGTGTGATTCAATGGGCGAACAAGAATAAATTGAAGCTTCTTCCTGTTCCCGTTTCTTTCACCCGTCGAGAGCGTGTTGGCTGCTGAAATTACAGGTTGGAAGAAAAAAACACAGAATCAGCAAAGAAATAATTTCAAGTGGACCGGAAACACTAGAAACTCCACTAACTATCGCGAAGCCTTTTCCTCCCGAATTCGCACCAACTTCCCGTATCACACGTTAGTAACTATGGAGACGCGCACGAGAATACGAACCGGTTCGTGACTCCAACAAGACCGCACAAACGACAATGCCATCCAGTCGCGAACCGACTCTCTTACCCACCCAGATATCCAACAGCGTTGGCTTCGAGTCGCTGAATAATCCCCTCAGGCTTCTTGCCTCTCCGTGGCGCACGGAAAAACAACACCATAAGAATCATTAATATTTGCAGTTATTTTGGAAGAAAGTGTCTTTCGACTAAGCCGGGCCATTAGTCCTGGCCACAGTCGGTCGTGAGAATTCTTCTTTCCACTTCCGGAAATGCCTTCAGCCTCGTCGACGGAAAACAAAATATCCTCGGACGAGAAATTTGATCCACGTCGATCAAATTGATTCCGGATATCTGCAGACTATCTGGAGGAGACGATTTTATATCAAAATTGAAAATTTTGACTTTTTTTCCCCCGGATCGTCATTCTTAAAAGGAAATCCGGCCGGACGTGCTCTAAAAAAAAATTTGGCAAAAATGATGAATTATGGAAACTAAATTTGAGATTCTCGATCGGATTTTCTGAGATTTTTCTGTCTGGGAATGGGTTCCTGGAGTCAGAATGACGCTAACCGCGTTTGATTACGTTTGGACATTCGCCCTTTGCACGATAAGTCGATATTGGTCTTTCCTGACGTCACCCAGACCGCTCAACGTAGATTACACCCACTGTTCGCGCGCCAGTGAGACATACATATCGCTCATATTTTTCCTCTACCGTTATTCCGCCCAGCGCTGACTCTCTCCCTCTCTCTTTGCCCTGCCGCTTTCACGATCTCTTGCCAGTTTCGGTTTGTTTTGTTTTTTAACCCTCAATGGACACGCATGGGTCTGGGGAGCCCATTCATCGAAAAAATAAAGTTTCATAAAAAAAAAAGTTTTATCCATCGCTCAGGCCAGGCTCTCTTTCTATAGATCCAAAACTACTTTCTTGAATTTGTCCCGATTTTTTAAACGAGGCCAAGTACAGTAAAAAACGTTAGGACGCCCCAGACCCATGTGTGCTCAGGAAGGTGCGCTGTAGCGTGTCTACGACGGCCAAATAAACTGTTAAGCTATGTCTGAGACTCTCCCAATTTTCTACTTTCAAGCGTCCCTCGTATCACTTAATAAACCATTTTTATCGTAAATAACTTTGTGACACTGTTCTTTCGTATTTGCCATGCAAAATTCTTCCGCATTTATTAGAAAATCTTGTTATTTCGCTGTTATCGCCGTATCTATCAATTCTCGCACACGTTCTGCTCGCTTCCTGGCTCTCGACAAACTCCGGACAAACAGATCCGTGGAAATGGCCACACCGCCTGTAATAAACGACATAATTAATATAGCACGTATTCTTTCATTCCCCACATTTTTTAACAGTCAGAATTCAGCAGTCTTTAGTCAGAATTTAACAGTCAGCTATTGGCAAAATCGAGTTACGATCTTGTTTGCAGCCAAAATATTGGGCCCTGCCTTCTCTTTACTTTTTGTTCGTGAGTTTTCTGTGCATGCGATATTTTCTCATGATAAAACGAAAGGAAACTCAGAGGAGCAGCATTCGCAACGTTTTTCTCAATTACCTGGTTTATGGACACAGCACAAATGGTCCTTGTCCATTGCGATAGTGAAGTGTGCCAGGGATTGAGTTTCCTCTTTTTCCGTTGGATCAGCAATGAGGAGATCACTGGAAAATAAATCGCGATTGGCACATTTAGCTTATGCGCATTTTCATGCAGTTTTGGTCTCCGGAGTCGGATTTTAAGACTTGACCGACGTGTTGGATGCACGAAAATGCATCTGGACTCACTCGTCAAATACGGCGAACGTTGTACACGTGATCAAGCTTTTGATTGGCACAGGTTGTCTCTTGCTGGTGTGAACGATCGTAGAACCAGTTTCTGGATTGTACGCCACCTCGGGAAGAGTCACTGCAGCGGTAAACGGTAATCTTATGAATATACGTCGACCCAGGCCGCTCAGAATTATTTCAAATCACTACCAAGCAAATGCAGGACAAAGGGAAAAGTTGCAAAACATTAAAAATCGCATTGCGGACTGTGGAGAAGTTTCTCGATCATGAAAAAAGTAAAATGTTGAAATTTTTGGTTTTCTGAGAAAAGTTATTGAATTTTGTCGATGCCTTGAGAGGGAAATTTTCTTACGAGTAGCGAGCGAGGCCATCAGAGCTCCGATACAGGCGTCTATGACCGAGCCGTCGCAATCTATGCATTCCATATCGCAGTACAAAACCCAGACAAGCTTATCCTTGCAAATGCAGAGACTGGAGAGATCCAGAATGTCCGAGTCTCTCAAAATGCTGTTGACGAGTTGGGAAGTTTCTTGAGCTTGATCGCTGGGCGGTCCTGGTCTGAATTTTGGTGAACATATCGGACTGAGACCGACATTTGGAACGATGTACCCTTTATCAAGCGCCGCCGCCTTTGGGACTGACAATTCCTGGGAACGAGTTTGATCCAAGATTCACAATGAACGATCACAAAAAGCACAAACTCTTGATTGGAAGAAACTTACGGCTTTGATTCCGCAGACTACAGTGGTATTGCCAATTTTGAAAATAGCCGAACTGTCGGCGTGCGTAATGGAAGAAACGTTAATGCTGACTGGGCGAAAACTGAGAAAGTCCCTGCCATCGGGCCTGATATTTTGTGTCTGAAGAAAAAATGAAAGAATTAATATTATGCTTTTCCACGAAGATTTTACGAATTGGGAAAAATTTGGAGTTATGATCTTTAGACTTACGAGATAATCCCTCAAATACTTGACCGGGTAAATAGACCTGTCAACAATTTTTTTCGAATCATCAAATTAATGTTCCTATTATTTTATACATTTTTTGCTTCGAATCCGAAAAATAATTAATAATTAATAAAACCGTACTCGTATAGCGAGGCCATTTCATTGGGTATATCGCTCCGATTATTTCTACCCCAAGGCTCTAAATCATCAACGACACAACGAACGAATTAGATAATTCTATCGAGGCGCAATGCTGTCTTTCAAATTGTTAGGATCGATCAAAGGAAAACACGTGGGAGAGCAACAACACGACTTTGTTTCGAAAACATGAAAACATGAAAACATCCCGGCCGGACACGGGGATAGAGATTTTTAGGTTAAGTGACGAATCTGCAAGTCCGATCGAGTATTTCAAGATAAATTGATAGGTTCTGGAAACCACCGCTCAGCACTCCAAAAAAGCGCCTCGATCGGACTGCGATTACGGTGATTAATAAACGAATTCCTTCCGATTTTGATTGTAGGATATTAAAATCGTAATAACAAATAACAACTCTCTAAAGTGTTCAAGGCCTCTCAGGCGATTGTCGCTGCGTTACAGTTGAACAATGAACTCATTCAGACGAATTTAGTGACATCACGATGACAGCGCTGCGGAAGAGCAATCGTTATGGGTGCAAGGTTCAGGGAACACAAAACGAACATGATGGTGCACTTCCATGATGCTTTTCTCTCGCGGCTCTCGCGCTCAAAGTGACACTGAAGTCCCGAGGTTCCGAGAGTACGTGTTGAATCAACAGCCGGTCGAAACGAGTGCGCGAGTTGCGTCTGATTGTCGTGAACTATCTATAAAATTTGAAAATACAAAATAAAAATAATCCTCGTGTTCCAGTAACCCTTATTCCTGAGTGCGTGTTATTTTGAGAATAGAGGAAATAAAAAAGACGCTTGTTTTACACGAAAGATGTTGAAGTAGCAGACCACCCGATACCTCGCGTCTCTCCGTCATCGTTCCTCTCCCCTCGCCCTTTTCCTTCTCGCAGATGTGTTATGTTTTTCAACTTATTTCCGTATTGAAACGTCAGTCATAAGATCCAGGTGCGTGAAATATTTCGGAAGAAACGTTTTTCTTATTATTTCCTTTGTGAAGAAATAATTCCGGTAATACGAACGAAAAAGAAATTAGCACGGGCAACTTACGCGTGGTGCAGACTAAAATTTCCGCGTTCCGTTCAACTCAACAAAGAATAAAACGTGTGTGAATATTTCGAAATTCGAGAATGAGCTCGAATAACACCAAAGCGCTTTTTGCTTGCTCCGGATGTTTCTCGAGACATCCCTTCGAAGAACTGTCACCCGGACAACAATTGTGCAAGGTAAAGTGTTTAGCTTTAATTTGAATTATTATTTCTCCGAATCGGCCCGTTCCCCCGCCGTCGCTCCTCTCTTACGCCATTATCGCGCTTTTCCAGTCCCACCAAACACCATATTTGCTTTGTCTCCCCAAAAGAAATTCATCTTCGATCTAAAGTCGAGTCAAATGTCGGCTAACGCAGGGTAAAGATGTTTCCTAATTTTAGATATTCTCGTTTAACCTCCGAAGCGACGCTTTCGACAACCCAATGTACGAGTTATTGGGATATGCGTGTTGCCAACCGTCAACGACGAAACTCACAATTCTTTCATGAAATATCCTCACGAGGACAATTAATTATCATGGCGATAATTATGAAATCCCCGAAAAATATCAATTGTACAATTCTACCATTTATTTTTTTATCCAACAAGCGTACTTAAGAGTTTGTTTGACGATATACCTGACCTCATCCCACCCAATAATAATTATTTCACGAGCACCCGCACTTGAAATTCGACTATCTGTAAGCTTCGGATATCAAAACGTTCTTTGTCTGAACATTCCAATCGTTGTATTTGTTGTCACTTAGGAGTGTCGAGGCTCTTATCCAGTGGTTAAGTGCACATACTGCAGATCCGAGTTTCAACAAGCAATGTAAGTATCCCTTTTCGAAAATTCGAAACTTTCCAAATTTTGCCAACAATTTTTTTTTTTTTTTTCATTTTTTTCTTTTTAATTTGATCTCCACAATGAAATTTTCACGTCTCTCTCGAAAATGTGAAGCCGAAGTTTGCAGCGTGGAAGGTTTTGTTCACTTTTTAAAATCAATCAAATTTTTTGAGCCCCATCACCGCAATTACGTTTTACATTTTCAAATAAAGCATCGCCACAGAAAGAATAGAATTTCGTTGCTTTTCGACAATTCAAACTTCGACGTCATTCAAAACTTCAAACTTTGGCATTCAAGGAAAACGTAGTGCAAAATTGATTTTTCTAGCAAACGGCTCGTGACGTTAAATTTTC
This sequence comes from Campopleginae sp. 14b, assembly GCA_030522525.1. Lineage (NCBI taxonomy): Eukaryota > Metazoa > Arthropoda > Insecta > Hymenoptera > Ichneumonidae > Campopleginae sp. 14b. The sequence continues at coordinate 493,297 of JAPYYS010000232.1, forward strand.
GATTGAAAAAAATTAAAGATTATGGGTGGAATGAATCGTTCGGAGGGAATGAACGTTTTGTTTGTTACAGCAAAGGAAACACTTGCACAATTTGCAAGAAATGCGAGCAAAACGTAAAAGCCTATGGGAAGCCGTCCGCCTGCGAGTATTGCAACACCATAGCTGCGTTCATAGGCAGCAAATGTCAAAGATGCACAAATTCGGAAGTAAGATACGGTCCGCCCGTGACCTGCGAGCAGTGCAAACAGAAGTGCGCCTTTGACAGGCAGGACGAGGATAAGAAAGTGCGAAAGATTGAGATTTAAGAAAAACATTTTTTTTTCTGGGCTTTTTCGATTATTTCAAATTTCCTCAAAATTTGTTAATTTTTTCAGGTCGATGGCAAACTTTTATGTTGGCTTTGTACTCTTTCGTACAAACGGGCCTTGGCAAAGACAAAACAGAGCGACGCCGACAGGAGAGCTCACTTGAAAATGTCCCACGATCGGGCGTCCAAGCACAAGGAACAAAAGTAATTGCATTTAGTACACAGAAGTGAAGAGTCAATGGAAGAAATGCTCGCCGCCACTAATTCTCGTCACTTCTAATCATTTTTTGATGATTCTGAAGTTTGCAACGTTCAGATTTGACGAAAAATATTATTTCTATTAATAATTTATTGAATTTTGAAAGGCATGGCAATTTTCGTGTCGATCAAGTTTTTGGATCGCCAGAGAGGATCGTGTTTTATTGTCTTGATCAAATATTGAATAATAATTATCGGCTCAGCTGGAAAAAAAGGAATTTCGTTGCATTCCAACGATGCAAACTCCAACGTCATATTTTTCGTCTTAACGGAAGGACCATAAATATTTGTTACTTCAACAAATTTTTGGAAATAAGCAAAATTACTGACTGTCCTTATTTCCCACAGGATTAAAATTCATAACAAGAGACCGCAGAGAGGCGACGTTACGAAATTACCTCCTCAATCCGAAGCGCCAGAAACGAATGGTCCAACACCGGTGAAAATTGCGAGAATGGTTCCAATCCACGATCATCACGATCCTAATAGTTCTGACCACGTTGTTGCAGTCACACAATTAAAGGAGAAAATTGCACTTTTGCAAAAGCAACTGACCCAAAAGGACAACCTTTTGTTAACTAAGGACAGACAGGTTTGTATTTATTGTTTTTATTGCCCTATATTTGTCCATTAACCCTCCGTGACGACACACATGGGTCTGGGGGGTCCTGTCGTTTTTCACTGCACTAGGGCTTGTTAAAAAAATCTGAAAAAATTCAGGAAAGTCGTTTTGGATTCCTAGAGAGAGAGCTTGCTTTGGGTGATGAATAAAAATCGTTTTCTGTTATTGTTATTCAATCGTAATCGATACGAAAAACGAAAAACTTGGAGCCATTCGCCGAAAGGGACTCCCAGACCCATGTGTGTCTACTGAGGATCAAAAATCATATTTTTTTTTTTAATAAATGAAAAGTTATGTGACGTTGAAGTTTGGATCGAACAGAAAAGTACATCCAAAAAGTGGCTTTGAAAATCCACACGATTTTGAAAATGGACCGAGGAATCAATAAAAAATAATTTTTTTATTTGCAAACTTGAGCGTCATAAAATAATTTAGTTTTCCATCAACTTCCGCTCTTTTGATTATCGTTGAAAATAGTTTTTTCGTGACTTTTCAATGAAGCTGAATAAATATTCCCGAAAAATTGGTATTTTCGCCTCAAATGTAATCAGCAGACCAGACTCCAACGATTTGCCATGGAATCACGTTATAATTTTGTTTTTTTCACAGATGCACGAACTAAAGGCGAAAAACTTTACTTCCGAAGCGGAATTGCGCAACAAGATGAAGGCAACGGAAAAGGAACATGACAGCAAAGTCAGTTACATGCAACAAAAAATATCAGGATTATTGAAGGAAGTTGCGGCTTTGTCGAAAAGTACAAAACGTGGGGATCGCATTGCAGCGACAAAAAGCGAAGCAAGTACTAATAGTGGAAGCGGCACTGACAGTCCGGTACCTTGATAAGGTAGGACAAACGATTAAATCTTATTTGTCACAAAGCGGTGCGTTAAATATATCAAGTACATATACAGGATATCCTCAATTGAATGAAAAACGATGTAAACAGGGATTCTGGACTGAATCCGGAGTCGAAAACTGAGTAGAAAATAATTTGACGAAAGTTCCAACTATTATCGCATGTGGAGCGAGAACGGTGGAAGATGGAGCAAAAATGTATAGGACCAATTGTGTAGAACTTGAAATTGCCGACAAAAAAGGTCTTATGCAAAGTTGTGCTATTTGCAGTATTTTGGACGTGAGAGTCATTCGAAGACTGACAGTGTTTTCGAGACTCGACGTTCGTAGTTGTATTTTCCATGAGCTGCCAGAGCGAAACGACAAAAGTTACGAAAATGTTCCTGGAACGTTTTTTGTAGGAAAGTGAATACTCTGCATCTTTGGTCCTTTGAATTTTTACTCTATCTCCACTGGCTAACGCGAAAAATTGATGAAAAAGGTAAAAAACTTTTCGACTTGAAATCCAGTCCGGAATTTGACTTTGCATCGTTGGCCATGCAAACCTTGCGTGGTATTCTGGATACGTAAGCGGTGCTCGTGTCCCGTTTCCCTCTTCCCGACACCTCGTAACTTCCACAACATCGAACACACGCCGTTAATGTACAACGAAAGAAAAAATAAATAATTGTTTCATTCCATAGTAAAGAATCGAGAGTAATCGCTCGAGTTAATTGGAGGAAAAATCATATTAAGGAAAATGTTCCTTGCGTAGACCGCTCTGCGACACTTACACGTTTTAACTGAAAAATGTCCGACAAAACCTCCCGAAAATGAATCACGTGATAAGAAATAAGAAAATGAAAGGAAAACAAAGAAATAAACAAACTCTTACGTATAGCTAATTGTTTCAATCGTAATGAAACGAGATCTGTATTATTTTTCTAATTACCCGTAGAAACATTGTCCTCCCTCGTCGCACTCACGTGCAAATGATGAACAAAAACGTAAAAAACATGAAGAAAAAAACAAAAAACATTCAAAAAATGATAAAAATTATGAATACATAAAAAAAAATGTGAATAGTTAGGAAGATTTTTTTTGTACTTTAGTCCTTGACTTTTTTTTTTGGTTCATCTGATCGCAATCATGTGAGGTCCGTTAGTTGCGATGAATCTCTATCGATCGATCAGTAAATCGACATCGTGACCTTGTGATTCAATTATCCGAATTGAAGAAAAGCAGATCTCAGTTTTCCGTCAGCGAGAAAACTTCGACCGAGATAAATTCTTTTGTATTTTCATCCGTAAGGCAACTCATAATTAAAAGTCTCCTCAGTCGTAAGGAATTGTGATTGAATCAAGTTTAAAGGACACTCCACAGGATAATACGAAAAAAAAATGAATTTTCTGAGTGCGATATGAAGAAAATGAAAATAATCGAAAATTGAATTTGCAATCGAACAAATAACTGCAGCCAACTATTGTGCATGGTTGACTTTACGATGTTTTATTACTTATTGACGAATGTAAGCGACGACTATGATCCCTGGAACATGGGAGAACCAGTGACCGAAAGAGAGTGAATTTGGTGATTGTAGAAATGAATTTACAATAAAATAATGAAAAACATAGAAATTCGTGAAATATTTTATCCATTTAAAATTCGTTCGATCCTCTCGACACCCGAATCTTTTCGATATTTTAAAAACCATCACTAATTTCATCCTTCTCCATAATTCAGCCGAGGAGAAAATAACTCGATATGAAAATTTGAGCCGCGAAATCAAGCGATGACACATTTTTTATGACGTTGAAATTTGCATCGCTAGAATTCAACGAAAAATATGAATTTTTATTAACGATTTGTTTAATTTTCAAAATCATTGAATGATTTTAAAAATTAAACAAAATATCAATGAAAATAAATATTTTTCGTTGGAGTCCAACGTTACGAACTTCAGCTGCATCATTTTTACGTGCTATTTTATTTCTTTCGTTAGATGGATCGGTGGGGGAATGGAATGAGGAATATTTGATGTTTCTATTACGAGCATTTAAATATCCAACAGCCATATATTTATTCTTTATTTTAAGAAACAAATGCTAATTGAGCATTACCTATTCGATAATTATAATTATAATAAATGCGTAACAATTTTCCTTTTTTTCTTCTCATCTTGCTATTTACGAAGTGTAAGGATAATTATAATATAATTTATAGTCGTTTAATTACGAACGTGCGCGTCGTACACGTGTAGGTTGTTGCTGTTGTTCTTTCTCGTCTTTCGACAGTGCAGGCTGGAGTTGATCGTGTATATTGGTCGATGCTTTGACCTTGAGAGACGGTACAAACTAAATATTGCTTGGTTTCGTATTTTCGCTGGTTAGTTCTCGTTCGCTCTTTCTTTGTTCGTCGATAATGCGACCTACGTTCAACCTATTTACATGGTCGTTCGGATTTTCATTTTCTCGATTAAAACTCGAGTTCTCAGTTCGTTTATTATTTCAAATCTTTTCGGAATTTGAGGCTTTTGTTTTGTTTTCTCGTTAATGCTATTTAAGTCTTGTTCGCGTGGTTAGGGGTTTTGTTGTTGTTTATTTTCTCGTTATTTCTTCATTTTTGTTTGTTTTTCTTTTTCTTTAATTTATACAGTGCTTTTATTTGTTTGAATGCAGGCAAAGTAGCTAATCAAGGCAAAACACAAAATGACTTTTGCGTCGCGCGGCATTGCCTTCGGAAAAAGCATTTTTTTTTAAATTTTCCTTTCGAAGTATTTTGGACTGTATTTTTTCGTTATTTGATTTTTCATGACGTTGAAGTTTGGATCGTTGGAATGTGCAACGAAATTCTCTTTTTTCTTCGGCTGAGCAAATAATTATTATTCAATATTTGATTTAGACGATAAAACGATCTTCTCTGGCGACTAAAAAACTCCACAAAAAATTACGATGATTTTCAAAATTCAATAAATAATTAATAGAAAAAATATATTTCGTTGAATCTCAACGTTGCAAACTTCAGAATAATGAATTTTTTGTCACGCGTATATACTATCGTAATATTATTTATTGAATTGACTTCGTGATGATGAAAATTGTGTGTGTGTTTGTGTATGTGTGTAATGCAACGCACGTTTTCCAGAAGAATAATTGCGTCTTATTTGCCTGGAAGCCTCGTTACGCTTTTACGTTCGTAAATAATTTCGTCTTCATTTTCTTTTCTTTTTTTCAATTTTTTGTTTTGTTTTCTTTTTTTTTCTTTTTTCTTAATTTTCTTTCTTTAGATCGCTGCCGTGGAAACTCGGCATTTAAATTTTTTCGTCATCATTTCGATGCTCGACGATTTCCAAGAGTATATTCGTACGACTAGAAAATGTGCATTCACTCGCTCATCGCGACTGCCATCGAAGAACCCAATTACTTTTGTCACCGTTTTTAAGCCCGAAATAAAAAAAAAACAATTTATACAAATCCCCTAATGATCCCACGGCAGTCGCAATTCCAGTGGCTGCACTTTTTTTTTTTCTTTCATTTCATTTGCTTTTTGTCTTTTTAATTTTTCATGTAAACAACGCGCTGGTCGAAACATTCGCTATGAAATGACGTTTTGTGGATTAGAGCGTTTGCCTGAATCTTCCACGTTGCCTGTGACCTTGATGTTCTCACATTCGTAACAATTGCCCACAATTTCTTTATCGTTTTCTATTTTCAACCAAATTTTTCTCGTCATTAAGAAAATTTCGACAGAGATCCTCGATACATTTATACAAATCGGTTTGGAATATATATATATGTATAGATGTGTGTATATATATATATCAGTCTGCGAAACGTTGTGAAAAATATCATCATACAACAGCGAGGAGTCTTTAGTCAAGCCAGAGCTTATTTTAATCGTCTTTTTCATACGCGAGATCCTTTTCATTAGCTTCTTAATAAATTTACAAATTTTTAAACGACTCTCCCGGTTTCTGTTGTATGAGGACATCTCGTTATTGTCGGTAGGCTGCTCTCGACGTTCACCTCGGAATCGACCTCGTTTTTCGATTCTTTAATTCTATTGCAAGCACAAATTCGACCAGGAGAGGGCGAAGTAATTACGAACGATCGCGTTTACGATGGATAAAAAAAAATGTGGGATCCAAAAATTTGTCAAAATTTAGGAAAAAATCTGTTCGAAGAATTTTGGAAAATTCTATAAAATTCGTCGTTACTTCGTTTTCTCCCGAACGAAATTCAGCTCCCAATTCGAGGGCTTGCGGGTCGAAAAAAAAGGGAGAGAGCCACACAAACAGGCAGAGAGTTCCGAGGCATCGCGAAAAATTGCAGTCGCTTAATAATGACGAAAGAAAAAATTGCACGTTGGTTCGTTCCCAAACAAAAAAAAATCAAAAAGAAACTGAAACGGAAAATCGAAGCTCCGATTGATATCCGGACAAGACTCTCAAAATAATTCCCCCCCTCGTTAAGACAACGTCCGAAAAAAAACCAGAAAAAACAAATAAAAAGGAAAAATCAGCTTAAAAAAACTATGTACAATAAAAAAAATCCAGGCGTGTCTTTATCGTAATCTGAGAAAATGAAAACGCTTGTAATTCGGAGGATAATTTTTTTCCTCGATTTGCTCATTTTCGGGAATAAAATTCAAGGTTAAATAAATTAATAAAAAGGGGCAGAATATTGGTGACCAATGGGGGGAGGGATAACCGCGAACGCAGCCCACCGCTCGGCCAACCGACGGTATATAAATTATGTATCAATATATTTTTATGTTTATAATAATATTATGTCTCCCCATACACATATGTATATATATATATACTTGTAATATATATGTATATATGTATCAACATATGTATATAAAGAGACATGGATGTATATACATATATTTATATATTTCAATATATAGCTTTTGAATGATTTCATTAAATAAATGAATAATTTTAATCAATAATGTTTAAGTATATACAGGTACAGGTCTCGTATAGTTGCAGTCGTGTCGTCACTGGTTCATATTGTTTTTTCTTCCCTTTGCTCCTCCCTTCACATTCCATGGTAAATCGATAGATCAATCTATCGGCCAGCATTCATATTTTCTATTCTTTCCCATTTTTTTCATTGAAAACGAAAAAAAAACAAACAAATTTTTTCTCGAACATTTGGCGGATGCCGACAAAATCCGCCAGATTGCTCCTCGCTGCGCGCGTTCATCAAAACATAACAGAAAACATCGAAAGGAAGTTTCATTACGAAGCGAATTAATTCGCGCGTCGACGTCACTAATTAAGCTCTAATTCGTAAACGCGAGAGAGAGAGAGAAACCGCTCGAGTTATTCAGCTTTGGAGTTTGAGTCTTTGCACCGGGGCGGAGAAATAGCGGAGAGACAAGAGAGAGCCCATTTCTTCGGTTTTCACTTTACCACTCTGTCCCATTCAAATCGTCCAGCTCACTCAATATTCTCTCTCTTTTTTATCGTCCTCTCTCGCTACTTCCTTTCTTCTCGGCTTTTATACGCTTCTGTCACACTTCACCACGTTGCACTCCCATATGTCGATTGGTCGAACGACATACTTATCGATTCGCCAATCGTCGTTAGGTCCGGTTATGTGCACTCTATTATGTGCGGCTGCGACGACTCTATTACACTCGGTCGACCTACCGAACTGTCCAAGTTGTGCAACGACGTCGAATGCGCACCGTGCCCACTTCCTCGTCTCTCATAATTCTCTAGGTGCTCCAGCTCACACTCTTTTTGCATATTACCTGCGAAACAGAGAGGAACAAATAAATGTTACGTCTGGAAGTTCGAATAATTTAATCTTGCTGGTTGTAGGGCGATGGTCAATTATACATTTTTACTTTCGGTTTTTCTTACATACAACATTTTTTGCGAGCCTGAATTGATCGAAAATTTTTTAATTTAAGATCGTCCGTGGTTGTGTGTATTTGTTACGTAAAAATAAACATTTCGAAAAAATGTTACGACCGATTTTTTTTAAAAAGAAGTTTCACCATTTAGAAATCGGAATATATAATGTTGAAAAATGCAACTTTTAACGCGCCCTTGTATGAGAAACAAACGAAACTTGTGATTTTTATAAGAAAAATTTATTTATTCATAAAAAAAATGTATTAATTTTATTTCATTATTTATTACTAATTTTTTTTATATTTAATTCAATTTTGAAATTATTTTTGATTCATAATAAAATTTATTTATATTAAAATTTTATTAATTTATGTATTTTTTTCTTTATTTTCTTTATTTATTTATTTACATAGATTTATTAAAAAATTTGAAAAAAATTATTGATATTGTAATTTTTATAAAACAATCTATCTATTTATAGAATTAATTTGTAAATAAATTTTCAATTCAATTTTAATTTGTAATTTTTAATTTTTAATTGAATTTTAATTTATTTATTAATACATTTTTAATAAATAAATAAGAAATCTCGACACCCACATGGTGAAATCTCTCAAAATTTATGTGGTGGCGATGGTGGAGAAAAATTTGATCAGGTCTTTGAAGATGAAGGATAAATGTCCAAATTTCGGATGAGACTTACCAACATTCATGTCGGAGCCATACTCGGTGTAATAGCTAGGGGATCCTGCGGCAGCAGCGAGAACTAATTCGTCCTCGATATTGTTCGGTCGACAACTCGTTGTTTTCCAATGTGTCCTGAGTCCACTGGCGCTTATGTATTTTTTGTCACAACCCTGACACGTGTAAGGCCTCTCGTTAGTGTGCAGTCTCTTGTGTAACTTGAGATGTACGAATTGGGTGAATTTCGCAGGGCATAGATCACAAGCGTAGGGCTTTTGACCAGAGTGAAGTCTCAGATGAGTTTTCAAATTGGATGTTGAGCTAAACCTCTTTTTGCAGATTTCACACTGATGGGGTTTCTCGCCTGTAACGTTTAAATTTTCAAAATTACGATGAAAAAATTGAAATGACAAAAAAATTTGACACAATTTTTTGCTGACATAAAAAAAAAGATTTATTCTCGAAATTTGAAAAAAATAAAAAGTCGGACCTTTCGTTAAAGGAAAAAAAAATGCGAAAAAAAATAAAATTGCAAAATAAAACGGGGCTGACCTGTATGGACGAGATAATGTTTCTGAAGATGTGCCAACTGCGTGAAGCTCTTTGTGCAGACGTTGCATTTGAAGGGTCTTTCGCCAGAGTGTGTTCTGAGGTGAACCTTGAGATTAGACAGCTGTCCAAAAGTCTTGCAGCAAACATTGCACTCGTAGTGCATTTTGCCATCTTTCTTCTTCAAGGGATAAGGCAAAGATCTGTAACCTCGTGATCCTTGTGAGTTGGGGCTGAGTGAGCCACTTTGTGAGCAGGCATGATCGTCCGGGGACAAGGAGCTTGCAGGGGAGTAACGATTGATGGACGAGGAGTTGGCGTGTATCGTAAGGCCGGGGTGATGTCCAAGGTGCAGGTTGTGGGTGCCAGCGATGAGGTTCGACTGATTGGTGTCGATCTGCATGGTCGAGGACGTGGGCAATTGGTGAGCACTCGCGTTCTCGTGTCTCCGGACATCGTTCCTTTCGTAACTGAGATTTCCAGCTGAGGAAGGAGTCGGTGAGTACGCGGTACAGTTGATGGACAAGGGGGCAACGTGTTGATGCATATTGCCGTTGGAATGGTACAAACCATAGGGATAAGGTGATGGGGAATGTATGGGAGAGATTGGAGAGACACTCGTGTTGTTGGAGGAGTTCAAATACATCGAGTTGCTCGATTCGATATGAGGGGAGGAGAGATTTGAGCCAGAGTATAAAATAGTGCTGGTACCGATGGGCGGAGTGCTCGATGAGTTTGGAATGTTGGTTGTGGTTGTAGCACCAGGAGAAGGGCTTTTGCTTTTCCTTGATTTAATTACCAGCCCGTTGGAGGTCGTGGAAGGATAAAGACCGATACTTGTCGTGGTGGTTGTTGTCGCTGTCGATGATAATGAGCTGCTGGAATGTATGTTGGTCTGGTTGTTGGGGAGACTGGAATGCAGGGAATTGTTGCAAGGATGAGAAGGGCTGACGGCGTTGCCACTGGTCGAGTGGAGGTTGCCAGGACTTTGGAGCATGGTCACGTTGCTCGTGGAGTTAACAAGAGTGTTACAAGTCTCTGTGCTCATCGGTAGGTTCGAGCTGGAGTCTGGGCTGCATGGCAAAATGTTGCCATATCTATGAGACTTTTTGTACGAGTATGCCATCTCGGTGGGACTGGATGGTGGAGGAGTTACAGAGTCTAGATGACTTGCATAGACTCCAGGGTTGTGGCTCTGATGGGCATGATTGCTGATTGAATTTGTGATGGAATTGTGATGATGAATATGCACATTTCCGTCGTTGTTGCTGTTGTTGTTGTTTATTATGTTGTTGTGGTTTCCAGGGTTGTTGTTGTTGTTGTTGTTGCTGTCGGTGGTGCTTCGTAGGAGAATATTTTCGAGTATAGAACTGCTCGGGCTCGTGACATATGGCGGCCTCGAATTGTTTGAGATCGTAATGGGCAGTCCCTTCGGTTCAGGCTCGTAAAAAGGCTTCGAATTTTTCTCCATTATCTCGTCGTCGTTCGAGGTCGAAATAACTGTTTCTTTCTGCAACAGCATCGGCGATACCGATTTGTGAGGAATCTCTGGCGTCACTGTACCGCTCGACAAATCATCCTTTTCTTTTGAAACCTCCAGCCCTGTTTTCGCACTTTGGAAATTGTTGTTGTAATTCTTCGGGATCTTTATCTTCACTTTCCTGTACTCGTTCTTCACCAACACGCTATCTTGCTTGCTACGCAACTCGTTACTCGGCACAGACGTTCTCGTGTTTTTACTGAAATCCAACACGTAATTGTTCTCCGAATCAGACTCGCTACTCTCCTCCGGAGGTGTCAATATCTCATCGTGATAACCGTTCGAGTTGTAACCTTCGTCCGACCTCACTGAACCTTCGGTCGGCGTCATTTGACAACGCCTCTCATATATCGTTGACTCTTTTAGTGGTAACACCACTTCGACCGTCGGGGCTGCTTCCGGGGAAAGAGTCGATTGTTGGAAATGTTGTCCTGCAAAATAAAATCGATGTCTTTAATCTCAAATGATGTTCGCGACGTCCACCGAGTTATTGGCACGAAAAACTTCAAAATTCTCATTCTCCTTCTTCATTTCAAAAATCGGTCACTTTTTGAAAATGTAAATTAGGGTGAATCGAAATTTTTGAATTTTTTTTTCTCCCAATAAAATCGATGTCTTTAATCTCAAACGACCTTCGGGACGTCCGCCGAGTTTTTGACACGATAAAATTCAAAAATTCTTGTCTCGATCGCGTATTTATTTATCTTTCTCAAAATTTGAGCGATTTTTCTCAACTTTATTCTCAAAATCGCTCAATTTTTAGAAAAAAGAATGAAAATTAATCGAAATTATGGAAAAACTTACGTATTCGTTGCAGCATGAGCTCCCCAGTCAGTGGGTATTTGAGCCTCTCCGCAAACTCTCGGCAATACCACACGAGGAGTTCCTGATTCGGGAGGATCGGTTTGATGGTGTAAAAATAAATGTTCATCTGCAAAAATAAAAATAAATTTTTTTTTTCAAATTTCTAGCAAACTTTTTACCCTAAGACTATCTTTTTTCTTGTCTTCATTAAAACTCACCTTGTATTGACAAGCTATTAGGTTTTGGGATTCCGACGAATACGCCGGGTTGACGTACCTCATCCAATTGGATTTTTGCACGTCATACCCATCGATGTAGTAGAACAACTCGTTGTTCTTGTAAACCTGTGAATTATTTAAAAAAAAAAAAGCCATTAGACAGAGAAAAATTCAAAAAAATTCCTTAACAAGAATTTTTATTTTTTATTTACGCGAGGAACAAAAAAATTAGGGAATTAATGGAAATATTGACGTTGACTTACCCTCCAGAAGTAATTCCGGTTGGCGTCAGCCGGTACAGAGTCCTTGGTGTAGACCTGACCGACGAGTGGACCGAAACGCGTCCCTTTGGGAATGTAACTCGTGCTCCAAACACCCAACATCTGCGTAGAAATAAATCGAGTGTTGGTAATGAATAAATTAAAAAAAAAAAAAAAACAGGGAATTTGCCTTTTCCAAGGTCGAGATTCTTTCGTTTTTTTCTCACAATCTGATTTGCAGAAAAATTGGATATAAAAATGGACTTACGTCGTCGAGTGCTTGCGAGGGTTTGAGAACGAGATTTCTCGGGAGTGATCCTTCGGCACGATTGGCATCGTTGGGCGACGCCGAGACATCGGGTACCAAATAAACTGCATGTTGTTCGAATTCTTCTTCCCTTAAGGTCGCGTGATCCCACTCGCTGGCTTCCATTCTTCACTAAAACAAATAAAAATCCATTTATAAATAAATTTTCCCCTCGGAGTTACTTTTTTTTTCTTCTCCGTTTTTTCCCACAATTTCTCATAAACATATCGTCGAGGCTCCTCGTCCCAATTCGACCACAAAACAATCCAGTCGCATTTTTAAAGAGCATCAATTTTTAAGGTGGCTTATGGAACCCTGCAAATGACTGATCGTTACGATCGAGTCTGCTACTCAGTCATGGAAACAAACTGTCGTTTTTACGTTCTCGTGTTTGTGGCATAAAATCGACATGGCTCGTAACTATTCGGTCAGAGTGACTAATTGGAATGTCTTCAATGAAATAATTGGCAAATATTTGTTGGGCGATATTTCGGTCGATTCGGAAAATAGTTTAGTCTAAAAATCCGAAAATTTGCTTCTCTCAATTATTATTAATTAATAATAAATTGATCAAAATCTCGTTCGGTGAATTTTTTTTTCTACCGGTGCATCGGGCCAATGTTTCATCGTAAATTTTGCTTTTTATTCAGTTTTATCATTTTTGGGCGAATTCGTCGATGAAATAATTGCAATTGTCAATATCGTGAGAATTCGGCAAAGCCTGGAATATTGTTGAGTATGCATGGAGTCAGGAATATTCAGCATTTGGGGTTTTCGATGCACTTTCGGTTGCATACCGTGGGAGTTGGACGCTTTAACACTGCGAAAGTGAAACCCGTCGACGCATTGATCGACTGCAAGAGAGGGTGGCGAGAGGGTGGAAGGTGGTGTGCACGAGGGTGGTAGAGAGTATAAACTCGAGGTCCATCCTCCTCCACCCCTCTTTGCCTCTTGCACTCCTTGCCTTCATCGAGCATTCCTCCTTCCTCCTCGACTTTCTCGAGTTAAAGCCTTGCCGAGTAAATCTCGTGAGTTTTTTCTTTATTAGAATTTTTTTTTTGGAGACGAAAATTGAAAGACAAACATGTTGGTCTGCTGGTCTAATTAGGGGAGAGAAATAATAGATTTTCTTTGTGTTGGGGGAGGACGCAATGAGCTTGGTGCAGCGCTTCAGACATTCTCGCTTGACCTGCGAGAGAATCGATCGCAACGTTTTCATTTTCACTTCAGAGAACTCGTCGGCGTTCCGCACGACCTCTCGCGTATAGATATAAAGATAATTATTATTCCGAGCAACAATATCAATATTTTTTCGACTTTTTATACGTCGTGAATAAATTTGTTGACGTATTGGCAAATGGAATAAAATTTCCATCCGACAATACGTATTTTGGATCATTTACGTTCTGGACGATGAAAATGTAATTTTTTTTTATTTACGTACACGAGCCTTACGACTCCTCGAAAAGCTGCATGTGCGTCTCCAAAAATGTGGAAATCTCGACGAACACGAACACGAATTTCTCACTTTTTTTCAACGGTTTCTCGTGCCGAGTTCTCAAAGTTTATTTCGCTCTTTTCCTGCAAGTTTTCTTCCTTGTCGCTCGTCCTTTTTTTTTTATGTGATTCGATAATTTTTTAATGAAATCGTGGAGGTCATTTTTGCACGAGCTAGTCCTTTGGTTAACGCGAATCCACGAAGATACGTCGAGCACTCGGAGCCTCGTTCATGAGGAAGAAACGATTTCCTATTTTTTTTCAACATTTACGTAATTTTCGGTACGAGATTATTCGTTTCCGGTTATTTATCGATTGTTATTCTGTTTATAATTTTTTTTAATTTTTCTAATTAGTAGAAAGATTCGTTGGAAATATTTTTTTAATGAAAACGTTGGATTAATATCAGGACATCGGAAACGCAGAAAATATCGCGATTTTTCAATGCACTTTCCGTTCGATTAGGCTTTTTAATCGTTACGGTAATTATTATGAAATTTTTAATTGTTTTTTTTTGTTTCTCTCAGTCTGTAGGAAGCTGGTCGGAAGAAAAATGATCACTAACTCGATTTACGATGTTTATTATAAAATCCACAACGTTTTTAAACTCGTACGATTATTGTGATTATTTTTTGGTCGGAAGATATTTCGGTTCGTCGCTCGAAATGCACGTTTCTGTTCGATTCTCGATGAGCTATCTCGGTAGTTTTTTATCTGCACCAAAAAAAAGTGTAATGGAAAAATAAAAACGGAAGAAAACCGGTAGACAAAAATTGGGAAAATGACACCAGCCCCAGTGGCAAAAATCTTTATTAAAATTCGAAGAAATTATTGAAAACCGAAAAATGTTGGTTGGAAGAAAAATCCAAAAATTTGAATGCCGCACATTTTGTTTCAGGAAATCTGCAGTTTCTTAAAATCACAAGCCCACACTCGTTCGGGCGCTGCGGCGTGAAGTTCACTTCGGTGAACAACAACGAAAGGAAAATAAATTAAAAAAAGGGAGCAAACTGTAAAAATGTGTAACTTGAAAATTGAGTGGATTTTTGATCAGGAGCTCGACGCACTCACAGGTTTATTGAATTCTCACTCATTTATATCGAATCCCTTAAATTCTACGGGAGCCTCGTTTCGTTTGTTTGTTTGTTTTTAGCCCCGGATTTTATTAGAATCGCTTCGGCACGCTCAGCCACTGCGAATCGTAAAAAAAAAAAAAGGAAAATCTGTCGCACTGAGTCACAAAGTCACACACAATATTG
The DNA here is from genome assembly GCA_030522525.1 of Campopleginae sp. 14b. Taxonomy (NCBI): domain Eukaryota; kingdom Metazoa; phylum Arthropoda; class Insecta; order Hymenoptera; family Ichneumonidae; species Campopleginae sp. 14b. Next base: position 508,311 of record JAPYYS010000232.1, read on the forward strand.
CTCGGTTTATTGTTTTTTGAGGCTTTTAATGAGACAACAAGAAATAATTGTAGGGGTAAGTTATTTTCTGTGTCCGCGACGACGTCGTTGGGTTTTGGTGCGTCGTCGTCGGCGCGGCGTTCGTCGCGGATGGCACAGTGTGGAACTCGGGTAGACCTGACCTAGCCCAACACGAGTCGGCTTGGCTCGAACCGTAGCTCTCTGGATCGTTCCTCGCCGGTTGGAGCCTCGTATATCTGTATTCTCATGTGGATACATATATGTATAGACATCTATGGAGTTTATAGGATGGTCGTGTTGAGAGTGGGTGGTGGTGCATTTCTCTGCGCTGCGCTTTCGATCGACCGGGCGAAGCAGCAGAGGGAGAAAGAGAGACAGAGAAAAGCACCCCTTCTGGTGGAAACTCTCGCTGTTTCTTTCGATACAGATATATCAGTGAGTGAGAGGAAAAAGGGCGTCGAAGCAATTCGTTTTGGTAGTTGGTATGCGACTTTCCGATTGTGAATAAACGAAAAAGGAATATGCACCATCCCCACTCTCCTATATATTTCTCCTCGTTTCATCGCACCCTGTACATCGTTCGCTTTCTAACGCGGCTGCACTCCCTGCAACCCCCCGCCCTTTCCAACCAACCCAGTCTCTCCCTTCATCTCCTCTGTTTTTTTTCTTCGCCACCAGCTCACCTTTTTGCCTCCGCTCTGTCTGCAACTTTGACATTTCTAGCTTTTCCCTTGATATCGTGTGCGCTTCGAAAACCTACCCCCAAAATATGTAACGCTCTTCCGCAGCCTCTGCGTTACGACGAAACATCATTTATCCCATGATCCTTTGACGGAGCTGAACTTTTTTACACGAATTTGTTATTCCCTTGGCCGTTTATACGTTTCGTCCTTTCGCCGACCAATATTCCTTTTCGAACCGCCTGCAACTTCTCTCAGCTTCGTACACGCTAAGGGCGTAACCCGTATCTTGAGCTCGCGTGGAATTCTTGTCCAACACTTGCTTCGAGAGGAAAGAGCCACGTCTCTTGTTGGTACGTGTTACTCTATACGGTCGATAAGACGCTGAACCGAGAAAAAAATTCTTACACTATTCGGTTTCGATATTTTCTTGTAAATATCGCCAAACGTCAGAGACGTTGGAAGTTTGCGCCGTTGGAATGCAACGAAATTCTATTTTTTTTGTGGCGATGCTTAACATTCAAATGAGGAATTTAATTGCGATTATAAAACGATCGATTTTCGCGACCCAAAAAATATATCAGCTCGAAATATTCGAATAATTTTTAAAATTAAACAAAACGTCAATGAAAATGAATATTTTCCATTCCATTTTCATTTATAAAACGTAGATACCACAGTCCCTTTGAGGTCACGCATTCACCACACTGGTGCATATTTGCACTTGGACTTTTCAAAACTTTGTATTTCTTCGACGAATGCATGAAATTAATCTTGGAACCATACTTTTTGGGGGTAAAATATCCCGAGTAATCGATTGCAATGATTTTGAAAATTTAAAAATGAAATTTTATCCTCAAAAAATGGTCAAATTGAAGAAAAGAATTTTGAAAACCTGTCACGCTTGAAATTTTCGTGGATGCAAATTTGCACCATCGTGGTGTCTACGGAATAATGCGATTATACGCAACCAAATCCTGGTGTCAGAAAAATAACGAGAGGTAGTGAAATTTTATTCAGGAATGGCCACCGGATGTCGAATTGGTTTTCGTGGTCAAGGGAGAATCGATGTTCGGGAAAATTTATCCCAAATCTGTATACAATGTTTCCTCATTTCTTTTGTATCCCACGAAATCCATTTGAGTGATAATCGCTGCAGCTCAAAATAACGAAGCTACCCTCGCACTCGTTTTCCCTTTTCTTTCATCTCCGCGTCGTAATAATGTGTGTTTTTGCTCTGAACTTCACACCCACATATGCATCCTGCATCTCGTTCATCCTTTCGCCCCAGGCCGGTGTAACAAAGTGCAAGCCTTAGTCCGTTTGTATAATACGAGACAACTGTCTAGATTTCTTGTGCTCGCTCCTTCCGTTGCGAGTCTCTACATCCAGGCCTTTTTTCCATGTGCAGCATCCGAGCCAGACACTCTTCATTAATGCACCATTTTTTGTGTTTTTTTTTTTTTTTTTAACGAAAACGAAGAAAAAAATTGATCCCAGAACCGTCAAAACGTCCAAGTTTTTATGATATCTAACCCTCAGTATAAACACACATGGGTCCAGGGTCGCCCATTCAGCGAATGGCTCGAATTTCTCGTTTTTCGTATCGATTACCATTAAATAACTATGATAAAAAATCATTTTTATCCATCACTGAGTACAGGCTCTCTTGCTATAGATCCAAAACTACTTTCCTGAATTTTTCTAGATTTTTCCAACGAGCCCGAGGACAGCTAAAAACGACAGGACCCCCCAGACCCATGTGTGTCTAGGGAGGTGCGATAATTACTGGTTTTATGAAAATAATGTCGCTCCTGTATTTCGGAGACGGCGTGAAACCGGGATGGGAGCGATTTTGGGAAGCTGAACGAAAAATATTTATTTTCATTGGAGTTTTGTTCAATTTTAAAAATCACTCAAATTTTTCGAACTGATATACTTTTTGTTTCATTCTGCATTTGAATATCAAGCATCGTCACAGAAACAATAGGATTTCGTTGCATTCCAACGATGCAAACTTCAACGTCATAACGATTTTGCATCCTCTCGAAGTTTTTCCTTAAGCGGGATGCCTCGTAATGATAAATCTTGTTATGAGTTCATGTTGAATTGAAAAGTGCACGTGCCTCGAGCTCGGTTGTCCTCATTAATCGCGTTCAGATGAAATCCACTGGACCCTCGATTTTTATATGAAACTTGATCGATTTTTTTTCTCATTCCGTACGTGCCGCGTCTAAAAGAATTGGCAAATAATTTTGTTTTTTTTTTCTCGATCTGAAGGTGTGTCATTGTTGGCAACTGAGCGGAGAGAAACGCGACGCCGAAATTGATAGGCATCGTCGTGACCGCGGCTAATGAGAGACGTAGCGGTTTCGGCACGAGGCCCAAGGTCATCGAACCTTCACGCGCTCCCAACGTGTTCGCTCGACAATCCAGACCACCGGTCCACTCCTCTCCTCCTTATGCTTCACGACACTGCATACCTTGCATGTCGACAACACACACGATTTGACCCTTAGCCCTCGACCAAACGTTCACCCAACACGCCGCATTAATAGTATAAATAAATAAAAAATTAAAATTTGTCAAGCATTTGGAAAATTCGCCTCTAAATATCGAAACCGGAAGCCACGAGTACGTCGGAATGTCGGTCCCAGAATTTGACGTATTCCTCTACCAAAAACTCATTATTTTGAAAATTAAACCTCCCGATTTAAGTCGCGCGAGCGTATGAAACGTGAATTTGAAATTCTTACGTCCCATTTTTATGGAAATAGGATTTTGAAGATCCTGCCAGTCTTTACTGAGTTTTTTGATTTTTTTTCTTTTTTTTTTCAATCAACATTCCGTGGACGTCGCATCTCCAGATGCGACATTCGTCCAAGATAAATCATCCGAGTTGAGAAAAATATTAGAATACCGGAAAACAGTTCGTCGACTCATTGAGCCCGCAATTTTTGCGCCGGGCCTTCGAATAAAGTTGGTCCCCGTGTGAGTAACGTTTTTGTTCAAGTAAAAATGACGAAATTGTGGATACATTTTTTTTGGGGTTGGAAAAAATTGTTTCGTTTAGCCAAGGCTTCAGAAACGGCCCATGAATTTTTTCAGATTTTTCCGAACGGCTTGAAAGCGTGAAAAATGCATATCAATCGTGAAACTGTGGATAAAAAATTTTTTTCGCCCGCGAAATTTTTTTTTTCATTTAGTCAACAGTTGAAAAATGGCTCATGAATTTTTTCAGATTTTTTCGAACGGTTTAATATCGCGAAATATGGGAAAGAGATCAACGATCGAACGTTACCCCTTTAACGGCCGCGAAATACGTTGAATCGTTACGATCAGTGACAAGCAAGGTTGTCGATGTATCTCATTTGTAAAATCGATGGGTCATATGAGGAATTTCACTTTTCGTAGAAAATTAGAACGAATCATTTGGTTGAAGTGTAATTCGTGATTTGTGCCTGTTGCTCTGGTGGTCGTAACCGCCGGAGGATCATCGGCAAGTAGTAACAGCAGCGGAGTAATACAGGAGTAGTACACACGCCTAGAGAAGAATTTCCGCGTGAATCGGCGACGACTACTAACCCAGATACGTCCTCAGGTCGTCGATCTTTTCCCTGCTTCTCGAGACGATGCCACGAACATCGAATGTACCAGATATAAATGAGCTACAGCGTTTTTTTTCGTGCATTATATACGCCGCATATTTAATCGGCTAATCATCAACGCGAATTGGGCCTCGGCGATTAAAAATATTTGCACAGTCATATCGAACAATAGAAATTCGTATAAAAATTTTTTCATTCATAACGGATCGACGACGATTAAGAAAAAACGGGATAAAAAAAAAATTACGTGTTCTGTGACGAGGATCAAACCGCCATGGACGGGGTTGACATTATTTGGCGAATCAGCAGAAGAAAATGGCGTAATTAATTAAGTTTCGAGATTCCCGAAGCCTCGAGCTTTTTCGGAGTCACATTTCGGGCGAATTTGACCCGCAAAATTTTCGTCATGAGCTCAAAAGTCGTGTTCGTAATCGTGGAACTCGCGGATGATGAAAATTGGGACGGAAACAATGACGAAGGTGGCAAAACGTCAGTGGCATGATTCTACCTCAACTTCTCTTTCCCTCTCCCCGTTTGGTTCTTCACTCTCTTTCTCTCTCTCCGTTTCTCTCGTTCGCCTCCCCACCTTGAAGAAAGTCTCTTCTGCATGAAGCGCGCGAGGGCTACGAGAGTTCATTCAACTTGTTCTGCGTCCGCGTTCTCATACTACGAATGCGGAACGCCAATAAACGTGTGCAGGCTTGCACACATTTTTCCCCATATCTCTAGCTCTCTCTCTCTCTCTCTCTCTCTCACAGTTGGGACCGCTGAGAGGCGAAAAGGCGTGAGCCTGATGATTTAAAACGCTGGATCGTCGTGCTCAAGACGTTTTACTTGGAAACACTAACCGTAAATACATGACTCGGAATATATATGCAATAGAGAGATCTCTCTCGATCTCGTGGCTAGAAGGTCGCGTACACAAGCTCATGGAAACGTAAAGTACCTTTTGCTGCATTAGCCCGTGCGATATAGCGAAATGTAAACCGGAAAAGCGAGGAAGAGAAGTGAATTAGCAAGGAGGGAGTTTGTTGGCCCGAGTAATTGAATGCAGCAATCTTTTCCTATTTTTTTTCTTGGTGCCCCTTCCTTCCGCATGGGCACATCTGTTGGTCTTGTTCCTCGCGGCAGGACGGGAGCCACGAAGCAAAATAAAAAAGAGAAGAGACTGCATCGCGAAGCGCAGCGAGTGAGGAAACGCGCGCGCGACACCATCGAGCCATAGACTCGCGGTTCTCGCTCAATGTGCGCTAAGGAAAAGTATGAGGCCCCTCGTCGGGCGGTGAGCGTCCGCGGACTTGAAAGAAGGTCTCTGCCGGTCATTGTCCCACTTGGGAGACTGCTCGCGGGGCCTTCCATTTCCGAACCCAACCATTGGGGCTCCTGTTGCTTCACTTGGACTTGGACTTGGACTGTCGCGGGGCACTCTTCCTAACCATTGATGCACGCATACGTGGCTTCCACTTTATACGCTCGTTCCGCATATGAATCGAAACGATTTTTACCTGCTACGAGACTCCCCGGTCGTCCTATTCCAGCGGATTCTCTCGCGAATCGTAAAACACAGGAATCCCCATTTTTTTATATTAAAAAATTCACCATTTCTGGCGCGTCGTCCAAATCGATACAAAATTCGCAATGCAGCTCGTTACGAAATCGATTTCTCGATCGATAAATGGCTCCGCGGACTCAAGCGAATTTGCTGATGCGATCGGTTCAACAGCGCGACAGCTTTCCACAACCTCTCGATGCTGAATCCTCATCCAGCAGCATAGCCGCGTCCTTTCTGTCTCACGAAGGCAATACATTAAACATTATTATGATATTAACGAACGCGGCAGAACGGTCATAGCCTCGTGAGCCTTTTCCGGGGGTTAACTTTGGCCCTGTCATTGCAAAGTAAAGAGGTTTCCGATATGTTGTTCGCTTCTTCTCTCACATCTCCCGTTGAATATGCGTCGATGAGTTCCGCGAGTACGAAAGAGAGAAAGGGAGAAAAGAGCCGGTTGCAGGTCACCATATTGCTTTTGCGTTCTCGCTCATACAAAACGAGCGTCACTTCTTTCCTGATGTCGTGTCTCCACATATATATATACGCGAGTCTGAACGAAGACGTGAAACGAACGACACGAGGAACGAAATGCCCCGTCACTCGACTAACTGTACCGTCCCATAGGCACATATACCGATATTTATACATCGCTATGTGTGAAGAAAGGAGAAGCCTGCACACCCACGGTCACCAGAGGCGAAAGAGAGTAGCTATACATTACATATATACATACACACATTGATTCATGGCATAAAACATACAACATAGCGATAGACACTTCGCCTAATGCATGCATACCTCCCCGTTTACCGTATAACGACTCTTAACGTTACTCCCGCCTCGATACGTACACGGACAAGAAATCATTCCAAAAGAGAACTCCTTTTCGTGCCCTTTCGATATGCACAAACATTTTTCCATTTCATCCACTTGAAATCTCATAAAAATGACATTTACATAAGAAAACACGTGGATGGTCGATTTGTTCTGTCTCTGAGCCGTTATGCTGTGCGGGAGGGACCGCGGGATTCCGGATAATCGTCGATTTTCCGGTAAATTTCGAGATTTTTTGAATTTTAATCGAAATTTTGAATTTTCATCGAAAATTTCGATAAATCTGCGAGATTTTTTCTTCAGATTCGCTTTTCGAAGTTGAACGATCACACTTTTTTTTTTTTTTGCGCAATTCATGCGAGCCCCTGTTTTACGAGGAGGAATTTAAATCCGTGCAAATGCGACGAAATGAGTGTGGCGCGATGCCGAAGAATTCACGCGGCGGTGTCGCGTTCCACTCTGCACTCGTATACGTGGCCCATAGAAAAAGAGAAAAAGATACTGCGGCAGCCCACGTAACGCACCGTTATTTCGAGGGGCCCGTTGCCACGAGACCGAGAGCGAGAAAGAAAAATCAAAGAGTGGGGAGCAACACGGTTATAGAACCGAGACTGTGCAAGTAATTTCGTATATACACGTATGTATACTACACTTTAATATATAGGTAGAGAGTTCAAGCGGTGGGCCCAACCAAAAGTAAAACCGAATTCATTTTCGGTCTCGTAAGACCGAGAAGACCTATCCCGGGATCATGGACACACTTTAAATGCCATCCCAGAGTCAACGCACTCGCCATGTCACAGACGCTCGTATAACAAGACGAAATCTTTATCAACGATATTTCTGCACGTTATACAGAAAAATTGAGCAAGAACGAACGGCAATTAACAACGGCGGAGGGTCGGTCGTGGGATCGACGTGAAATAGCAAACGTTTAAAAATCCGCAATGATTCATTCTCGGTTGTCGATTAATTGATTAGCCAATAAAACAGAATCTCGTGTGGCTGAAAAAAAAATTACCAAAAAAATCAACTTTTTCGAGTTTCTAATCCGAAGTTTGACAAAAAAAAAGAAAAAACCATATTCGATCTGGAATTTCTAAAAAGAAATTCACGAAATATAATAATCGCTTCAGGTCGATAAATCTGAGTATAAAAATCGATTAATTAATTTTAATCCGTATTATTGATGAATTAATTTAATCAAAAAAACCATATTCGATCTAGGATTTATAAAAAAAAATCCAGAAAATACCAGAATCACTTTAGATCGAATAATCCGAGTATAAAAATCGATTAATTTATTTCCGAGCCAACAAACCAAAATCTCGTGTGCCTAAAAAACGAAATTTTTCTCTTTTTAAATTCAAAATTTGCTAAGAAAAATAAAAAACCACATTCGATCCTGAATTTGTAAAAAAAAAAAATCCCCAAAATACCATGATCGTTTTAGACCGAATAATCCGAGTATAAAATTGGAGAACAGACGTTTCCTCGTAGTCTGTCGAGCCGGGGCCAAAACAATACACGATATTCGCCATTTTTTATACCCCGCTGAATCACCATATGGAAATAAAAAAGCCTCGAGGTTTTGCAATCAAGCGAGTCCTTGAAAATTTCGAATCGATTTGTCCTTCAAAAAGTTCGATGCTCCGAATCGTGTATAAGGTCGAGTTCTCCGAGCCTGAGAGAAGGACGAGAACAAGGCAATGGCCGCGAGACTCGCGGCTGTTGCGTAAGCGAATCCTCGTCGCCTTCGAACGGTTGGAGGTCGCGCGGAGCGTTACCTCCATGAGATTTGCAAGAGAGATCGAAGCAAAGACATCGATATAGGTGAAGCTTTATACCACTAAATATACCTTACCTTCGAGCCTGCATTCACAAAATAATAACAACAAAAATAATAATAAACAATAATTTAAAAAAAAAAACAAAAAAAAAATTTGTAATATTTTTATAATTGTTGTTATTATTGTTGTTATTGTTGTACGCAAATTCCAAGAGACATCGAACAGGACCTCGAGAGCAAAGAGAACTTGAGAGTTTATTCAACTCTCGATATCTATATAAATATATTGTATATGAATATATAAATCCTGTAACAAGAGGAGGAGCAAGAATAGGATATAAGAATATAAGTATCGTATCCATCTTGCTATGTCTCACGTTTCTTCACTTGGCAATATATGTCTCCATGTAATATATAAGGAATTCGGTATTAAAAAGTTTGGTCATAATTCATTGTTAGTGGAGTCTCTTGGCGAAGGAAAAAAAAACAGTGACTGAGCGGAGTGGATCGTCCGAAATTAGTATCATTTCGAAAAAGTTCTATATAAATGCTAAGTTTTGAGGATGTCGAACGACCTGATTTTATATCTCGAGTTGGCCTACGAGGATAAAAAATGTTCTCTGAACGTGTTTCGGCTGTTGGGATAAAAAATATTTATCTTTCGTGCGCTATATATTTATTTCATGGCTCTACGCAGTGAACGGGATGGCCATGAAACCGCGCGCCTTTTTTTTTCTTTTTGTTCTCCAACCGTTTTTTTTTTCGTACCCAGTTTTAGTTCGACTAGTTTTTTGCACTTTTTTTATTCTTCGTCGCCTCTCTCGAGATTGTTGTTTTTTTTGTTTCTTACGGGCCAGGAAACGTTTCATGGCCAGGGCCAAGTCAATGTACTGACGAGACCGACTCTGCCATCGAACTATTGGCCATTTCTCATCATCGCTCGTCCTTCTAATTCTTTGTCTGATCCTCGACCGAAACGTCGCCGATCCAGGCACCGGAATCCTCGGGGAACGTTTTGAGGGAACTTTGAGAATAATTCGCACTGCAACGATTTTTTTCTCTTCAACATTTCTTATGACTTGTTCCGAGCTCGAGATTTTCTTCCTTTTGACCCAAATTTATCGCTCCTGGATCCTTGACCTCTCGACACTTGGACAGTCCCAGTCAAACTTCGGTCAGACATTCCAACCATGTCGGACCGAACACTCGCTTCTCTACTGAATTCTCGTATAACCGCCATTGCTTGTCGAGACTTTTACAGTTAACTAAATACTTCGGGAATGGCGGACGGCTCGTTTGCCATTGTATGCGATTTACGTCCGCGGATAAAGAATTTAATCTGAAGAAGGAAGCAACGAAAATGACGGAAATTTTTATTTTACACCGCACGAGGTTTGTCCCCGTTAATTTTTTGCTAATTATAGAGAAAAGTGAAAATCTAATTTTTTGCTAATTATAGAGAAAAGTGAAAATCTTGATTGGTTTTACAAATAATTCGCATTGTGACCAAACAACTTTGGATTTTGGAGTTGAAAAACAAAATTCTTGAGAAATTAAATTAGAAGAAAAGCAACGAAAATTACGGAAATTTTTATTTTACGACGATGTGGTTTGTCCTCGTTAATTTTTTTTTCCTAATTATAGAGAAAAGTGAAAATCTCGAATGATTTTCAAATGATTTCCATTCTGGCCAAACCATTTTGAGTTTTGCGGCCGAAAAAAATACTTGAGGATGAGTTTTGCGGCCGAAAAAAATACTTGAGGAATCAAATTTGAAGAAGCAAGCAACGAAAACGACGGAAATTTTTATTTTACACCGACGAGGTTTGTCTCTGCGAATATTGTTTTGTTTATAATCATGGAAAAAAGTGAAAATCTCGAATGATTTTCCAAATAATTTCCGTATTCCCAAAACCCAAACAACTTTGGGTTTTGGAGCCCAATAAAAAGTCGTTAATTGTCGAATAAATAAAATGCGTATAGCTGTACTTTGGTGAGTACTGAGAAGAGGCTCGTAGAGAATGCATCCGCATGGGCCAGGGTACATATACGTATTGTTCGCAAAAGTACAAGTGGGAAAGGTAATGTGAGAGAGGCAAAAGCTCGGGAGCGCCCTCTTTGGAGGCTCGAACGAGGCGCCGCTCGTAAGTAGTCTCAGTCAACGGCGCATCGTACGTGCGACCGCTTTCAATGGGGAATCACTAGAGGTTCTTTCCCTCCCCTTGTCTCTGAGCATTGAAACGAGGCGTATTGCCAGACGGCATCTCGGGAGGTGAGAGGGAGGAAAAATCCTCACGACACACGGAGAAAAAGAGAGAGAGAGAGAGAGAGAGAGAGAGAGAAAGGAAAATGAAAAAATAAGCGACGATTGGCTCGAAGAAATTTTCTTCCTTTTCGTCGAGGAAGAGGCATTATAACAAATTTGTAAAAAATCAAAATTCCCGTGCGTTTTTGGTGTTAAAAAAAAATCATAAAAATCAATTTCTCCGAATCCTTTTGTCATCTTCGCGGAATAATATTAATGAACCCACATAAACGACTCGACGTCTCCCTGAATGTTGCCTACTACGCTCGTGCGTCTCTCCAGGTATGGGTTTAGCGAGTGGCGAGACTAGAGAGACCCCTCCTCGTGTAATTTCGCTAGCGCGGAGTGAGCGGCCTCTCGAGTATCCCAGGCAACATAAAGGTCTTTGAACTTAGTGGCACTGTTGAGCTGCATAACCCATTTTGTAATAGCACACTTTGTTTAAACCGGCACGCGGCATCCTTGCTAAACCTCTCTCCCCCTTTATCTTTTTTTCCTTCTCCCTGCTGCCTGCCCCCCTGTCTCGTCTCAGACCATCTAAAGTCACAATGGCCATTCGCTAAACACCAGGACCCACATACGACACGTGTCCTTCTATCTCCCATGACAAACTTCTCGCCCCGTTGCCCGACCAGCCGTGTGCACCTCGAAAGCCAGAGAATTACGGGACGATGAAGTTCGATGTCTTTGGCGAGAGAAAAAAACAACGACGAGCTAAGTAGAACGAATGGAAACTTCATAATTCACGAAGCGACACTCGGGAAACTTTTGAAACACATCTTGAGCAAACAATTTGGAGCTTTTTTTCTATTTGCATCTAAATTATATAATTTCGACAACTTTTCCAGAGAGTAAAGAGGAATTACGAACTTATACACAATATTTTTCAAAATTTGGAGAAATTAATGTGGTTGGACGATTTTTCAAAAATCTCTCATTTTCGTTAAATTCGGAAGATCGTAAAACTTAAACCGTTCGACCAATATTCTCCAAATTCGATACCAACCTTCCCATTATGATACTCTATCTATAAAAAAAAAAAGAGCAATAAATCTGAAAATTTGCGGAAACTAGAGCCTCGACAATTTTTTTTGAAAATTTCAAAATCCTGTGGAATTCGTATTTTTCTAGCAATTCCAACAAAAATCTCAGAGAATGAAGAGCTTGTACGGATTGACATCTGTGCAAAACGGGAGCTCTGTAGCTCAAACCGTTCTCGAGTTATGAACGTTTGAATTTTACAGTCTAGATATGATTTTTCGATATTTTGACACATTACAAGCACATTGACATTGAAATTTGGAAAAAAAATATTCCATCGTTACAAAGCTTCCTCTTGTGAGGAAGCAGAAAAGGAAAAAAAAATGAAATTTGTTGTTCGATTTATGTAACTATGCAGCTTTGTCCCGAAATTTGTGGCCAATTCTCATTCGTCTCCTTAAACTATCATTTATTTTTTATAAACCAACTGCTTTTGGCTAATTTTAGTTAACGATTAGAAAACTGTACACGTTATTTTAACGATTTTTCAAACGAGTCAATTTTTTCCATTGCAAAAATTGTCCGTCACTTAACAAACATTAGTAGAGTGTGAAGCTTTTGTTTTTTTGTTGTTGTTGCTGGATACATCAAGTTTGACGAACGCACGGAACTGCACAGAATTGAGGAGAACGTACTTTCTAACCTAGTTGCGGAAGAGTCACCTCTCTCTCTTTCTTTTTCTACATTTCTCCGGAGTGTACGACGTACTCCTATGCTTTTCTACCTGGTCTTTTTTCTCGCACGATTCGCGGAATTATTTTCTCTGCATATACGGTGATGTATGCACGAAAGACATTCCGAGTTTGAGCGAATTGTTTGCGAACAATTTTTGTCCAACTTTTTCTCGCAACTCCGTGCGTTCATTGTTTTCCCATTTTTTCTTCAACAATTGGATGGAAAATAGTGGTAAATCTTTTTGAATAAAATTTGACCATTTTATCAACAAAAAAAAATCAAAGTTTCGATCGAAAAACCCGCAACGATTCTTTTGGGCCGGTCGATTAATTAATTCCCGAGCCAATAAAACGACGGGAAATTGTTGAACTCTCCGGTTCGTTTTGTTAAAAAAAAAAAGAAAAAAATTTGTACGATTCGCGGAGCGAAAAAATTTCTACTTAGGCACAAATCGTTTTTTTCTGATTTAAAAAAAAATCTCTTGCATTATGATATCCATGTTTATATGGACAAATATATACCCACATAGTATTCATTGCGAAAGAGATTGAATAATCCGGCAGGCTCTCGTCGCTTCCGCATTCGAGCTGCTTGGACTTCAATGTCAATGCCAAGACAGCGAGCATGCACAGTCGCCCTTTCACCTTATATAACGGATAAGTGTTCTCTGTTGGGGAGATCTTATGCACAGCATAGCTCACAAAGGCAACAGACCCAGGAGAAAAAAAGCCAAAAAAAACGGCAAAATATTTCAATTTTTTTTTTTTTTCGTCAATCGCACACGCATTTTCTCATTTTGTTTTGCGAATGAGTAAAAAATACGTTCTCAAAATATTGGATAGCAAAAATTGACCGGAAAATTGAAAGGAAAAATAAAAAATTATTCATTTCATCAATCGAACTTATTTTATACTACAAAGTGAATTTTTTGTGATTCGTCACACACGGAACGGCCAATCACAAAATATATTTGGACAAGTGGATTTTTTGGTTGGCAAAAAAAAATGACGTGCACATGGAAACTTGTGATTTCCACTTCATTGCACGAGATGAATGACGCCATTTTTATTTCTGTTTTTTCCATTTTTAAATTTTTGTTCACGAACCAACTGGGTGACAGGACTTGACTCCAACTTTTCATATGCTAATTCAAGTTCCTCCCACGGAGTCAAAGTGAAAATCCCTGGGTCTTGGTTGACTGAAGCCCAAAAGCAAGAGAATTTATTCTCCCGAAGAGAATTACGTGCAGGCATTTATTTAAATTCTTTCCATTGACCCATTTGGATATTGCTAGAAAAATTGAACTTTTGGTCATCGTTATTCCCATAAATCGATGCCACGTGTTCGGAGAAGATGAAATTTACGAATTTAGCGGAAATAAAAATGCTCGACATGGAGGAAAAGGATTATCGAAAAATCCATGAAACAATGATCGAGATTTTGTTTGAAAAATAAAAAAAATCCCGAGCAGAAATGACAATGGGATAAAAATGGATAAGCTATTTTTTGGCTCCATAGTTGGCAGTTACGAGAGTTAATGTTGGTTAATTCGAACTTGGTCGATGTTCGTAGCCGTTACTTGGCGAATGACACGGCGGAAAGGCAAGCGATAGAGAGAAATGTACATCGCGGTTGTGCGAGAGGGCAAGGCTGCGGGAAAGGAGAAAGACGCGGAGAGTGAGTGTTGCAAAAGTAAAAGAGAGATGGATTCATCGAAAGAGAGAGAGAGAGAGAGAGAGAGAGAGAGAGAGAGAGAGAGAGAGAGAGAGAGAGAAAGAGAGAGGAAATCTCACGGCTGATGGTTGGCCGTGACTTTACTCAACTCTTGCCGGCACTCGGGATGGCGCGCAACGCGTCAATGTAGAACGGTCGTTGACTCCGCGAGCTCTCGGCCATTTCAATATATATCTATATATAAGTAAAAGGACTTGTGTTCCTTCACTTCGTCACCATCGGTATTGGCGACTGGCGTTCTTACTCGATTCTCCTTCGGTTGTACAGCAGCCCTATCTCCACCGAGAAGAATGAGAGACCAAAAGAAAAAAAGTAAAAAAAAAAAAAAAACAAGATACTCGTAATTTTGCGTTGCCAATTTTTGTGGCACGTCGTAGCTCGACGTTTCCTGCCTCAAAAGACACGACCACAAATTCAAGACTTGCAGCTGCACCATAGATTCAAAAATTTCAATAAAAAGCATGAAAATGTATTTTTTGTTGTTGAAAAAGTGCATTTTGAAATGCATTTTTCAATCGAAATGAATTTTGATTGAAAAAATGCACTTAAAAAAGGAAGTGTATTGAAACGCATTTTCTTAAAGTGCATTTTAATGCATTAATATGCAGTTTTTTTGAAAAAAAAGCATTTCAATGCACTTATTGCCCTTAAATGTATCAAAATGCACTTTTTTTTGAAAAGTGAATTTGAATGCACTATCGACCGTGTCAAGTGCATGCTGCGGCGAAAAAACTGCAATTGCATGCGTAAAAGACGAGCGGTGATTGAATCCTTGGGTTAGTAGCAAAGGCTGAGATTTTTGTTGTTGGTACTTTCTAACAATGAATTAACTAACTCTGGATAAAGTTCAATTATAAAGTCGCCGACGATTCCGTTCGGAATATAAAGAAATAATAATGAATAATTGCGGCGAAACTTTTGGACGAGAGACAAAAGATCGGGGATGTCTTTGTGGATCAAGTGAAATGTAATTCAGGAGACAAGAGAGTGCAACGTCCCTAGCGAATCGGTATATAAACACGTGAGTATTAGTGCTCACGTGATTCAGTATATTTAAGTTGAAAGGCAAAACCGTCGCAAATCTACGGTCATCATTACGGTAGAGCGTAATACTTTACGGTTTGTCCTGAGGTATATCGCACGGAATCGCGAAACGTTGCGCCATTTTCGCACGGAAAATGGCATTACGGTACTTTTGCGCATTCACTTATTGTATGTGTGTGTCGATGTATGCAGCACGTATATTTGCTCGAAGTGAATCTAGGCTAGACCGTACAACACGACGACAGAAAAAAAAAAACATTTTTTATCCTTTGAAATGTATTCCTCGTGTTGGGAGCTCCGGAGGACTGAATTTTAGTAAAAACAAAAATGGGAAATGGAATGGAAAAAATGTCTGCTTTCATTCGACGGCGAAAAAATGGAAAAAACTTTGAATTGAGGCTGCAAATTTGGAGGAAATCGAAAAGCCGCATGAATGTACGACCTCAAGGTGAGAAAAAGAGAGAAGAATAAATAAAATAGACAGAAGCACGTGTGGAGGAAAAGGGAGAGGAGAGGGCAAGATCCTTTCGATTAGTGTCTCTTCCGAAAAGTGCAATGACCGCTCCAATAAAAGGATGCCCAGTATAGGGGGAATAAAGCGCGAAGCTGGATTGGCGATCGAGGTGGAAGACAGAGCTCGCGGTCGAGAGCCCGTCCCAGCAGCTTCATCAACCTCCCCCACCCCAAAAAATCATTACACACGCAGACACAGAGAGCGAGAGACAACGACACAGATCCGTTGGCAATAAGAAGTGTGCGGCTTTTCCATCCTCGATCTCTCCCCTATATTCATCGACCCCTCGGGCCAAAACACCGCCTGCTGTCTTCCTGTATATACACGAACAGCAGCAAAAGAGATACCGCGTCAGGATACCGTTATGTCACATTAGTAAGCACCTGCAGGCTTCATTTGCTCATTCCTCCTCGGCTCCATTCCCTTTATTCTCAAAACCCATAAAAAGACTCAAAAGAATATTAAATCTCTCGAAATTCATTGGCCACTCTTTTATTTATTCCCCCCGATTAACGCGTTCGCTTCTTGACCTCTAAACCATTTCCAACCGATGCAAATCGATCGCAATTACATTTTAATACAAATCCATTCAACCAATTATTATTCACCTACCGCACATATTTTTTATAACATCGTTACGTTTTTCGGAGGTTCATTATTCGAAAACCCCATTCCATTTCGAATTATTCATTCCGATGCTATTTTTACGATTATATCGCGTATCGTAATATTCGCGCAGTTGATAATTCGTCAATAGCACGAGTCAATGAATTTATACCAATTCATTTATTTTCCTCAAACTTTCAAGCTTCCGGAAGTTGGTGTTTTTCTCATAAATGATGCGCCAACCACCAGATACACAAAAGAGCCCAATTAATGATTTTTTCCATACACAACAGAAGGGATGGTACACGCGAGCACGCTGAAAAATTCTTTCTTTCCATATCACATCGCGTCCGGGATCGCTAACAATGCGGCTGCTGCGCAGCGGAGAGTATCAGCGCTTTTTTATTTTTTTTCCTCCTTTTTTTTTAACTTCCGCCAACGCAGGAGTCCACCCTCTCCACCGAAAGTACCGCAATATCCCTGCGCGCTACCCTTTTCATATTTCGGCTCTTTTCACCGCGCCTACATTATTCGATATTCTCAAACGAGCACGTGCCATCCCCGTATGCAATCTTTTGAGAATGAAAAGGAATCGAGATACTCGGGAATGATATTTCCAACACTTTTTTCTTGGGGAATCCCTCCCCCGGTTTATAAACAAAAATTCTTCCCTTTTAGACGCTTCCGCCGTCTTTCTTCGTTCTGAATGCAATTTTTTTCCTTCCTCTCTCTCTCTCTCTCTCTCTCTCTCCTTCTCGCTTAATTCTTTTACCAAACGATTCCCGTTATTCTGACGTATATATGGCGCAAAGTGTGGTCCAAAAAGAATGAAAGAGAAGGAAGAGAAAAAAACAGTGATGAGGTGTGCGAGCGGACTCTCGGGTTCCGTTCGAACAGCCATCTCCTTGCTACCGAATCGCTCCCCCAGGAACTTCCTTCTCGACCTTTTTTACTTCCCTTTTTCCTTTCTTTCTCCGTGTGCTTCACCTTCTCCCGCAATCCTCTTTCCCTCTCCCTTTCTTTCTCTTTAGCTCCCTTCCTTCGATCTCGGTCTTTTCTCGCTTTCGAACCAGCAACGGTACACCGTTATGTCATATTAGGAAATACGTGCGTTTAACGGTTTCCCGCACCACTCTCTTTTACTTCCAAGCCTTTGCTCTTTTGCCCGTCCCTTCACTGTACAACTTTTCCTTTGTTTATCCCCCCAGCTCTCCTTCTCTGTGTTTTTGTACCGCTGTCAATCGTCCCTCCTTTTCTAAGCAGCTTGAAAACGAGAGCCGAGACTTTAAGACACTCGATCGACTCTCGACACTAATTTTTGGCTCCCAACAAATTTTTACTCCGAATTTTGCTTGATACACGATTTTTCAACTTAAAATTCCCACAAAATCCAAATAACACGATAAAATATTTATCAATTTACAAAAAACTACTCGAAATTATTTTAGATCGAAAATTCAGATCGAGCGTGACATTAAAATCGAATTTTCGGTCTCCGTAATGCACGCGTCCTTAATCCGGGAAAATATGGTAATGAGACACTTTTGCCACAAGCCGATAATTACATTTTTCTATTCATAGAATGACCCCAGAAATTTATAAATGTCTCCGATCGACGGTCATTTATGTAAAAATATGAATAAATGTGTGACGATTAAATCGCTGCTACGTATCGTGTAGGTATATTATTTCTAAGCGTCCACAGGTAGTCCGTAACAGGTTGGTGACCCCTCGAATTCCGGCGGCCGCACCACGTGTTCAATCCCCATAGAACGAGCTATATCGTAAATCTTGTCCGCTGCATCCATAAATGACTCTTATCCCAACTCACGATTTTGTTCTCGAGTTCTCGACTTGCTCGACGTCAAAAAGTCCCGGTTCATCAATATAACGAAATATATCCCATGGGGCAACGAGCATTTAAAAAATAAAACGTTTTTCCGGCTTATTTTCTCAGAGTTCGATGAACTTTTACATTCTAATTCGTGGGTAAATGTGAGTTGAAAAAATATACAGAAATTAATGCGGGTCGACGGTTTTTCAAAAATCTCACATTTTCGTCAAATTCAAAACATCATCAAATTTAAACCGTTTGACTGATATTCCCCAAATTCAATACCAACCTTCCTATTATGATACTCTATCTATAAACAAAAAAATTAGCAACAAATCTGAAAATTTGCGGAAACTAGAGCGTCGACAATTTTTTTTAACATCTGTGCAAAACGGGAGCCCTGTAGTTCAAACCGTTCTCGAGTCATGGACGTTTGAATTTTACAGTGCCATAAAATACACACACACACACACACATCCAGACATTTTTTCTAGATATGATTTTCCGATCTTTTGGGACATATCTAAGCACATTGACATTGAAATGTGGAAAAAAAAATCACCGTCACGTAGCTTGCAAAAAAAATGATATTATCGAAAGCGAATATTTCAATGTCAAGAATATGCACTCGATACATAAATCCGGCAAGATATAGAGAAAATAAAATGTGTAAGTATATAATTGCGATCGATACGAGTTCCGCAACGAAGCCGGTAATAATAACGTTAATTCTCGTGGCATAGCGTGAATAATTCGAGGTGGTGAAGAGATATTCATATATATAAACGTGCGGGCGCGGAAGATTGGTGAGGTAAGAATTATGAGGTTGGAATAACGTGCGAACTCGTCTAAAATTCATGTGTTATTACATTATAAGGCGAAGTCATGTGCGCGTTGGAAATGGTAAAGCCGTAAAAGACTAGCGTGGCATAATTGACCTATGGTTTGTAAATCGTCCGAGGAGATAGGGCGACAAGTATATGTATGAACAAATGGCGTCGTAAAGTGTACAAAAATGAAGAGTATTTATTTATTTATTTGCGGCTGAATATCCATGGAGACCCATGCATAATTATACCCCATAGAGTAGTTAATCGTCTAATCTTTAGTTTGCACCGTGGTCTACCTCCATGTCTGCTGGTGGTGTGGAGAGGAAGGAAGGCAAAGATTCGCCTTGTTCCTCGCATAATGGTGAAACGAGCTTTTTCCATTTCAATCGCTTGCTCCGACCTTTCCTTTCGCATCGGTACCGTTACTCACCGATGTTCTCTACCTACACGACCAACTATTTCTATGCAAACCAACATAACGATCTACGAATACGAAAGAGGCAGAACCCGGACGATTTTACACTCGAGCAACTTTCCATTACGCCCTTTTCTTACTCCCGACAGGAGGAAGGAACGATCCGAAGGAAAAAGGACGGTCAAGACCAAATGGAAAAGAATAACACTTGTACTTATACATAGAAATAGTATCGTTACACATTATCGCATCGTGCCAAGACACTCGTGCTCAATACTTCGCCATGAACCTCGCGTATGCATTTAGCGAGCCTAATGCAATTATTTAATGACTTTGACACACACACTGAATGGCCATTCAAAAACCTTCCCTCTGGCTGACGACCTCGGCAAATTGTCCCCACATAATTCGTCCTTAGCCTTTCATATTCTAATGACTGTCTCGATGGATTTATTCAAATCAGCTAATTATTCAATTGCCCTGTGTACAACGTGTTAAGGCTCAAGACTTATAATCCTGTTAACCCAAACGTACGGGGAAATACACTCGAATATACCGTCCGCCACGATCTTATCTTACGCGAACGAGACAACGAGGTTTTTACCTTTTTTTTTCGTTTCAAAGCATTGAGATGAAATCCTTAACTACAGGAAGGTTTTTTTTCTGAGTTTTTCATTTTTCATCTTCGGGAACGTCCTTTTCGAGGATTCACGACATCTTTCTGACAGTGACATCAACAAATTTTGATGGGGTTTGCATCGTTGGAATGCAACGAAGTTCTCTTTTCTCTTCAGCTGGGTTCATAATTTTCAAAATTCAATAAATAATTAATAGAATCAATATTTTTCGTTGAATCTCAACGTTGCAAATTTCCGAATTATCGAAATTCCCTTTTTTCTTCGGCTGAGACCATAATTATTATTCAATATTCGATCCAGACACTAAAACGATCCTCTCTAGCGACCCAAAAACTCAGTCGACACCAAAAATTGCCATGATTTTCAAAATTCAATACATAACTAACCGAAAAAAATATTTTTCGTTGAATCTCAACGTTGCAAACTTCAGCATCATGAATTTTCATTCCGTAATTATAATTGAGGAATAGAATCTTCAAATTTGCCTCCAAATCGGTTTCCAACGTTCTAATCCAACGATAAATATCAATTTTCATCGACGTTTTGTTTTATTTTATTAACCATTGAAAAAATTCAAGAAAAAAATAGAATTTCGTTGCATTCTAACGATGCAAACTTCAACGTCATCCACGCAGCTGCATTTATTTTTATGGAAGTGAGACGATAGATTTTCGGTGAAAAAAAAAGTTCTATAGCGAACGAAATCGTAATCCGATCGAGGAATCGATTACAACCATGACGTAAGACCGTATTGTGTAAGCGAGTTGCAAAAAAAAAAAAAAAGGATTTGATGGCTTATCAAAGAGGTTCTCATAAATATGTATAAATGGAAAATATATTATGCGACTCTAACGTAATACGAAATGATCTTTCGGGGAATAAAAAACGGACAAGGTTAGGAAGGCTCGAGAGGGGCAGGTCAAGTCGCAGCTCAATGCCATCTGGCCAAAAATGGCTTATTACCACAGTGGTTTGAAAAAAGATTCATAATAATAATGAATATTTGTTGAAACAGCGATGGGCAGAGGAATGGGCGAGTTTCGAAACGCGAAGGTTATAAATTCGAATTGTAAGGCAAAAACTATGCGAATTTCGAAACGAGCTGAATGTCCTTCGAGACACTAGGCATCGTAATATTTCTCCAGCACAAGCTTTCGCCATCCTAGTATTTTCTATCTGCTTGTGGAACATCTCGCCTTTGCCACTAACTCCCGAGCGACGACCTTGCGCGGTGTATAGTATGTATGAGATAACTATACACGCTTTTGCCCGATGTATGGCGTCGGGCGAGACACTCGTAGGCTGCGGGCCCTTGCGCGGGAAAAATCGCGGAAGTTGCAACAAATCCTGGCCATGCTCGTGAAACATTAAAATACCTCCGTAAATTTTTGTACAGTGCGAATTCCGAGGGTAAAAAAATGTTCCATAATGTTGCGGAATAAAAATCTTGGTCGGAAAAGTGATTCACTCCGTGAGGACGAATGAAAACATTTTTCGAGCGAAAAAAATTCAACTGACATTGACTTTTTCGATGAGACGTCAAACAAAATGAATAAAAATGATTTTCGTTATGGAAAAATAAGGGGGAAGGCACGAATGGTGGGTCAGGTGAAAATTGAGCTCTCGAGATCGCTCCAGAATATTCGCCGAGCCCAAAAAAGTGAAGGTCGCGCGTCGGAGAAAAGCCGAAAAGGATGGAAAAAATGAGGAAAAATAAATTGGGAAAACGCACTCACCTTGCGAGTTTCCGGTGTGGCCGGATAACGATCCCCGTAACTGTCAAAAAACTACCCCGAAGACACTGTCATTTCCCCGCACGAGAATGCGAGCTTTGGCTCTGGATAAGGTTGAACGAGCAAGCGGAAAATCCAAAGCTCGATCGTTTTGTTTGGTTCGGTGAAGGGAGTAAAGGTTCGATCGATAAAAACTCGAGTTGCTCGATCGGTGGGTTATTCCAGCGGATATAACTAAAAACTCGTTCGACACTGTCCACGATATTGGTTGTTGCACATTAAATAACAAACAGAACAAACGTGGGGCACACTCAAAAACACAGATTAAGTTTGATTGTCCAAACGCACAGAGTTGAAGGTCACACTGTCTTGCGATCACAACATAATTGTAAAAAAAAGGCACTCTCGATAGTGAAATAATTGAAAAATCGATGGGAAACGATGATTTGTTGATAAATCGATAAATTACATGGAGGAGGATAAAAAGGATGATTGAAAGTTGATATGAACGGAGGACGAGTCGTGGAATGGTTCGGAGTCAGTTCTTTCCGTAAAAGCACGTTGAAGTCTCTGGGTTTACTGGGCGCGTATAGCGCGTGAGGGGTAACCACCTCGGAGTGGTCGACGTCCTTAATGAACGGTTGTTTCGTCCAAGCCGCGTGGTACGAACTGACGCTCCGAAATGCGGAGTATAACTATAGGGGGATACGCGAGCGGTGAAGTCTTGCCGACGACGACGACGGCGGCGGCGTTGGTGGCGGCGGCGGCGGCGGCGGCGGCGGGGACGCCGATGAAGAAGAAGAAGAAGACGGCGACGATGAGGAGAGAAGGACAACGACGCGCGAGTTACGAACAGGAGGAGGATGATGATGATGATGGCGAGCAGCCGGTCGGGAGGCGAGCAAGGCTGTTCTACGGCCACGGGCAAGAAGCCGGCTACTCCGTTCCTTCCTTCGCGTTCTTTCCTTCGTTCGCCTTCGACATTCAAGCTTAACACACTTACAGGCTCTCGCAGCAAAAGCCACTCAACGAGTACACATCTACAAACAATATACACGTGGATATGAAGAGAACTGGATACACCAAGAGATGCTCCATCGCAATGGAAGAGAGCATTGCTTCTTTGCTGCTCTGTCTCTCTCTCTCTCTCTCTCTCTCTCTCTCTCTCTCTAGGCTCGCGTCTCCTTCGGCTCGAGTTCTCCTGCTCCACCTCCTTCGCCTCCTCCTACTCCTTCCTCATTTCTTCCTCCTTCTCCTGTTGCGATGCTCCGTCTCCTGGTGCTTCTTCTTCTTCCACCTTGCACAATCCCCTCGTATTCTGACCTTTTCTCTTGCTCGTCGTCCGGTTCTTGAGTTCGGTTCACTTCGGCATTCCCGTCATCGACCACACAGGGATTGGGAAGTCTGTGTTCCCGTCGATCCGATCCTTAGCATCAAAAAGACTCCGATCTCTGGACTTTCCAGCTGTTTCATTTTCCTACCTACGCCCTTTTGTTGGGCATCACAATTGCTTGTGTTTGTATAGAGGAACGAGCGAAAGAGACACTGCGCTGCTGCGCGTATCGTCAGCCACACGGAACACACCGCCAGTACTCAACAGGAACAACGGTACTTCTCCGTGGGGCCCTCTCCGCGAGAACCACGCTATAGCCGTTTTTTATTCCTTCCCCCCCCCCCCCCCCCCCCCATACCTCTTTCTACCATCTTCTCTTTCTTCGACGGGCCTTTTTTCCATCTCACTCTCCACTTTCTGGTTACTGACCTCCGAAAATACGTGAGCCACCATCCTCTTTCCCTCCTCCTCCGTCTCCTCTGCCAACAACACCAACAGCCATGAGAGAAACCATCGCAAGGGTTACATACTCCTCGCTCTTCTAATGGGAGAGGGGAAATCCTGCATGCCCTACCAGACTAGGGAAGTCGTAATACGAGACCTACGTAGATCGAGAAATCGTTTGTTTTTTATTTCGTCGTTCCGTGAAGGGATTCACGTCGCTTCAGGGCCGTTAACCCTTCGGATCCAATAAAAAACGATCAGGGGATCGATGCATATGTATGGCGATCATCAGCATTGAGATTCTTCGCTTTTCCACATTTCCCTTTCTTTTTTATTGTTTCGGAATAAACAATAAAAAAAAATATTTGGATTTTTAGACAAAAATCGACGATTTTCGTGCATTTTTTCTCCGTCACAATTTCAATTTCGTGACAAAATTTCCTTCTCCAACTTTTCATTTTTCAATTCGATCTGCTTCTTCACTCTTGCTCGAATGAAAAGAGATTTTCTTTCACTTTCCATTTCCTGACGATCTCTTCGGCTCACAGATAGCCCGAAATAAAATCGACCGGTTAAAGTAACTGTACATCGTACGCCATGAATCGTGACTAATAAAAATGTCTGTCCGGTGACCGTTCCCAAAATCTTTCAAGTCAACGCTTTATTCACCTTGCGCGCTATTCGACAATATTTCTCATCGCATCGGCGATGGGTCTCTCAACATTTTCTACGAAACCTCGTTTTCGCCTGGACTCATCGCATCTCCAGGATTTTTCATCGCTCGGCCAAAATAGCGCAAAGTCTATCGATTGGCAACTGTACGAGAGTACGAATTGTTATGAATCTATTCTCAAAAAAAAACTAGAAAATAAAATGAGACGAACGAATAGCCTGGAAAGAAAAATCGACCAGGAAAATTTGAACGAAGATTTGGAGTAAGAAAACGTGAAAAATGGACGATCGAATGTTGAGGAAGTTGGCTACGAACGAAAATATGATAAGAATTTAATCAAATTTGGTGAAAATATTATTTAGCATCAAATACGATGACACGAATTTTTTTCGATTTTTCGTCTACATAGTTGTCGAATAATTTGAGTTGACAATATGCAAGAGATATACCTATATATATATATATATATCTGAATCCCATGCTCATGCATGTAAACTCTAGCGTTGAATAACTGGAAAACTATGTAGAAGAAAAATGTTAAAAAAATTGTATATTTCTATTTAATGCCAAAGAGTCTGCTCACTAAATTTCATAAAATTCAAATATTTTCGAATTTTCCTATGCTTTCAACTTGGAAACATTGTTTTCTGTAGCCAGTCTCCTTAATTCGTGCTGAACTTTTGTGTAGGTTTGATTGATCGAGATATAGAACAGCTGTGGATTAGAATTGTCGTGTCGAGAGGAAGGAAGATGCATAGGGAAGGAAATCCATGGAGATGTATTGGAAAGTTGTAGCTCTTGCTTTTTAGATACGTTTGTCTCTCTTTCTTTAGTGTATTTCTGGTGTTGCTACTAGGATGGTAGTCTTACTTAACGTCGTTACGAGGCATGCTCGGCATGAATCACTCGAACCTCGAGCATATATATATGTACGTAGCTTATTTTACATATATTCATGTATGAATACGTGTTACACTGTACATAGTGAATAATATTTGTGTATGTACGTGTGTACGTACGAGAGACGTGTATTGCGTAGGCCAGGACGAGAGAGCCCGTCGTCATTGATACCAGGCGAGCAAAATGGAATGCACCACACGAACTGGGCTCCAGGCATTAAAGTCTCTGCGCCATGAGCTCTCCAGTACCTTTTCTCCCTTCGTCACTTTATATAATACTATCCGAGCCATAAATCTTTGACGTAAATAATCTTTGACATTAAGTCTTTCCTGCGATCCTTGTGTCATTGATTCCTCCTCCCATAAATACGGAAATAAAAATTGTGCAGATATCGGAGTATTCTTTCTTCCGAAACTGTGCCAATTTTTTTATCATTCGGGAAGAGCAATGCTTAGAACTGATGCAAAAAAAATCGGTGGGGTTACTGACGAGAGGTGCAGATTAAAAAAAAATTCATTTCCACTAACCCTGGAACGGTAAGCTTTTTTTTTTTTTTTTATTCCGCTGACCTGGGCTCATAAATGACCCCAATTTTGAAAAAATTCATATCTCCGGTAAAATTGAACGAAAAGAGTTCAACCTGGGCTCATTCTCTTCGTTTTTTAATGCAGGATCACGTGAGCCTCCGGAAATTTTTCTTCGAGTCATGAAATTAGGTCGAAAATCCGGTAAAACGATACCAAACGGGAAAATGAAGGGAGAAAGGGCTCGCGATTTAAAAGTGGCCCGGGGTTGTTTTTGACCCCAAAATACCGTTTTAGTAAATATTAATAAAAATTAATAATAAAGTAAGTAAAATAATAAATAAAATAATAAATACAAGAAAATAATTGATAAAATTAATAAAATTAATAAAAAGCGGAATAAAAATGACCCATTGGATAAGCAGCGCGAGGTAGAGTGTGATAAAAAAATTGGGCGGCTCAATAAAAGACACAAAACGAATAAATCGATCATTTTTTTCAAAATTTCACAAAAAATATCGTATTTTTTGGTTTTTTTCTCTAAAAAGGCCCTCCGAGCCCAAAGTGACAAAATAATTGTGGCAAATTACGAAGATACAAGTGGAAAAGTACGCGTATATTTGGATCGGCAGAAGGAAGAGGAGGCAGTAACCAAGAGGCATCGTCGAAGCATTCAGCAACGGCTACGACAACGAGGAGCCCTGGGTAACCGGAACGGAACGGAGCGCCGAGTGGTTACTGACCTCACGAAGCACTCTTACGCTTGCACTACTTACTAACTTGGCTTAGACCTTTCTTTGCGCCCGTCAGTGGGGTCTCTGCCATTCGCAAAAACCAAGAAATAGAGACAAAGTGAAGAAAAAAAAACGAGGGAGAGAGAGAGAGAGAGCGAGTATCTCTTCGTCATGCTTCCACCCAGAACCAGAACTGTCTCTGCATCCTCGTCGTTTCTAATGCACTCTATTGCCGCACAGCACGGATTTACCTTCACCTTGATGCACGCCAGTCGTCGGGCAATGTGCTACATAAATATAGTTATGTACGCGATCCTTTGGGCTGTAAACTTGAACTTGTCGCTTCGTCCAGCGTTCGATGTCGCAGAATCGAGTATATTTTGTAAATCACAAGTTTCATCGATTTCTTTAGAATCAAAAGGGCGTATCGATTGCATTTTGAGCGGAGGCTTCGATGCGAAATACCATTTTCATTTTGAGCCAATCTCCATCGTGGTTTTTCCACAAATTCTAACGATTTAGCCCCGTCAGACCGCTAGCTCCAAAGAAATCTCGTCATTTTTATTCCCATTGCAATTTTGCTTGCGGTCGTCGGTTACTCATTACATTTCTTCTTTCTTCTCGTCTTCTCTGCTTGCCTGGAGAACATTGTCTCGGAGCAATACTTTGTATCGTGCCGTTTGGGCTTTCATATATGCGCGAGGATAACGCGAGAGCCTCACGAATTATATCCCAGCAAGTCAACTGACCAGTTTGAACATTCGGACCTGAAGATGCTGGACCCAAATTTCTCAACGACATGCTGCGTGCTCTCGTACAAATTTACTGAACCGCCACTTTTCTCTTATACTCTTTTTTTTATCAAATCGCATTTGAATTTTTTCTTTAGCACGATAAACTGATAGAAAGTAAAGAGGAAGTACAAACCTGTACACAAAATTTGCAGAAATTAATGCGGTTCGACAATTTTTCAAAAATCGCACATTTTCGTAAAATTCAAAAGATCATAAAATTTAAACCGTTCGACCGATATTCCCCAAATTCAATACCAACCTTCCTATTATGATACTCTATCTATAAAAAAAAAAATTAGCAACAAATCTGAAAATTTGCGGAAACTAGAGCGTTGACAATTTTTTTAAAAAATTTCAAAATCCTGTGGAATTCGTATTTTTCTAGCAATTTCAACAAAATTCTCAGAGAATGAAAAGCTTGTATGGATTGACATCTGTGCAAAACGGGGGCTCTGTAGCTCAAACCGTTCTCGAGTTATGGACGTTTGAATTTTACAGCGCCATAAAATACACACACACACATCCAGACATTTTTTCTAGCTTCGATTTTTCGATGTTTTGGGACATTTTAAGCACGTTGCCATTGAAATTAGGAAAAAACATTCACCGCCACGTAGCTTCCTCTACGAGGAAACAAAAGATGCAAATATTTCGTCGAATTTTCAGGGACACCATACGAAATTATTTTGCTTTCCGGTATAAAAAGAAAAAAAAACGATTCTCTATTGTGAAAGAAATACAAAGATAGAGATGGTGATGAGTTTTTGCATCGAACGTCTTTTCTCTCGGTCCAGGACGAAAGGGAGATGGTCGAGGGATCGTAAAATAATCGAAGTGGAGAGTTGTAAGAAGCTGATACTTGGCAGGAAAGATGATCGATTTCCCTTTGAGTTTTGAGTGGTACAAGTAAATAATCCTCACAAATGGGTTTATACAGATTTGCCTGGCCTTTTTTCCACGTTGCTGGTGTTGTTCGCGCGAATAAGTAAGACGCGAGAAATTCTCGCGTTTCTTTGATGGTGTTTGCCCGAGAGGCTTTTGCAAAAGAGAGAAAAAGAGAGAGAGAGAGAGAGAGAGAGAGAGAAAGAAAAAAGCGAAGGAGAGAGGCTCCTTGCGCGCTGCCACATCGCGCGTCGACGTCGACCGCGAGGCGGTTTGAGTTCGTTGAACTCCTGAAAATACTCTTACATCGGTTGCGTGCTCACCGGGTCGGTGCACTAGTTTACTTTACGCTCACTCGCGGAGACTCCCTAAGAAATATCAACACACGTGTATCTCTGTGTATAATGTGCCTCTGACCCCCCACCATGAGCAATTTCCTTTGCTGTGTACATAGAGAGATACTCGTCCCATCAATTCCCACTAGCATTAGAGCAACGAGCATTATTGCACAGACACCCCTACACACGCAACGGAGCAGAGAACTGAGGCATTAAGATTCGAGTGTGAATTCTCGCTCTCGATATCTCTATTTTTTCTCATTCAATATTTCATTTATTTTCATTCAACTTTTCAATTAAAAAATTATCGTGGAGGTCAAAAAAATTTTTTTTAATTTTTATGTACCAGAAAAAATGCAATTTTGGGGCTAAATAGTTCGAAGAAAAATTCAGTCGATTAATCGGCAATTAAATTAAAATTTATTGAAAACCAAACGACAGCCACGATAAGAATTTTCCATATTTTTGTTTTCTCAAAATCCCGAAAATCTCTGTTTTCGTTTTTTTTTATCGAGTTTTTTAGTTTTTTCCGTTAGATTATTGTGATTCGTGCTCGTTCTGCTTGGTCGTTGCGGCATCGAGCTCACCGCCATATCGCGGACTCGTCGCCGAGACTCATTAGAAAACTACTTCACCTACATCGCGACGGCTCGACTGCAGCGCGCGCGATGACGATAGCTGTCCCGAGAAATTGCATTAAAAAGAGGAGGGGGGGGAGAGAGAGAGACTGCAACACTTATGCAGCCTTATGTGTACGTGTGAACAGTGAGCTAAGCCTCTCTATTATATACGCCGCGCTCAATGTTACGTCCAATCGGAACTATGAGCACACGCTTTGCACAGGCTTGCTTCCGGTATATTCTGACAATAATCAAGGGCATTCACACCTGAACTTTTGTACATACATGCAAGCGCGTATAAAAACTCTTGCCAATCAACTTTTTATCGAGATTTCATATCCAGTTAATTTGGAGCTTAATCAATGAATCATGCTCATTCAATGTCGATGACCTCGATATTCGTCAAACGAATAAACAAACTTGTCAACTAATATAAACATCATTGTTTATTCATTGTTAATTTATTAATTTGAAAATAATTTTTTTTCAAGTTGTTTGTTTATTCATTTATTTGTTTATTTGTTTATTTATTTATTCATTCGTTTATTCATTTATTTATTTATTCATTCATTTATTTATTTATTAATTCTCTCATTTATTTATTTATTCATTTATTCATTCATTCATTTATTTATTTATTTGTTTATTTATTTTTTTATTTACTTGTTTGTTTATTCATTTATTTATTCATTTTTTCGCATGACACGTGCGTCGAAAATGCAAAAAAAAAAATTCTTGAGGTCTTGTCGGTTGAAAAAAAGAAAAAAAAACCGAATATTTGGAAGGATTTCCACATTTCGAGATCTAATTTGTTATCAGCAATCTTGGAAACTACCGAGAGCCGAATTACGAGTCCATTGTAGGATGGGAGAAATGAATGACGACTCAAAAGGTGAAAAAAGTCATTACTCGGTAATGAGATCGCTTATCAAATCCGAATGAATTGTAGGATTTGGCCACATTTGCTCAACTCTGATGAAGAAGATATGACGATATATAATTATTAACGGAAAAACTGTGGCAGTGAAAAAAAAAAGATTACACAATTGATTAGCCAAACGATCATTATCATAAGTAAAAATTATCAATTTTTATTTTATTTTAAAAATTTTTTGTCGACAGACTTTTAATTTTCTGAAATGCGTTAATCTGTCGGTCTCTCAGCCAACGCGTCTCAAGTAACGGTAGAAATTATCATTTAGGAGGACGTTTAAGAAAAAAGTGGGAATCGATGAAGCACGAATAAGAAAAGTTTGTAAGTGATGCGCTTAGATGACCCGGAAGATTTCGTTTTCATTTTCTACTCACGGGGGTTTGTGTACGCGTCGAAAGTTAATTTGGATCCGATGGTGAAATGGAGGAAGAAAATGAGTTTGGAAAGGGAGAATGATTGGTTGATACGAGGCGCAGGTAAGGACGAGCAGAGGGAGAGAGATGAAAACAAAGTCTCGACTCGGTCGTGGGATTTTTCAAACGGTTCCTCTGTTTACTTCGTTTTATTAGGGGGTACGTGTGTTTGTCTGGACATAACTTCACGAGTCATCGTTGGAGCCCTTTTTTCTTGGAGATCGAGGTAGAGACAAGAGTCAAATGGATTCCTCGGACCTTTCGAGTGTATCAAAGCCTGCCGGAACTCGCTCCCTCAACTATCAGAGATACTGTTAGCTCCCCGATCATCCTGAGGAAGGGGAAACTCGATTCAACATGTATATTCGGTCCGTGTGGTTGTATTTGTGTGGATTAGGTATTCGTCTAACCAAAGGCACGTTGTACGGGATCTGTGGTCGCTCCAGCGAGCACCACGGATCTAATTCTTCTCCTGCTTTCCTGGCAACATACAACAAGCTTGAACCATGGATCACCCTTCTTTTAGCTAAACTCTGAACGTAAACGAAATTTTAATTTCACAACGAGCAAGAAGAAATTATAAATATATACACAGAGTTTAGTGAACTCCAGTCCGCCAATTGCTTTTCAAGGAATCACTGTCTCCCTCTCTCACTTTTTATCTCTCTCTGCTCCTTTCTCTGCCTCTTCCTCAGTCTCCACTCTCTTTTCTTCATCCTTTGACTTCATTAACCAGTTTCCGCTGCGGATTACTGTAAATTCGCCGAGTCCACAGGACCAAATACTCGAAAGTATTTGACCACTCTACCGAGAAGGACACGCTGTCGAAAAAAAAAGTTTTTACAATGATTTTTATGAATTTGGGGGATTATGAAGTAACTGCTGCGTTGACCTTGTCAAAATCACCTCGCGCGCCGAGGAACGATGGCCACCGCTGGAAAAAAAGCTCCAGAAACGATACCGCAACCATGACTAGATTTTATGACTTATCGCACCGTTTTATTTCGAGGAAACTTATTTCTCATCGTCTTTCCGGATGAAGACAAAGCCCCCAAAGGTTTTCGAACCTTGGGCAAGAAAAAAGGAACGATAGAAATGAAATTGAAGCAGAAAACGAAGGGGAGAACTCTGGCAAGAGTGTCGGAAGACTATGAAGATAAAGAGCAAGAAGAACACTCTTCCTAACCGAACTCTACCGACCTACTCACATAATAGAGGGGTCGAGTGGTCCAGCGGAATATCTTCTCGGTAGAGACGAGTGTAAACGCTAGAAGGACACCGGAGGACCTTTTCGAGAGAGACAGAAAACTCGTCTAGCGCATACATAGCCACAAAAAATCCTCTCGTTTTTTTAACGTCTATCCACGTCCTACCGCCGAGCCTGGAAAGTCACGCTGTGGCGTGGGCCCTTCGGACCCGGTGATTCAAATGCCAGGGCCTTTTCTCACACGCCATCGCTCTCTAATACACCTTCATGTGTATAGCCACTCGTACACACGTGTGTATTCCGTCTAGGTCGACCGGTGGGAGTCCATTATGGTTCAGGAAGAGAACAGAAATAAGTACGGTACTATTAGAGGGCTTGCAAGTCTGCATGAATCAAAGGAGAAGACAAGATGATAGTTGGTACTTTTCTTGCAAGATTAACGATCCCGAGTACCGAAAAATATTCATTTCACATCTCAAATAAAGTTTTTCATCAAATAACAAGGCTGAAAATAATATTTTGTCAAAAAACTGAATATTTTTTGATCATTTCAAAATTTTCGTTATTTTGACAATATTTTTCATTTCCAACGAAACTGTCAGCTACATTTACCATTGAGATGACAAAAATTTACTCTCCGAAGAAACTTTCTTCGATATTTTCAACTGCAATGACAAATTTTTTGTGATTTTTCAAAAAAAAACGTTTGGTCGGAACGTTTACAACGAAATTTCGATCTTTCCCAACCAAATTTTCTTTTCTGTGAACGAAATGAGTTGGCAAATGTTCGACATTTCCGGTTGATCCTGTCGAAAGAATCCAGAAGAGAATTTTGAGTATTTTTTTGTTGGAAAACACACACATTTCTGTTTTTTTCATTCCTCAGCCAATTTTTGTTTATGGCGAACTTGTCAACGCGATATTTCGATCCGTCCTCCAGTTTCAATGGACGTGGCTTATCCTTCGGGGTTATAAATCCAACCGGATGCGAATGCGCAATGCGGTAATTTGTCGTAATTACAATGAAATTTATCTCATCTTCAGAGAATATGCGAGTTTATTTTACTATACATATATAAATAGTGGCGGCGAGAGTTGCCCATATTCAGAGAGGGAAATGCGCGAGAGTACAAGTACTGTTATAGGAGAAGAGCGCACCAGCTTCTCTCTGGCACACTAGGCAGAGGCTGAACTGAGCTCGAAACTCTCTCGATACAACGAGAAATTCTTCGAGCTGTAAAATATTTTTTATTACTTTTCCCGACTGTTACGAAGATTCTTCTCGGGTAAATAGTACGATGCAGCTCGTTCTGAATAATGAATTTTGCGTTCGTAGCTAAAATTGCGAGAAATTTTGAAGAAATTCGTAAAATTTTGAAGAAATTTGTTAAATTTTGAAGAAATTCGTTAAACTTTGAAGAAATTTCCAACATCACGAAATATCCTTGATTTTTTTAGACAAAAAAGGAATCTTCACTGCGACCCAGTAGGGAGAGGCTGAGCTGAGGCCGAAACTCTTTTGATACGCAACGAGAAATTCTTCGAGCTGTAAAATGTTTTTTATCACTTTTTCCGATTATTACGAAAATTTTGCTTGGGTGGTTATTCCGATGCAGCGTGATCTGAATAATTAATCATGCATTCGTAGCGAAAAATAGTAAAATTTTAAATAAATTTTCAAAATTACGGAATTTCCTGGATTTTATGAAAAATATTCAGTTTCTTGTGAGTCAATTTTTGGTATTTGGCTGAAACTTGTCAATTCGCTGCTGGCACTGGAGGCTGGAATTATTCAAACGTCGGAATATAATCGATTATTAGCATGGAGACTCGTTTTGTCGTAATAAGATAAAGTGGAAGAAAGAGCGATGAAGTACCGGTACAAATCGTTCATAATAATCAGGAGCGTCGTCTTGTTCAGCCTCGTGTGTATTCCCATCCTCATTTTTTGTTCGAGTCCTCGCTCGGTCAATCGGAATCGCAATTCTCATCCACCGCAACATAAAGCTTTGCTTATACCTTTACCATTGATTTTGCCAACGCTCACCTCTGCTGCTTTCGTCGTCGTGTCCCGTCAGATAAGTGAAGTGGCACACACGATGCGTAAGAGTATTTTCAGAGGTCGTCGACCGCTCTGCTTCCCGCGAGCCTCGATCATACATCTCTATGGGCTATTTCGTTTCGACTTTCTTCATGGTCAACCACCCACTCTTGTTATAAAATCAAAACACAATTTTATCACATTTTTCCTCGATAATAAAATGAATTGGGCATAAAAATTTAATTCCTCGATGATTTTGACGACGACGTTGTTTTCTCCCTAAACATCAAGGTCGTTTAACTCGTTTTCCTCAAAATTTACGTTCCGGGCAGCGAAACATATGCCGAAAATAAATTTTCGCCATGAATTTTCATGGCAATTCGCTCGGAAGGCGATAAAAAAGTTTTTTAGGTTGTAGAAACGAAAAATTGGTTCTGCTGGTTTGTTGAATCTCCATGGACTGCCTTGTACATTTTCTGAACAACGTACTAGCGCACTGTGTCGGAGGATATCGGCAAATCCGAGCTCATACCGCAAGAAACGATCACGTGCGACCCGAGGTAGATATATACTTTTTATGGATAAATATATGTCTGTATATATTAATATAATGTCACGATCGGGATTTTTCGACAGGGATAGTCTCGCTAAAAATTTGGGGATTACGGAATCGGCGATCGTCGCGAACTCATGGCTTTTTAGTGGCTCCGAAAATTCTAATGACCCACAAGATTCTCCCCAAGCGGAAATAACGTCGAACGTTTTTTGTCCAAATTTGACAATAACGAAAAAAATCGGCGGACGACGTGAAAAAAAAAAGAAAAATGCAAGAGCGCTGAAAAGTGGAGCCGTGGAAAGAGCGGAAATGCGATTTTCCCTAACACACGTGAATGGAGCGTAATAGAATTTCTAAAAAAAAAGATTGGACCTTTTTGTTGCAGAAGCTCCGCTCGTCGTGCGCCAAAACGAGAAGCGGCTCTTCCGTCTCTCGATTCCGTTTGAAAAGGAAATTCTCGTGACACATTCGTTTTTATCGTTCACTCGCGCGTCTCTTGTCTCTGCGCGGCTCTTCTGGAACACACGAGCGGTCACCAATCTCGGATGATCGTACAAATGTGCCATCATTTGTACCCTAATAAATATATATCTATATATTTTTATTTGTTGGACGATTCGCGTATGCGAAAAGTCGGCAGCGAGTATTCTGCTCCGTATACAAGGCATTGACCCTGTCCTGTCTACGAGTACACGTTCTCCATTTTGCGCTCTATACCAACATACCTTGCAATTAAATGATCTACGAAACAAATCGCTGCACCCAAGTTCAAGAAAAATCGAACGGAAATTTCGCTTCGTTCTAAATTTTAACCCGAAAGTCCCATAGCTATTCTTTAGGCGCCCTAATTGGGTAGGTAAAGAAATTATTTCCCTGAATTTCGCATTACAACGATCTTTTAAAAATTCGCTTTCAAAATTAAAAATTAAAATTAAAAATTGAAATTATAAATTGAAATGAAAAATAAAAATTAATAATTGACATTGAAAATTAAAATAAAAAATTTAAATTAAGAATTGAAATTAAAAATTAAAATTAGAAATTAAAATTAAAAACTGAAAATTACTTCGCTAAAAAGCGAATTGATAAAAAAATTTGACGATTGTCGAACCAACATCAGCGCTTTAGCGTGTCTTGTAATTAATAAAGATAACGAGACAAATTGGAAAAATTCAATTCTTACGGGACCAATCGAGCACAACTATTAATTTCCCATTTTTTTTTCTCCTCCCATCACCTAATCAGTGAAAAATGATTTTCTCTCAATTTCGCACTACAACGATTTTCTAAAATCGCTTTTTATTGCAAACGGAACATCGAAGTCTCGCATAAAAAACTTTTTGAAGCCTTGAAGTGCAAAAATGTTTTTTAGGCCGAATTGGGAGTAAAAAAATCTGAAAAAATTCGCGTTCAACCTGCAGACTGTACTTTTCAAGCAATGCCAGAAATTTTCCAACTTTTCAATTTTTAATTAACTTTTACCCCATCAAATATGAAGCAATGTCCAAAAAAGACCACGGATCCCGGGTTGAGTGTTTTTTTCTGGTGACAATTATTGAAAGATCATCTCCGACGACTTGCCAGCAAAGCCCTTGCAAGCACCGATTCCTGATAAGCCGAAGAGCCGTCCTGTAGAACCGTCAGCTCTAAAATAACGGAGAATCTTCACGTTGAAATGTGGAGCGGTCGAGAACCTCAGGCTCCCCTTACATAAGCGTGTTCGCGCTGACGTCAAGGGTCCAAGCCCTGAACCGTCAACCGAGCCAGCAAATAAAATAATCAGCCTAGACCAATTTAAATTCGACCAAAGGAACAAAACATCGTGATAGCATCAGAAAAGCGTTAATTTACCTTGATTCACGGTATGATTGTGCAAGAGTATTTTCCACGTACATGGGCCTCTTCCAAAGGGAACGACCCATCGGGGTGCCGAAAGTAACGATCGAGTGAACGGAGTCACAAGGAACACGAGACCGGATCTTTAGATTAACATAAATTGATAATCATATTCTTTTTCGTCAGGAAAGACAGTTCCGAGAGGCGCCCTAAATATATATATATATATATATATTTCGTCAGGAAAGACAGTTCCGAGAGGCGCCCTAAATATATATATATATATATTTTTATATATATAATTTATTATATTATAATATTTTTATATTATAATTTTATTTTTTTTTAAATTAATTAAATTATAATTTATTATTATATAT